>CM072515.1:77505571-77535571 GCA_036898135.1 Oncomelania hupensis
TGGCGTGGTTGGCTGATTTGAGTTATCTCCTGACTTCTATGGCCTTGAGCAGCTCTGAGTTGGGTAACTGCGCTATATAAAATCTCAGTCATGTTTTGTAACAGCTTCACGGAGAGAGAGAGAGAGAGAGAGAGTGAGAGAGAGAAGAGAGAGAGAGAGAGAGAGAGAGAGAGAGAGACGTGGGGTTTTATTGTTGCTGGGCTCTGCACAATGGACTGCTATAACCCTCTCGTCTTATTCTATGGGGACCGCTAGTGAATAACCCTGTGAATTACCTTAATACATTTATTTGTTTAGCTCGGTCTGTGTTAAGGCTGGATACAGAGATAGATAGAAAAATTGTAAAAGATCACTGTCACACTAGCTTTCACACGGCTATGAAACATATGTTGTCCAGCCACTTGATAACAGTAAAAATCACACATTTATTTCCTCTACTCTATACATGATCTTCGATGTATGAAACTAACTTAAAAGTTCAGATGTCAATGCGAATGGTTCGCTCGCTGATAGGTCTAGGCAGCTACTTTCTCATCATAGGGCACTGGTTACTTTCTGCCCTAATGGTCAGATTTTGAAGAGTGGACTACTGTGGTCCTGTTTATACAGAGTTTGGTGCACTGAAGGCTGTGTACTTAGCTCAGTGTCCGAAGAGCTGTGTTGCGGTTGAGTCCTTGACAAGCTGTGTTGTCTTGGAGTTTTTTCCATGTGGTTAGACTGGTGGGCTATCTTCGCGCAATGCTGGAGATGCCTCGGCAGCCAACATTCAGCGACGACTTGGTTTTGTTGTTTCGCCTAGTTGGGCTCAAGATATAACGCCTGCTCGTCTGTTTGACAATGTCAGGCCGTGGCTACTTGATTGAATTCGAATATTCAACAAGTACTGCTGTCTAATCTTCTCAGGAGAGAGATTTCTGCTTGAGTGTACTGTGTACTGCTCAGCCGTTCAACGAAGACTGACTCTCTATCTCCTTGGCCTACCCAGTCAGAACTGGTTCTACCTAACGGTGCTGTGTTCTGATTGGATGAAGAAATCTGAGTCACTGTAAAATTCGAAGCCCTCTACCATCAGCTGCGATGGTGTCACTATCTGTGCGGGCGTCAGGCTACAACTGTTACGCATGATCACTTCTGTCGTCTGCTAGAGACTAACAGTAACCTTCTAAGTCTAACTGACTAAACAAGCAAAATCTTAAAATGTGCTGAGTAAAACTGGGGCTCTTGTTACAGAGACAGAGAGACAGAGACAGAGAGAAACGCGTTGTCATAGACAGACCCTCCTCACCTATGCGGATAGGGTCGTCTGTGCGTTGTGTGTTGATTGGAAGCGAATATCTTGGCCTTTGCCGAGACAAGAACAAAATAAGCCAAGAAGAAGGTTTCAAGATGAAAGGAAGAGGCCAAATTAGAATGTAACGCTAATCTTATTCCCCCCAGGTTCCCACCCCCTTCCGACTCCCTCTCCCCTCCCCCACATAGACAGAGAGCTTTCAGTTTACAAAGCGTCCATTGTCTGCAATCTGCAATAGATATATACCCATCAGAGGGATTGGTGCATTGGTAGAGGTCATTGAGGGAGGGGAGGGGGGGAGTGAGAGATTTTATTCCCGTGAGTAATTTATTTATTTATAATATTATAATGTTATATTGGGGTGCGTCATCATCATCATCATCATCATCATCATCATCATCATCATCATCATCATCATCATCATCATCATCATCACCCCCTCCCTTCCCCCCCACGTTTCTCTTTCTCCTGCTCTTCCTTGTCACTATCATCTTCCTCCTCCTCGTCGTCGTCACCGCCATCATCATCATCATCATCATCATCATCATCATCATCATCATCATCATCATCATCATCATCATCATCATCGTCATCATCATCATCATCATCATCATCATCATCATCAGCAGCAGCAGCAGCAGCAGCACAATAAGTAAGAATGTACTCTCTCTATCCAGTTTGACCGTGACTTCCTTTTGCAATGTGCGTTCCTGACTTGATGCAGCTTCAGACAGGAAACGTTTTGGCAGTGTGAAGTGTGCGAAGCTCAAAACGCAGGCAGTTTTCACTCTTTCTCAGGACAGGTCTTAGGTGGCGCGAGAGCGTAGTGGTAATAAGCTTTCAGCGCACGCCTTTGTGGCTGGAAAGTTGAAGCAAGATTTAGTGTTGGTTGGATAACCTCCATTCTGTTAGGTTGCTTTGCAGCGGGTTTTACTATAGCTCATGTTGCTGCCCGAAATGAATGTGAATCGAACATCCTTTTTTTCCCCGACACGTACACTACATTGTTTAGAAGAGTTTGTAATCCTCTTTATTATGGAGGTGAAAGCGTTGCGATAAGCCTGTACATAACTGATAAAGTCAGTGAATTGAGGAAAAGGATTGGTTGGTTGGTTGGTTGGTTGCAGTTTATTATCTCTTTCTATCGGGAAATTCTGGGCCGCCTCCCCTGGGGAAGGCGTAGTCGCAGCCTGTGGCGCGCCCAAACCTAACATACCCAACATTATTTGTGATTTTTGAAATTTTGCTGGGGGAGCAAACCGGAGTACCCGGAGAAAACCCCCGAGACGTTGCCCGAGTCGAAAGTAAATAATATTCGGAGAAACATAACGCCCAGATTCTGGATCGATCCCACACCTGTCAGGCGCCATTGGTTTCTGGCTTGTGGACAAGGCAAGTTAGTCCCGCCTTAGCCCACTTGGTTCACAACGCCTGGTCATTCGCCTTATCCTACGACTGAAATATTCCAAGGGGAAACAAAAACAGTTTTGACAGCCAATAGTCTTTTTTTGTTGTTGTTGTTCTACTTTCTCTGACGTCTTACAGACACGTCATTCTCACGTAATTAAAGACACGTCATAGACGTAAGCACGCAAAAATCAAGTTCTGTCTACTCGGTACTGTTATGTGGTCCAGATTCAGTTTCAAACAGTAACAGGGAATTGGGCTGGGGGAAGGTGGGGGGTGGGGCGGAAGGGGAGGAGGGAGGGAAGAGAGGGAGGGAGTGGGCATGTAGGGAGGGAGGGGAGCATGGAGGGAAGAGAGAGGGGGAAGAGGTAGGTAGGGGTGATGGTGCAGAGGGTTATAGGAGAGAGGAGAATTGGGGTTGAAAAGCGTTCGTGCGTGCGCGTGTTTGTGTGTGTGTGCGTGCGTGCAAATGTATGCTTGCACAGATTAGACCTAACCTTATATTGTGGTCGGAAGGAGAAATCATTAGATGTTAACTTATAGCTGTTACATAGGGAAACCTTCATTAATTTCTTTCTTTGCTAACGTTCATTCTTTCTTCTTGCCTTTCTTCCAATGTTTGTCTTTTTCTGTCTTTTCTGTTAGTACCTGTTGTTTCCCGTTGTATTTCCCGATAAAAAGGGACAATAAAGTGTCAAAAATTAAAAAAAAAAATAATTAAAAAAATTCTCACCTATTGTCTTGCTGTGATTTCAGTTGCTGCTGTGGAAGTAGCGTCTGTGAGACATACCACTTGCCCCAGGCTGAAAATAGCCACAGTACCTCCAACATCGCCATCACCTACCCCAGCAACATCACAAGCCAACACCCACCTCACCCTCCTCCCTTCTCCTCATCGCCACAACACTCATCGACACTAACCACGGCGTCACCCCTATCTGCAACACAAGAGGGTGGTCGGACTTCAAAGGCAGGGAAAGACAACTGCAAACTAACAGCTGGAGTCCTTTCCCCTAACAGAGTTGAACAGAAATTAAAAAAAAAGAAAATGTTGGACGTAATGTAATGAAAAGAAATCTAACAACAAAGGATTGAGAGACTAGATCAAACACCTGTATAACGCTGAAACAACCGACACCTACCCTGCTTCCCTGTGTGGAGGTTACGTTGCTACTTTTCTCCTGCAGTTGAAACCGTCTGTGACCTTGCTTCGTCTTCCCCAAAGGAATATTTTCAACAGTCTGTACTGTGTCTGTAGACATGTTCTCTTCAACGAGCTACAAGAAGAGACAGCATTTTGTGAAATTAAAGAACGAGCTAATTTAGAAGTAGTTTCTAATTTCGTGATCTGCCTCGCCTCTGTAAGGAGACGACGTTTTGGTGTGTCCTCTGTTAGTTTAATTTCTTCCAAATTCCACTGTTTAGAAAGAAACAGTTCTCCGAGGCCTTGACCTAAGTTTATGGAATTTCCTTCTGACAAAAATAACGCGTGCAACAAAAAGTAAACAACCATTGGATTTTGTGGGTTTATTAGACCCATAATTTTGTTTAAGGAATTTATCCTCACATTGGATTTAAATGGTTTGACGGCTGATACGTTTGTTAGGACGTGTTTCGCTGGATAATTACACGTTGTGAATATTGGTTGAACAGCTTATTTCTCTCTTTGAGAAACTTCCGAGGGAAGAAAAGTTGTTTTGTCGACGCCAAGTGTTTGTAGTCTGTTGGTCTGACACGTGGTCAGTGTGAAGGTGTCTTTGTCAGAGCAAGAAGTTACAAAGTGTGTCTTTGGTTTGCATATGATGTGTAGGGCAGTCCTGTAACTACAGTTCATAATTGCTGATAGCGACAGTGTATGGTGCTGTTTAACTTTCCAGACGTCCATAACACAGTGACGTGTACAGTGAGGTAACCATTATACAGTGTTGCGTATCTACCCAGTGACGTGTTTAAAGTGACGTAGTAGCTAAGCAGTGACAATGTCCTCGCCGGGTAAGGTTCACGACCCGTTGTTCCATTACGAAACCCACTTCCCAGAGCGTCTGTCACGACTCCACTTGGGGTCAGACTTCGGACACGCGGGGTCCTTCAAGCGACGCAAGGCGCCCAGACAAAGAACGGGCGTGCGTTACAAAACGCAGCCAGTCACCTTTGATGAAATCAAGGAGGTGGACGAGGAGGCGACCCCAGGCGGCGTGCAGAACAAGGGAAACGACGACTCTGATGAGGGCTCCAGCACACCAGGGGGCGACAACCCCAACGTGAAGTCAGGGCTGATGGGACAGTTCCAGGCGTTCTCCAGGTCCATGGACGGCCTGCTGCCCAGAATCCCTGAACAAGTCTTCCACCACCCGCTCACCGCTCCGCCACGACGTCACCACTTTGAACGTCCTCCCAGCATCCCCAGCATCCCTGAGAGGGTGGAGACCAACCGATCACCGGGGGTCATGGTCTCACCCTCCTCAGGCGGCTCCTCAGCGTCTCCCAGTTCAAATCCTTTTTTCCCTCCCACCACTGCAAGCACCAAGCCGACGTCAACAGGCGAGGAAAGGCTGCAACAAGACAGCGTCGACACCGCCAAGTCCTCCAAACCATCCTCCCACACTCTCACCGTGCAAGGAGGAGGAGGAGGAGTGCAGGAAGAAGGAGGAGGAAGAGGAAGCGCCACCTCCTCCCCCGTCCCCATCCCGTCCCCCAACATCGGCCAGCGACGGCAGAAGGTGACGGCCAAGGCCAAGAAGCGACAGAAAGCGGCGGAGGATCAGAGTCAGGACACGTGATCAACACCCTCCATCTCTCAGTCCATCCACAATGCTGCGCTGACCCCGCCTGTCTTGCCTTCTTCCTTCATCGCCTCCCCTTCGCCTTGCTTGGAGCTGTCGACCGCTTGAGCTACAGATGTAATGTACATTGAGTCCACTGCATGTTGAACCGCTGAAGACGTCGTCTGCTTGACAGTTCTACATCATTATTCAACACAATCTTCTGCTTGAGAATTCTACAGTACAGGTACAATACAATACATATATACACGTACAGGTGTCATTATAACGTACTTTGACATTTACACCACTTCAACCACAGTTCAACCACTCAAAGTATTTTCTGAGTCAGTATCTTTGGTTGAGCTGAACCTCGTCTACATAATGAATTCCTACAGATGTTTATAATGTGTTTTATCCTGCACGTTTTAGTATTATGTAGACATACATCCTCTTTTACAGAAACCTAAACCGCGAAATGCTATATTGTGAGTGGGAATGACTTTTGTGTAGTTGAATTGATGTTTCCTGAACCCCTAAAAGCTTAATTTCTGTCCTTAATTTGGTTGAGAAGATGTTTCCAGTTTACTGACACGTTCGTGGTTTTTTTTTTCCATCAGTGTACTAAAGTGAATCAGTCGTTAGCCTAATCAAGCGCTAAACTGATGTTGTCAGTCAGTATTGAGCATGGTAAGATGTGTGTAGGGTAGTCTCACCAGATGAAAGGGGACGTGAAACAAAGCACATCGGACTGACTTTGTAAAACGAACGTGAAAGGACTGCGTTTGAATGGAAGAGCACAATGGAACAACTTCCCTTTGAACTCAACACCTCTGATTACCTCACCTTGGAATTACATTTTGTGGTCTTCAGACGGAGAGCGAGGTTTATTGTCCTATAGCATCAGCGATAAAGACAAATCCAGACCCTGCATAGCAATCGCCTTGAGGCAAACGAGAACCCAGAAATTAACCGCTGCACGACAGATGTGCCTTGGAGTTTTGTACAAGATGAAAGAAAGAAAGCGATTACTCTTATATAGCGCACTTACAAGCTCAGAGAGCTTCTCAAAGCGCTGGCCACTACTATCCAGCAATCACAAAATAGTTTGCTGAAGTCAGGGTGACTGTTCATTGGTCAGCACATATGAAAGGATCACGCTGATTGGTACATTCAACAAGCAAACACGAGCTGACAAATTGACCGCTACACCACAGTGGCGCCTTGGAGTATTGTAAGAGAAGACTGCTGATTGGTCAGAACAAACGTGTAAGAATCACGTTGGTTGGTAGAAACAAACAAACGAAAGAGATGACAGTTGACCGCTACACGACAGAAGTGCCTTGGAGTTTTGAGATAAATGTTCATTGGTCAGAACATTTAAGAGAATCACTCTTGTTGGTGGAAAACTCATTTAGTATTTTCAGATTTCTAGGCTACTTACTTGTATCGGAATGCGTTGTCTATTACACAGAAGTTGATTTATTTAAATTTAAAAACGGTTGACCTATTGGCGATTCTCCATACACACTACAGTACACCAATGATAACCATGCACTGTATATGTTTTACTTGTTCAGTTCAAGCGGTTTTTAACCCATGGTCAAACGAAAACCAGTGATTCCGTCAGCAACTCTTTGAACTGGTAAATGGGATATGTGGGAACAATAACTTTGCAGAACTTTGTTCAATCCACTTTCATTTCTTTAGATTAACTACTGAATACTGATTCTTGCAGAAGAAGAAGAATAAGAAGAAGAATAAGAAGAAGAAGAAGAAGAAGAAGGGAGGCACTGTGGTCTAATGGTAGTGCTTCGGCTTGAGGATCTGAAGGTCCCGGGTTCGAGCCCTGGCCGGGCCATTGTGTTGTGTCCCTGGGAAAGACACTTTACTCCTGTTTTCCTACTCCTTCGGATGAGAGTATAAACCGAGGTCTAGTCTGTGTGTCGCATACATTCCATCATAACGGACTTTAAAGATCCTGACGCTCATGTCCTAGACGGGTGAGTGCCGGTAACAAGAACACACCCAGCATGCACTTGGTCCTTCTCCCCCATCCCTGGCTGCCCAGGATTGTGCTCAGTTGTCCGGGTGTCAAACCATGCGCCAAAGGCTGCGGGTGGGCGTCTCGGGCGGTTTGAGTTAGATCCTGTATCGGCCAGCGCCTTGATCCTTAGGCTAAGGCGCCTTATAAATGACGAACATTATTATTATGACGAACATTATAAGAAGAAGAAGAAGAAGAAGAAGAAGGAAGAAGAAGAAGAAACAACAACAACATCGAAAGGAAGAAAGAAAAGAAAAAAAACATAGACTCATAAGAAGAAGAAGAAGAAGCAGAAACAGAAACAGAAAAACAAGAACTAGTACTTGAAAAGGAAATAAAACTATAGAAGAAGAAGAAGAAGAGGAAGAAGAAGAAGAAGAAAAAGAAGAAGAAGAAAGACGTAAAACCATAGACCCACGAGGCTGTATGAAAGGAGGGAAAATACTAAAGAAGGGAAAAGACTATAGAAGGGGAAAAGACTATAGAAGGGGAAAGACTATAGAAGGGAAAAAGACTATAGAAGGGGAAACGACTATAGAAGGGAAAAGACTATAGAAGGGGAAAAGACTATAGAAGGGGAAAGACTATAGAAGGGAATAGACTAAAGAAGGGAAAAGACTATAGAAGGGGAAAGACTATAGAGGGGAAAAGACTATAGAAGGGAAAAGACTATAGAAGGGGGAAGACTATAGAAGGGGAAAAGACTATAGCAGGGAAAAAGACTATAGAAGGGGAAAAGACTATAGAAGGGAAAAAGACTATAGAAGGGGAAAGACTATAGAAGGGAAAAAGACTATAGAAGGGAAAAAGACTATAGAAGGAGAAAAGACTATAGAAGGGGAAAAGACTATAGAAGGGAAAAAGACTATAGAAGGGGAAAGACTATAGAAGGGAAAAGACTATAGAAGGGAAAAAGGGAAAAGACTATAGAAGGGGGAAGACTATAGAAGGGGAAAAAGACTATAGAAGGGAAAAAGACTATAGAAGGGGAAAAGACTAGAAGGGAAAAAGACTATAGAAGGGGGAAGACTGTAGAAGGGAAAAGACTATAGAAGGGGGAAGACTATAGAAGGAGAAAAGACTATAGAAGGGGAAAAGACTATAGATATAAGGGGAAAAGACTGAAGAAGGGAAAAGACTATAGAAGGGAAAAAGATTGAAGAAGGGAAAAGACTATAGAAGGGGAAAAGATTGAAGAAGGGAAAAGACTAAAGAAGGGGAAAAGACTGAGGAAGGGAAAAGGCTATATAAGGGGAAAAGACTATAGAAGGGGAAAAGACTGAAGAAGGGAAAAGACTGAAGAAGGGAAAAAGACTATAGAAGATGAAAAGACTATAGAAGGGGAAAAGACTGAAGAAGGGGAAAAGACTATAGAAGGGGAAAAGACTATAGAAGGGGAAAAGACTGAAGAAGGGAAAAGACTGAAGAAGGAAAAAGACTATAGAAGGGGAAAAGACTATAGAAGGGGAAAAGACTGAAGAAGGGAAAAGACCGAAGAAGGAAAAAGACTATAGAAGGGGAAAAGACTATAGAAGGGAAAAGACTATAGAAGGAAAAAGACTAGAAGGGGAAAAGACTATAGAAGGGGAAAAGACTATAGAAGGGGAAAAGACTATAGAAGGGGAAAAGACTATAGAAGGGGAAAAGACTATAGAAGGGGGAAGACTAAAGAAGGGAAAAGACTGAAGAAGGGAAAAGACTATAGAAGGGGAAAAGACTATAGAAGGGGAAAAGACTATAGAAGGGAAAAGACTATAGAAGGGGAAAAGACTATAGAAGGGGAAAAGACTATAGAAGGGGAAAAGACTATAGAAGGGGGAAGACTAAAGAAGGGAAAAGACTGAAGAAGGGAAAAGACTATAGAAGGGGAAAAGACTATATAAGGGGAAAAGACTATAGAAGGGGAAAAGACTATAGAAGGGGAAAAGACTATAGAAGGGGAAAAGACTATAGCAGAGGGAAAAGACTATAGAAGGGGAAAAGACTGAAGAAGGGAAAAGACTATAGAAGAGGAAAAGACTGAAGAAGGGAAAAGACTATAGAAGGGAAAGACTATAGAAGGGGGAAAGATTAAAGGAGAGGAAAAAAGAGAAGTATAAAATATCTGTAGTTCTACGTCAGCAAAGCTGATGCCAGCCCGTCGTCTGCTAAATGTTATTACGCTGCTGACTCCAGTTGTCTTTTATTTGCTTAGTTTCGTCCAGGAATTTATCTTTTTTTTTTGTTGTTGTTGCTATGGAAACTGGAATGTCTATAACGTTTGTGTTGAGGCATAGTATGCTGTTATTGCTAGTCCTTATATTGGGATGTCGTTTGTTCATTTCACACTCTCCCCTCCCAACACACCTCAGCTGCCCTTTTGCTTGCAGTCGTAAAAAAAAAAAAAGAAACTAAAAAAAAAAAAGAAACCAATAAATTAGTTTGTGTATTAATAGCATCAAGGTTCTAAAAATAGCACCACAGCGAAAGTGGGTTTAGCGGGTACAGTTGTCTGTCCACGTGACAACAATGCAATTTACCCTGTAAACTCATTGTCACATCAAGCAAGTAAATAAAAATAAAATAAAATAAAATAAAATAAAATAAAATAAAATAAAATAAAATAAATAAATAAATAAATAAATAAATAAATAAATAAATAAATATACGGTTTATCCTCGCCCTTTTAATATAGGTTCATATTGATTTTCTGCGAACCTCTTTTTCATAACGTCTGAACTGGAATGACTGCTGATGTTGCTCATGTCCATTATTGTCTACAAAATGCTACATCATAATGTTAGTCTACTACTAATTAATGCATAATGACTCGTGCCGCCCTATACCGCTGTTCGTAATGGTGTGTATAGATGTCGTGCCGAATTAACGTAATTGCCGAATTTGCGTAATCGGCAACACAGTTGCCGAATATTACCGACTGGGCAAAACGCTGCTGATGTTACGTGTTAGGCAGCCATTTGCCGATCATGCGTACAGAGGTTTACAACGTTTTGCTTATTCCGCGTATTCGGCAAATGCGTTGCCGATGGCAGACACGCGTTTTCGGCAAGTGCGTGAATTCGGCACGACCTGTATAATATATGATATATTTTATACACATAATAACACTGATGTAGAAACTTTAACAACCTGAATTGTGGTACAGACTCTGAAACCAATGTTGTTCGCATAAAGGAATTGTGAAAACAGTGTGTGCCTACATAAAATTTATTATTTTTTCAAATGCTTTTGCTATTTATTTATTTATTTATTTATTTACTTGTTTGTTTTAGCGGTCTATCATTTGTACAGATAGAAGTGTTGTAAACTCATAGCTGAGGGGAATGTTGCGGAATTATCCAGGATGACGTGGCGTCAGTTTTCGCATGTCAAGTGATCATTGAGCATTGTGTATTTGTTGTTGTTGTTGTTGTTGTTGTTGTTGGATGTTGCTATTACTGTTGTTGTTGCAGATGTGGGATTGTGCAAATAGTGATATTACATATGCAGCAATACTGTACGTCATTGTCATGTATAAAGTTCATATATATATTAATTAGATGATCCATAATTACGAAATATTAAGCTGCTGGCTGTACAGTTCTGTCAGACTAGACTTTGTACTGCAAATTTAGTCCTTTGCTTTCTAACATAATTGTTGCGCTGATTTATTTTCCTCAATAAAATAATTTTAAAATACTTTGATCAGTGATTTTATTATGCCATATAACTTGCTAACCCTTGTGTCCAGCTGAGTGTGTGTGTAAGTCAATGCTACTGACCCTGTATCATTTGTCAAATGTGTTGGCGAAGTTTTTAATTTGCCCGATTTGTTTAGAAAATATGTTGGTTTTGATCGTATAATTTTGTTTAAAATGTTCTATTGATTTCCTTTCCGTCCTTTTTAAAAAATATATTTTTTTAAACCTCTTTGAGCTAAATTGATTAGGTCATTAAGGGCGACTCTCGTCCGATCCTATCCTATCCTATCCCGTAACTCGGAGGTCGTAGGGGCACCACAAAAGATCGTTTAACCAGCATACTCCATCTTTCCCTGTCCTCAGCAACCCTGATCGTTTCGCTCAGTGTCAAACCAGTCAATTCTCGAATGTTTTCCTCCCACCTATTTTTCGGTCTCTTTCTTCTTCTACCTCCTTGCACTGAGCCTTGCAAGACCTGATGATCTGGTGACGTGGCCATACCATTTTGAGTTTCCGTTTTTTCACCACGGTGAGCAGGTCATCGTGTTGTCCAATGGCTTGTGTGATGGCCTTTCGGACTTCGTCGTTGGTTATGGTCACTGGGAGATGAAATCAGAAATCGCATTTACATTCGGACTCCGGGAGCAAAATTACACTGGGCAGTTGAAATTCTACCACTATAAGGATCATAACGCACTTGTTTTCAAACAAATGCAGCACTATTTATAAAAGTTACAGGCGATTTTTAATAGGGACTTACTTTTCAGCCACCCCGACAATGAATGTTTTGATTTTGAAATTGAGATTGCCTGAATCCACTAAACATTATCAAGGGAAAGAAGAACATTGGAGTTCCCGGAGGAAACAGGAGTAACCGGAGAAAACCCTCGTTGAAAATGATGTCTCTTTTTCCATTTTGAAGTGCGTTCGCATTTTGTTTTTCCCATTACGCGTATGTATCCGTAATAAGGGCAAACCACGTAATGACTGCAAGGATAGGGAAAGCTGGTACACATTGTTTACATTGCCATGCCAGTATACGTTCAGCGTAGTCGATACTTGGAGGCCTACTTACTGACCATGTACCAAGGGAACAGGCCTTATCGGCTCGGCTAAGGTGTTTTAACAGTCGACACACTACTTCACCTTTTCTTGGGATTATTTTGGCGTTTTCTGATAACAGTCTTCACATGGTGCCCGGGGTTAAGTCGCTGATCAGCAACACGTGGCCTGGAGTTATTAGCTAAAGAAGAAGAAAAAGGAGGATGAGAAGAATGTAGCTGAAGAAGGATAAAGATTAGGCACCTCGAAGAAGAAGAAGAAGAAGAAGAAGAAGAAGAAGAAGAAGAAGAAGAAGATCATGGGATACGAAGAAGAATCTCTTTTATTCTTAATACTTCAATAGAAGTCTGCAAAGGTTAAAGGGAGATAAGCGAGAATCGCGTAGTGACATATTCGGAAGGAACCAGGTTAACTCTCTTAGCTTAGTGTCGGCGGTAGTATGGAGTACGCGTTGCACAGAGCAGACTAGGCCAGTGGAGTGCACCACAAAGGTTAAAGAAGAGACAAAGATGGAGGAAGAGGAGGAAGAGGTGAATGCTCAAAGAGGAGACGGCGGATGATGAGGAGAGCAGGAATGAGAGGGATTTACCTATTTGCTATTTAGAGAGAAAACAAACCCAACATCGTGTGACTTTAGTTGGGTTTTTAAAGTTTTTTTATTATTCTATCCTATCCTATCCTATCCATAACTCGAAGGTCGTAGGGGCACCACAGATGATCGTTTAACCAGCGAACTCTATCTTTCCCTGTCCTCAGCAGCCCTGATTGTTTCGCTCAGTGTCAAACCAGTCCGTTCTCGAATGTTGTCCTCCCACCTCTTTTTCGGTCTCCCTCTTCTTCTACCTCCTTGCACTGTGCCTTGCAGGATGGTCTTTGCAAGACCTGATGATCTGGTGACGTGGCCATACCATCGGAGTTTCCGTTTCTTCACCACTGTGAGCAGGTCATCGTGTTGTCCAATGGCTTGTGTGATGGTCTGTCGGACTTCGTCGTTGGTGATGTGCTGGGTATAGGAAATGCCCAGAAGTCTTCTGTAGCACCTCATCTCCATGCTTTGTATTTTATTATTACAAAAAGAAATGATTACGGGGCTTACGATTACACATTTCCGAGTCATAGATACTGTTCACAGTCTGTGTTGCCCCACCGAAAAAATAGATTAAGTGCCTATTAATAGCATCAAAGTTGATTCTTAAAATAGCACTGCAGCGAAAGTGTGTAGTAGACACAGTTGTATGTTTACACAACAAGGAGGAAACACCTACTAGTCAATGTGTACAACGATTGTCCATTATACGTCCTTTAAAGTGCCAACAATGACATTTACCAAGTTTATTCATTATCACCAAATATAACCAAACATCTTTTATCTTGATCTCTGGCACTTTAAGTAAAATTGTGTTTAGACTGACTAAAATATATTGAAAATAATTATATAGAACGTGCGTTAACCATTACTATTTTAAAACAAGTAATGAATAATTTAAAAAAAATCTTAGTAAATAAATAAAAAATTAAATACAAAATATATAAGTTATTAAAAAATGAATCTAATGAACTAAGTAACGCTTAGCGTCTTAGTGTTGTTGTTCGACATCCATTGTTCTCAGTGTAATAGGCCCGTAACTGTTCGCAAAATGGGAGACAGTTATTGCCTCGACTTTGAACCCAGGAGTTGTTGCCCTTTAGCTGATAGTCTATGTTACACTGCAATGCATATTACTGTCTTCATTTATTTTATATTTTCAATTATAATTATTTAATTTACGTTAATTAAATGAATTAATTTGTTATTATTTTATAATTAATTAAATAATTTATTCATTTATACATTTGCTTATTTATTTATAAGCTGTTTGCTGCCAATTTTAAATTGGAAATTTTATTGGTAGTCCTGACTGTACGTATACAAAATACCACACCATGTTGTATAACAGCTAATCTATTGTTCGTGGTCTTATTGTACTGTAACACAAGTTGTAGTAAAAAAACGTCACTTAATAACTGGCCAGCGCAGTATCACAGTGCTTAGTGCAAACACTACAATTATTTGGCATTGTCAACACATCGCCAAGCACAGATATCCAATTAATTTTACTATTATTAGTTTTTAAACATTATAATAGCAATCTCACTAGATTGCCATCGTTTAAGCTGAACTGCAAAACAGGCAGGAATAATATCCTGTATTATTATTATTATTATTATTATTATTATTATTATTATTATTATTATTATTATTATTATCATTATCATTATTGTTGTTGTTAGAATTATTATTTTAAGCCTTATTTATTATATTACATTTAATGTAATTAATAGGTAATTTTTTGGTCTAAAATTAAACGTTAATATCAATGCTAATTATCGACTGTTATCGCGGGCTAACAGTTAGTGGTGTTGTTAACGTTTATCCCTGTTAATTGTATCTATTAACTGTTGTCAATAGCTGTAAGCGGAGATTGTCTTTACTGATTAATACAACAGCATTGTTCTGTTCGATGAAGGACAATAATAACATAATAAGTTCTGGTCATAAAGACAGAGCACAGCGGACATGTGTTGATGATGTATATTGTACAATGTGCTACATAAACAATAAAATATACTCTTACAAGCTAACGCCGGGCTTCCTCTCTCTCTCTCTCTCTCTCTCTCTCTCTCTCTCTCTCTCTCTCTCTCTCTGTATGTTTCTTTCTCATACTCAAGCTATCATCAGTCTAATTTTATATAGTGTTCTTCGTGCATGTGCGTGTGGGTGTATGTTTTATGTACGTGAGAATGCTCACAGTGGTGAAAAAACGGAAACTCCGATGGTATGGCCACTCCACCAGATCATCAGGTCTTGCAAAGACCATCCTGCAAGGCACAGTGCAAGGAGGTAGAAAAAGTAGGAGACAAAAAAAAAAGAGGTGGGAGGACAACATTCCAGAATGGATTGGTTTGACACTGAGCGAAACAATCAGGGTTGCTCAGGACAGGGAATGATGGAGTACGCTGGTTAAACGATCATCTGTGGTACCCCTACGACCTCCGCGTCACGGGATAGGATAGGATAGGAATGCGTCTGTGCTCTCAAGCCGAAATGAACAAAATGAGAATGTCAAATCAAGTCTATTGGGGCTTTTGATTTAATTTGATTTGAGAGAGAGAGAGAGAGAGAGGGAGGGAGGGAGGGAGGGAGGGAGGGAGGGAGGGAGGGAGGGAGAGAGAGTGTTTAAGAAAGCTATTATGACGCAATATATTTATTATAAAAAAAAACCCAGACATGTCTAGGTTAGAATGAAGTCAAAATAATATTACCTATGAAGTTACAACAGAATAATCTACACTAAAATGAAGACTGATGACGTTAATATAATGAGGTAACAACAGAGTAATATACAATAAAGTGACTACTGATGACATTAATGAAGTTACAACAGAGTAATCTACTCTAAAGTGACGAATGGTGACATTAATAAAGTTATTAAAGTAATCTACACTAAAGTGACAACTGATGGCATTAATACAACTGACGACAGTAATAAAGTAATAATAATAATAATAATAATAATAATAATAATAATAATAATCTTCACTAAAGTGACAGCCAGTGTCACTAAATAACAAGTAATTTACACGAAAGTAACAGTAAATGTCATTAATAAAGTAATACCTGTAAATTGTATTACACTAAGATCAGATGGGGAGAACATTACATTGGAATAATCTACACTAAAGTGACACCACCTGTAGAATTACAGTACAGTGACGTCAACAGAGATGAGAAGATGACAACTTGCTGTCCTGTCCGTTAGGTGGCGCTTGTGGCGGTCATGGTGGACCGCGTGGAGGCGCTGCTGACTTTCGGTTTCCTGTCAGCGCCTTTACCCATGATGCCTCTGGTGCGCAGTACCTTGTGGCGCAGCATCTGCAGCACGCGCTCATTGGCCAGAAAAGCGAGTGCGATCAGCGCCCCCTGTAAACTGTTGAGCACGAGATAGACCCAAGTCAGCCAGGACGAGAGTGTAAACGCCTGCACCAGACCCAACACCCAGGTGAAACCCAACGCGGCGGACATCTTGGCGTACAGAAGTAGGCGACGACGATCCTTACTTGACGACGACGACGATGACGACGTCGAAGATGACGTGGCGAGACGCGAGGCTCTGGTCGTTCTCTCGATGCCGACCACAGCCGCCAGAAAGGCCAGCAAGTTGGTGAAGATGGACAGAGCAACAGGGACGATGAATAGGCACAACACGGCTTGGGAGTTTCCCAACCACCCGCACAACGCCTGCCCGTAATCCGCTCTGAAGGTGAACCCAGTTTCCGATACAGGAATCCAGTCCAGCGCGAAGCAAGGGCACACAATCATGGCAGGCAGGCCGTAGCAAACGACGCAGTAACGGTGGAAGGAGCGGTTGGATTGACCTTTGGACTTCCGGCTCGCAGAAGGCGCAAAGAAGGTGGCGGCCATGTTGACGGCAAGGGCGGTCATCCAGGCAAAGGCCGACAACCACGCCAAGTGGGAAGCAGCGCCTATCACGCGACAGACTTCGTCACGGGAGAAATCCAGCTGTAATGTCACGTGACCGACCAGCAGACTGGCCACCAGGCCGCACGTGATCTTGCCGGGTAAAGTGCGAAGGTCAGGCAGCAAGGCGTACACCACCAGCACTAAGGTCAAGGTCAGGACGGAAATAACGGTGAAGGTAGTCATGACGATCCACTGCTGGTCGGTGATGGAGTGGAAGAGATTCCAGTCCCGCCAGGCGTCGTTGAGGTTGTTGAAGGTGGTGGAACACACGAACACCTGGTCGCCGTGCACCTGGAACTGCTCAGCCTGGAACACCACACCTGTGTTCACGATAACCAAGGAGCCGTTGTCCAGCCGTGTGTCGTTGACGGGGAACGCCACGGTGGTGCAGTCTAGAGGTGGTGGCACACACAGGACGGCCGTCACGCGGTAGCTTACTGGAAGCAAGATTCGCTTGGTCACAGCATTAGCGCTGTAAGAAGTCAGCGTTGCTGTGACTTTGTCAGCGGCCTCAGTTACAGTCACGCCTGCTTGCCTCTTTAACGTGTTGGTCTCATCTGCAATGGGCTTGAAATACAGGAAGCTCTTCAAAACTACATCGATGTTGCTAGCCTGTGTCTTGTACGTCACTGGTGGTGCGTTCCTGTCATCTTCCCGCTGCTCTTCATGGTTCCCATCGTCTTCAGCTTCGTCGTTTTGGCCGTGCTCTTTCCTGTTACCAGCACCATCGACGCTTCGTCGTCTTTTCCCAACATCCTTTTCTTCCGTGTCCTGGTGGTGACCATCGTCAACGTTGTCCTCTGTGCCGTTGAGATAAAATGTGAGCCTGAAGGGGACGGCTTGTATGGGGTACATCTGGTCAAAGCCCAGCAAGGTGGACAAGACGTACGTTCCGTCCTTTCGATTGGTCATCGTCACGTTGTGGTCAGTTACTGGCGCGTTGCCGTCAGGACACAGCAGGTGGTTACTAGCGAACTGTTCAGTGTTGGACAACGTGGCTACCAAAGGCCACGGATTGAGCCAGGTGACGGAATTCTGGTTCAATGACGATAGCATTGTCACCACCCTCTCCAGCAGTTGTGTAAAGGACTGTCCCTCATACACATCGTACCGCAACTTAGCATGCGTGACGCTGGAACAGCTGATATTCACAAGGTTGACGTGAATGTAATTAAATTTTGTGACGTCACAGGGGAGGCGCGTATTGACAAGGACGAAGAGTGCCGTGGGGGTCACGTGACCAAGGAGTTGGGAGGCGCCGTCCACGGCGGCCACGACACACCGCTTGTCCCTCAACACCTGACCAGGAGGACACTGGAGGCGGCGACAGAGCTGGCTGGACACGTCATACACCTCGTCCTCAGCGCAGTAAAACCCCGGCCACGGTACGAACTCTCCGTTCACCGTGAACCCTGATCTATCTGGGTTGAGATTGAACAGCGCTAGGATGCCGCTCTTGTCATTGTTTTGCGCCGATAAAAACACGTTGTAGGCTTCAATAGCGTGCAGCGAGCACGACAGTTGTAAGGTTGACACTTTTAGCCCCGTCTGACACTGCAGGCAGTGTGGGTTGCGGAACTCCGTCAGAGAGTCACTGCACTCCCAGCCGTCATCGCTACTGATGGAGTTGACCGCAGATTCGCTATCATTGCTGACGAGAATGATGGGGAATTGGTAGCCGGAGCACAGCAATTTGACGTCATCGCTACAGCCTCTAGTGGCTTGCTGGCGGCACGTTGGTTGATCAATGAAATGAGGCATCTTAGGAACATTCTGCAGGCTGGAGCAGCGCCTGACAGCGGCGTGGGTGTCCGGCGGATGGTGTAGCAGCCAGCAACGTCCGTCCTTAAATGCGGTCAACACGTTCTCCACAGAGGTTTTTACGTTCCACTCACACTGCAGTTGTGATGTCCACGTCACCACGTCCTTCACCCCGTGACACGCGGCGCAGGCGTCGTTCCGGAATACCAGTCTTGGCTCCGTCACGTGACTCACGGGTGACGAAGCTCTGACGTCAGCACAGCCGCCTTTGACCTCGCTGTCCGCGTCCTGTGGACATGACGTTACCATGATAACGAACTTGTCGCCCGCGTCGACACATTCGCTGTACTTCCAGATCACGTATTCCAACCTCAGTCCTACACTGCTGACACCATCTCTGTCTCTAGCAGCAGCGGTGACGGTGTCATTGATGACGTGAGCAATGGTTCTGAAGTCAGAGATGTTGCGACACTGTAGGAAGTAGTCGACGCAGCAGTCGTGAGTGAAGGGACACAGTTCGTCACAGCGACAAACGCTGGAGTCATCCTGCCTAGACCCGTTCCTATTGACGTCACACCTTTTGAGACAGGAATCGAATAAACAGACGTTGAACGTGATGTTATCCATGGTGACGTTGACGTAACCGGGTGTGTCGTAGGACCACATGGTTTGCTTTGGAGGACGTGTCATGGCTTGCGTGGTTCTGTAGTCACTGTCTGCAACACAAACATGATGATGATAATGATTGCTGCTGCTGCTGCTGCTGCTGCTGATGATGATGATGATGATGATGATTACTTGTAAATATTCGTTTTTCCTGTTTGTATTATGTCTTTGTACAGTTTATTAGTGTCTTGTTTTTCGTTTCACATTATTTCCTGTGTATTTCGATGTTAACGTTAAGTTAAAGTATAAATGCGTGAGAACTGCGCTTTGAACTGATGTCCTTAGGAAAAAAGGCTATATAAATACCATTATTATGATGATGATGATAAAGATGATATGATGATGATGATGATGATGATGATGATGATGATGATGATGATGATGATACAGATTTAAATATAGCCTACCGATGTCATCTCTTGCAGACCTATCTGGATATTAGAATCTTGAACCACAGAGGATTAAAAATAAATACCTTGTTCTGCCATTGGTTCAAATCACGGTAACGCAATTAATGTGACAAAAGCTGTTGGACAAACCTCTTACTCCTGCTCCTAGATCCCAATCTAACTGACTTCATAACAAATTCCTATCACGATTTATCAAACGCTGATGTGGAACCACTTCCTGTTTGGCTTGCACAATGACACAAATCGACAAACTATATCCTCCCTGAACTCGTATCTGCCCATTACCTGTTAGTGATTTCTAATTAGCATGATGTAACGTTTGAGGTCACTGTCAAATTATGACGTTGACTTCGACTATTTTCGAGGATGCATTTTTGTTTCAGTACTAGTATTTAGATTGTGTAAGTTGTAGCTGTGCATAGACTTTAAATGATACCAATAGATCTTTGATCAATCATTTGTATAGAGTGCCTCAATAGGGTAATACAGTACAATACAATACAATACAATACAATACCTCACTCACCATCAGTGTGGTTGCAAGAAGCTGCAACTAGCAACAATACCAAAATCACGGCTAGCCCCCTGTCTGCAATTGGGAGCAAACATAACATTAAAATGCAAATCTAATTAACAGATTACTTGTATTGATGAATTCATTCTATTGCAATATATTATTGTAAGTGTTACGCAAAAATGAACATTTGCCTAATGTTACAATTACGCCATCTTTTGACTAATGTTACAATTAGATTTCGGAATTGCCTAAATTGAAAATTGTGCAAAGTCTGCTAACACTCAGAAAACTCCAAGACGGTCTGCTAGATCATAGGTAGCAATAGACCCGACGTCATTAGTCACATTCAATATATAGTCAATGACTACACTATTTTGTCCAAAACATCACAACACAGATTCAAACACACAGACGGTGTCTGCAATGTATCCAGATGTTTGGTGGCTATCCTATACGGTGTATACATCGAATAAAAGACAGTCATTAATAAAACAGATGACTGTTAGCATTCAAACTTCACAATAATAAGAAACAAAAGGTGTACATAAGCGGAAAGAATGATAATTTAGACAACAACAAGTCCAAAGTAATATAATAATAAGTAAAAGGTAAAAGGTAAAGGTAGTCCCATAGCCTTGTGGCCGTGGGGGAGCGTGATGTTGGAGATCACACTTATCTTGGCCCAGCAGTAATGAGGGTGATGCCCATCTCTCTCCCTCGCTGCTTTACCTTCCCCACCCTTAAGAGAGTAGGTACTCAGTCACAGTTGAGTCAACTAGGGGCGTTGTTATTTGTCGCTTCACGTTTTTGCGGTCACCCATCCAAGTGCTAACCGCACTGGACGGTGCTTAACTTGCGACACAGTAGCGAGTGCTCCAACCACTGCGCTATCCGACACCCCATAATAATAAGCACTGTGTCTTTTTCACCCTTTTTGTGGTTTCGTCATGTTTTTGTTGGCACCCGCGTTCTTTTGGTTTACGTAGCTTGTTTGTTTCACATTATTATACAATGTATACTTCAAACAGTCATCTAAAAATAGTTTGCCCATATAACCGAGGACATAATCAGGAAAGACATGGAATAAAATAGGGTCCAGGACACTTCCTTGAGGTGTTCCGCTTACAACCTTTGTTTTATTGGACGAACGCTCCCCACGTCAATATAAATTCAAATAAACTCTTATTAGACAAAATGTGTGATAACCAATCACATATACTTCCAACATTTTCGTGTGAGTGTGGGTGTACATCTCTTCAGGCAGGTTTTTCCATGTTGTATATCATAATGTTGTATATCATAATGTTTTATATCATAGTGTTGTATATCATAATGTTGTATATCATAATGTTGTATATCATAATGTTTTATATCGTAATGTTTTATATCGTCATGTTGTATATCATAATGTTGTATATCATAATGTTGTGTATCATAATGTTTTATATCATAGCGTTGTATATCATAATGTTGTATATCATAATGTTGTATATCATAATGTTGCATATCATAATGCTGTATATCATAATGTTTTATATCATAATGTTTTATATCATAATGTTGTATCATGTATAAATATTTATCCTTGCCAGTGTTTATGTGCTAGCGCTTAAAGCAAGCTCAAGTTTATTCCTGCGCTTTAAAAATAAAGTAAAATATATAAAAAAAGAATATATTTTTAAAAAAAGTGAATCAATAATAATAATAATAATGGTAATAATCTAAAAATAAATAATAATAATAATAATAATAATAATAATAATAATAATAATAATAATAATAATAATAATAATAATAATAATAATAATAATTATTATTATTATTATTATTATTATTATTATTATTATTATTATTATTATTATTATTATTATTATTATTATTGAATCTCATTTATTTATTGGAATCATATACAATATGGAATTTATCATTAAAACATATTTAATTATTTTTATAATTATGAAACGTTAAAGGCAAATAAATCAATGTGTTGACTATGGTTGAGTTAAAGAAACGATAAGAAAAGAATAAAGCTAACGAAAACCCAACCCCAATGATAAATGCAGAAAAAGATCAAAGAACCCTAGTTGTTTACATGTTACGTTGGTGGAAAGCAGAAAGAAATCAAGAACGAAGGGAGGAAGGAACAAAGGTGGAAGAAATGACAGGCTAATTGGAAGAGGTCAAAAAGACAATGTACTCACACTTGACGTTGGCCATCTTTGGCTATTTTGAAAGACTGGACGGTTTTGTTCTAGAAGGTGTGACGTTTTAGACGGTGAAAGTTTTTGAATAAACCGCTGTTGAAGTATTTTACCACTGGGTCTGCTCGCGTCTGGCGTGTTTGTAGTGGTCTCACACCTTGTTACATGATATTATTACAGCGTTTTTCTTGCTTCTATGTCTCTGTCGATGTGTGATGCCAAAACAAAGTAACTCGATGTTAAAAAAAATTCATAACTTAAAATCCCCCCGAGGACTTTCGGGGGTTCCTGAATAAATAGTATCCACACTTTCTATAAATTTGGTGCTTTAAATTCCCACTGTCGCTTTCTTTTTCCTTTGTTCTTTCTGATTCCTACCCTGTTCTATCAATCTACTATATTATCTTCTGCTTCGCTAGAACAAGTCTTTTCTTGAAAAATCTTCCAAAACTTCTCATTTTTGTATGAGGTCTGTTGTGTCAGCTTGGGATATTGGACGCTTTCTGCCAACTTGCCACTGGGACATCCTATGATATTATTATTTAGCAATGTAGGCATTTTCTATGTATGTGTTTTGTTCATATTTTATAATGATGTTTATATTTTATTTTGCTTTTGTAAACGGGGGTTCGATAAATTAGAGTATAGCCTCAGCTTCCCCTGAGTGGGATGCCCTCTATTTGTAAAATGACCGGCTGGTGGAGTGCCTTCAGTGTTATCACTAAGGTTGTTTCAGCAGATCTTTTATTCGGATAAGGGGTGAGTCCTCTTTCAACCAAGTTGTAGTCCTGATTTTGTGGTCCTGATTCGGTTCTTTGCAGTCCGCCGGACTCTGTAAGCAATGAATAAATAACTAATAACTCAAAATTAGATTTGTACATCTTTATAACAAAAAACACACGTGGCGTCTCGTTTTCACTTTAGTAAGAATGTCTGGATGGCGGGTGTCCTTGCAGAGATCCAAACAAGTACGTCACCCAAAATGCAACCAACACTAGTCATCAGTAAGATTATCTTTAGGTCCTCAAGAAGTTATGTCCCTTTGGGGTTTCTCTCTTTAAGTCCAGATGTTCAGCAAGTGTGCCTTTTCTCAAGATTAACGTCGCTGACTTGCTTGGCTTTGTCATCACAGGGTGAAACTGTCCTTTGCCCTCTTCTTGCTGTCCAGTGTTTCAAAGACTTCACACTGGGCAAACAGCGGGATATATTGAACTCGATAGACAGATTTGCACAGCGATGGGGCAAGGACCAAGAGCTGATAAGGACAGTCCAGTCCATGGCAGCAACCAGGTTTATTGTCTGCCACAACTAAGAAGAAGAAGAAGAAGAAGAAGATGGAGGATAAAAGAAGATTTGCGCACACGAATTGTTGCAAAATGTTTCGCTCGGCTCTTCAATCCCTGAGAGTATTATAACCAGATTGCATAATTATATAAAATAAACTCTACACATCTAACAAAAATGAATCACGCTTAGCCTTTTGGAAAAAAAAATAAAAAAGGATAGACGATAACGATGGATTGATAACGATGACATACACAGCAGTTCGGCTCAGTTGGAGTAAAAGTAGCTACCTCGATTAGCTTGTAACTCCTTAAGTAGAATTAAAAAAAATTATATTAAGTTTTTAAAAGCTAAATACATGTATAGAAAATGTTTTAATCTTGTGGGGTTTATCTATTCCAACTTTCTTCTCCTTTTCCTGATAAATATTCAGTTGTTGGTTTTTGATATGTGGTTATTTGCTCCACGTGTCCTAAACTGCAATTTTAGAGTTACAGTAACATTATTTCTGGCCGCGATCTAGCCATCGCAGAGCCAGGCAGTCATACTGTCAAGTCCCGCAAGGAATCTGCATTGGTAACCCTAAATAATTAGTTCCTTTGTACAACCGGTGTCAGGTAACAAACAGTTGCATAGGTGCTAAAGTCATAATTTACGCTGCACTCCATTTTGTAATGTATTCCTCCATCTCTTTGTTGTTAATGGACGCCGTTTAACGGTTTTAATGTTAACAAATATTAATCATTCTAATTAAAATGTTTATTTTCATTTCTTTCTTTCATCACTTGTGTAATGCTCTATCTAGGTGATCTCCCATTATTCAACGCAAAAAAATAATATCTAAACACACAGCGAGAATGTACACAAACACACACACCCATACACACATACACACACACACACACACACACACACACCCCCCACACACACACACACACACCCACACACACACAGAGACAAATAATGAACTCGCGCGTAAAATGTCTAAATGTGGAAAACAGACAGATCAAATAAACACTCCCGTGAGAAATATGTAGTCTAAACACCGAGAGAAATCAAATCAAATATAGCATTAGATGTCTATCAAATGTATATACACAGAAAAACACACTAATATTTGCCTGGCGTGCACAATATGTAGTTTAAACTATGACGGCCTACGAGCGCCAAAACCGAGAGTTACCATTATCACGAAATACTTGAAATTAATACATGTTCTGTGACTCTTCCGAGCCAAATCAGAACCAAGAGGCATGACTAGAACATTCTACATTCACCTATGCACAGTCAAAAACCAATTACATAATCAGTGTTCCCTCCACACACAAAAAATGAGAGTCCTTGGGACTCCCAGGTATAAAATTTTAAGAGTCCTTGTGCAAATTTTGCGAGTCCCCAAATCGGTGGATGAACGGGTTTTGGGCCCAGTCAACCAAGTCAAAAGTGACATGATCGTGTATGATAGAATCAAAGAATGGATTCACGAAGATTTCTTCTGTTCAGTGAATGTATTGCTTGGAGGAAGTTTACAATGCGCGCGCATGCTATTTTTAAGGACGACAACTCCCGACACAATCTTTAATCGTCTGCAGTGGCAGTCTCAGTTGGGTTCTGATTCTGATTATGCCATGAATTAGTTCGCCACTCGTTGGTCGTATTTTTGACTTCAGCGATTCGAAAAAAAATTTTGCGTCAATAGGACGCACACATGCAAATTTTTCTGCGTCATTTTTCATATTTTGTGCGTAATTGACGCACTATTGTGCATAATCGGGAACACTGATAATACAGTGCAATAGCAACATTCTTAAAACATATTAGTAATAAAATACACAGCAAAGACAACTGAGCAGGTTGCCTATCTCACGTGTTAATTACTATTATCACTGATACTTGTAAATGCACGTTTTGGCGCTAGTAAGCCGTCGTAGTCAGAATTAAGCATGATCACGTAAAAATTTTAATTATGAAGTGACAATTGTAATTATTATGTGATAATTACAATTTTCGGTTTTGACGCATTTCTAGGTGGATTGCTAGAGCCAAAACTGAAAATTAAACATGATCACGCGAAGTTAGTTATAATTTTTTAATGATAATTGTAATTATCCCTTGATAATTGTAATTATTCCATACTATTTGTAATTATCTTATGATATTTTTAATTCTCAGGTTTTGGCGCTAGTAGGCCGTCATACTAAACACCCAAACCGGATGTAATCTTTGGCTGTAGGTTGGTTTAAACCAGAATGGACCGTGACTTCGCACCATCTGAATAATTGGCCAATCGGAACCGCTGGCAAACGCAGTGATTGCATGTAGTTAAGTTTGTCAAAGGTTGAAGCGATCGCGTACCATACTACACGCGTCTCCTCATGTTAAGCGGTCCCCACATGTATCAACGGTTGGACACTGAAAGCCTGTCGACGGGTGTGGACTGGCAATGCATAACGGTGTTGCAGGGAAACAGAATTCTCATCTATTCGCAGACAGTTAAACGTATCAATAATGAAGAGACTGTTGATCGCTGGACCTCACAAAAAGCGATGATATACGTACTTCACAATTGTTGGGGGGAAAACCTGTAGTTTTCGTACTGGTAAGCTCATGACTGCATGCAGTATTTCGTATTAGTTTTAAAACTGTTTGTTATTGACTGAGATGCTATGTGCTGAATGACTGAGATGTTATGTGCTGAATGACTGAGATGTTATGTGCTGAATGACCGAGATGTTATGTGCTGAATGACTGAGATGTTATGTGCTGATTGACTGAGATGATATGTGCTGAATGACTGAGATGTTATGTGCTGAATGACTGAGATTTTATGTGCTGAATGACTGAGATTTTATGTGCTGAATGACTGAGATGTTATGTGCTGAATGACTGAGATGTTATGTGCTGAATGACTGAGATATTATGTGCTGAATGACTGAGATGTTATGTGCTGAATGACTGAGATGTTATGTGCTGAATGACTGAGATGTTATGTGATGAATGACTGAGATGCTATGTGCTGAATGACTGAGATGTTATGTGATGAATGACTGAGATGTTATGTGCTGAATGACTGAGAGGTTATGTGCTGAATGACTGAGATGTTATGTGCTGAATGACTGACTGAGATGTTATGTGCTGAATGACTGAGATGCTATGTGATGAATGACTGAGATGTTATGTGCTGAATGACTGAGATGTTATGTGCTGAATGACTGAGATGTTATGTGCTGAATGACTGAGATGCTATGTGATGAATGACTGAGATGTTATGTGCTGAATGACTGAGATGTTATGTGCTGAATGAATGAGATGCTATGTGATGAATGACTGAGATGTTATGTGCTGAATGACAGATGTTATGTGCTGAATGACTGAGATGCTATGTGCTGAATGACTGAGATGTTATGTGCTGAATGACTGAGATGTTATGTGCTGAATGACTGAGATGTTATGTGCTGAATGACTGAGATGTTATGTGCTGAATGACTGAGATGCTATGTGCTGAATGACTGAGATGTTATGTGCTGAATGACTGATGTGCTGAATGACTGAGATGTTATGTGCTGAATGACTGAGTTGTTATGTGCTGAATGACTGAGATGTTATGTGCTGAATGACTGAGATGTTATGTGCTGAATGACTGAGATGTTATGTGCTGAATGACTGAGATGTTATGTGCTGAATGACTGAGATGTTATGTGCTGAATGACTGAGATGTTATGTGCTGAATGACTGAGATGTTAGGTGCTGAATGACTGAGATGCTATGTGCTGAATGACTGAGATGTTATGTGCTGAATGACTGAGTTGCTATGTGATGAATGACTGAGATGTTATGTGCTGAATGACTGAGATGTTATGTGCTGAATGACTGAGTTGCTATGTGCTGAATGACTGAGATGTTATGTGCTGAATGACTGAGATGCTATGTGCTGAATGACTGAGATGCTATGTGCTGAATGACTGAGTTGCTATGTGCTGAATGACTGAGTTGCTATGTGCTGAATGATGTTATGTGCTGAATGAATTGTCTTTTGTGGGGGATAAGGAAATGTTGACTTGATTTGACTTCAGACATTAGGAAATCAACTGGCGTCGATCACTAATAAGGGGTGCTTTGGCTCAGCTGGGGCGTTAGACAGCGCACATCAAGCATCAAGTAGGAGACTTGGGCGGCTTGGCTTTGATGCTGATTTCAGCCAGCGCTTCAACTAACCAACCAACCAGCGGCACGGCACTCTGCCCCGTCCTCATCGCAACATGTTCCGTCTGACTGAGCGCAATGAACGTGCGTCTAACTGAGCGCAATGAACGTGAGTCTGACTGAACCCTATGAACGTGCGTCTGACTGAGCGCAATGAACGTGAGACTGACTGAGCCCTATGAACGTGCGTCTGACTGAGAGCAATGAACGTGCGGCTGACTGAGCGCAATGAACGTGAGTCTGACTGAGCCCTATGAACGTGGTCTGACTGAGCGCAATGAACGTGAGACTGACTGAGCGCAATGAACGTGCGTCTGACTGAGCGCAGTGAGCGTGCTTCCGACTGAGCGCAATGAACGTGCGTAAAAAGCATTAGGATTGTTTGTAATGAAGGTGCGAAAGGCCAGCTATAATGACGGTGTTATGTACTGAACGCTTCAACTGTGTTAATAGTGTTTCAACTCAATCCCCTTGTCAATACAGCGTTTTAAAAGTCATGATCTAATCAGCATGATCGTCGTCGTCGACGTTGCTACCATCATCGTCGTTGTCATCATCATCATCATCAGCAATATTATCACCATCATCATCAGCAGCAGCAACAGCAGAAGCAGCGGTATCATCATCATCATCATCATCATCATCATCATCATCATCATCGTCGTCGTCGTCGTTCGCGTTGGTATCTTATCAAACGTACGTCCTCACGTGCACATACAGACATTCAAACACACGTGCGCTATTCACGTTCACCACGCCCCACACACAAACACGCGAGGGCGCATGCACACACACACACGCACACACACACACACACACGTAAACACACACTGTGATCTAGCATGCCCTATTTATTGGGAAATACTGTTCAAACATTGGTTTGATTGGTGTGTGTGCCTGTAAAACACAAACACAGGCTTAGGAAACTCCGCTGTTGATTTCTGCCTCTGCTGTGAGTAATGGGGTGGTATCCTAGGACACTGAGTAATGGGGTGATATCCTAGGACACTGAGTAATGGTGTGATATCCTAGGACACTGAGTAATGGGATGATATCCTAGGACACTGAGTAATGGGATGATATCCTAAGACACTGAGTAATGGGATGATATCCTAGGACACTAAGTAATGGGGTGATATCCTAGGACACTAAGTAATGGGGTGATATCCTAGGACACTGAGTAATGGGGTGATATCCTAGGACACTGAGTAATGGGGTGATATCCTAGGACACTGAGTAATGGGGTGATATCCTAGGACACTGATTAATGGGGTGATTTCCTAGGACACTGAGTAATGGGGTGATATCCTAGGACACTGAGTAATGGGGTGATATCCTAGGACACCGAGTAATGTGGTGATATCCTAGGACACTGAGTAATGTGGTGATATCCTAGGACACTGAGTAATGTGGTGATATCCTAGGACACGGGTGTAAACCAATTACCTCCATGGCGCAAGTCTTCTCGGAAGTAAGGCCCAAGACCCAACCTGACTTAATGTGTCCTAAGTGTTAGCTTTAACTATGGTCCAAACTGGTCCAAACTGAGTTAATGTGTTCGAGGTGTTAGCTTTAACTATGGTCCAAACTGAGTTAATGTGTTCGAGGTGTTAGCTTTAACTATGGTCCAAACTGAGTTAATGTGTTCGAGGTGTTAGCTTTAACTATGGTCCAAACTGAGTTAATTTGTCTTAGGTGTTAGCTTTAACCATGGTCCAAACTGAGTTACTGTGTCCTAGGTGCTAGCTTTAACTATTGTCCAAACTGAGTTAATATGTCCTAGGTGTGAGCTTTACCTAGTGTCCAAACTGAGATAATTTATCCTAGGTGTTAGCTTTAACCATGGTCCAAAGCTGAGTTACAGTGTCCTTCGGTGTTAGCTTTAACCATGGTCCGAACTGAGTTATTGTGTCCTAGGTGATAGGTTTAACCATGGTCTGAACTGATTTAAGGTGTCTTAGGTGGTAGGTTTAACCATGGTCCGAACTGAGTTATTGTGTCCTAGGTGTTAGGTTTAATCATGGTCCAAACTGAGTTAAGGTGTCCTAGGAGTTAAGTTTAACCATGGTCCAAGGATACACAAAATAGGTAAAAAGTAAAGGGCAAAGGTGTTCCCGTGCCTTTCTATCTTTGGGGAGAGAGGCGTTTGAGACGTCTCTTTTGTCTGGGCCAGCTAAATGAGGGCGG
>CM072515.1:77540571-77708071 GCA_036898135.1 Oncomelania hupensis
CATTTCACAGGAAAGGTCCAACAGGACAACAATATATATACTGCGATTGCCGTGCAGTCGTGAATGAGGTCATCAATAGGTATAGTTGGTATGGCAGTTTTTCTTCCAACAAAAATTCAGGCAAAATGTATTTAGGATCCACAACGTTTAATGCACAGATGCGATTAAAAAAAATTAATTTGCCACAAAACGGAACAAAAGGCCTTTTTGAACAACAACAACAACAACAATAAAAACCAACAGATCGACACCTGGTGGAATCAAAGACTGATCGTCTGTTAAAAAAACAAAATGACAATGACATGCAAACCGTCAGCTTTCGTAGAACATAGCGGCGCTTGTTTCCAATGCATGGTGCATAGTCTCAAATATTTAGAAACCATTGTATCAGACAATGGGTCCCGACAGGAAGTCCTCTCCAGGATTGCACAAACAACTGCGGCCCTGACAAGGTTGAAGCCCATTTGGAAAGACATGGACATCAGTCTACATTCCAAGGTAAGGCTGCTGCGCTCCCTTGTCATCGCCATCTTCCTATACGCTTGCGAAACATGGAGCCTCACAGCAGATCTCCAACGAAGAATAAAAAGCATGGAGATGAGGTGCTACAGATGACTTCTGGGCATTTCCTATACCCCGCACATCACCAACAACGAAGTCCGACAGACCATCATATAAGCCATTGGACAACACGATGACCTGCTCACAGTGGTGAAGAAACGGAAACTCCGATGGTATGGCCGCGTCACCAGAGCACCAGGCCTTCCAAAGACCATCCTGCAAGGAACAGTGCAAGGAGGCAGAAGAAGAGGGAAACAGAAAAAGAGCTGGGATGACAATTGACACTGAGCGTGAAGCCATGAGAATTGCCGGGGACAGAGAAATATTGAGTACGCTGATTAAACGATCATCAGTAGTGCCCCAACGACCATCGAGTTACGGGATAGGATATGATAAGTCTGCAGCCTACAGATAGAATGGAAGGAGCTCCACTGGTCCTCATCCATATCGCCACACTCTGGCAGATCGCTTCAGCAAGCGGACTAAACCACATGCGAGGGGGTAGGAGTGGGGCTGGGGCTGGGAGTAGAGGTGGTGGTAGTGTCTCCACTGCACCACTGGGCGGAAGAACTCCTGAGAGGAGTTAACGGTCAGGGCGGAGAGGTCTTTATAGCGCAACGGCCAATTTGGGAGAGCTGTGGGCGATCCACGCCATACTGTTGTCTTCGGCTGTCAAACACTTGGAGAGGAGTTGGGCGCCGCTTAGCTGTCAACAAGCCCACTGAACTGAAAGGACTTACGTAAGAATGAATTTCATGCAGGATCGGTCATGGTCAGGACTAACAACGGCCGCACGTTCCATTGGTTCACTCCAAAGTGGAGTACTGGAAAGAAAAATATCACCAAGCTGCCGACAGAGGGTAGACCCATCAGAACATGGAATGGTCGCCCCCTTTACGCTTGCGGCAGAACCGAAAAGCTGACCCATGAACTGAAACACTCGCTGCCACTGGGACATCATTGGACACTCTGAAGACAGATGGACTGGCTTTGCCGAATCAAGGACAGAAGAAGGACACAATCTCTGGTTTACTTGAGTTGAAAATAAACATCCGGCTTTCATTGCAAGAAATGGAATGGCTGGCAGCGTCACCAGCTACACTCCCATATCCAGCAGACGTATTTCCATCACAGTGTCTGCCGACCCGCATCATGACAGTCATACAGGATCATAAGAGATGCAGTAGCTTGTTGCAGACGACAGATGCATCACCCGTTTTGAATAATTTAAGAAAAGTCTGTCGAAATGTGCACGTGTTCCTGGAGCAAAGCGTTAAGGATGTCAGATTTCGTTGTGTAACATATTACAATAAGTCATCTGGTATCTTGCAGGAACTTTTGGTCTGTGAAGCGCACTTGTTGGCTTGGTGTCCTAGTTCATTCATGACAGTCCATCCCCTTACTCCAGGAAGACGTGAGCGGTGCCTCTGATACGTTGACGACACAGGCAGCAATCACGTGTGTTGGCGGCACATGACTCACAGGTGACCAGGTGACCACAGGGCAGGAAGATGGTGTCCACGTCTCGCTGACCACACACTCGGCATGTGCGGAGCTGACGGAGACGTTGGTTGATGTGCGTCAACTGCTGGAGATTGCTGGCCAGGTCCTCTGTCACTGCCACACGGCCATTTCTGCTGCGTGACGTCACAGGGTGCTCGGTCGACACTGACGTAGGTCTGGTTACAATGGATGGCGTACCGTATGATGCCGTAACCACGGGCAATGAGGAGGTCACCGGTGATGATGTACCATCAAATGCTGTTGCAGGCAGAAGGTTATATCCAGAGTGAGAAGCACCGACTGCTGCTGGCGTTGTTGATGATGCCAAGACTGCGTACTGGACTGTCACCACTTGCTGGGCAGTTGGTGAAGGTCCAGTTTGCATAACGTCCGTGTGGAGACGACTGAGAGGTCTATAAGTGACATCTCCGCCCTCGCCTCTTTCTACTGAGTTGCCTTCCGCTGTGGTCCTCTGTAAGGCAGGGGTAGTCTCCCTCGTCATGTCATTGCCCCAGGCTGTTCCAGTTTCATCTACGCAGCTGTCTGTAACTCCATTCGTATCAGAAGACGTGACGACGCCTCTTTCGGATGATGATGTCGCGGAATTTTGAAAAGCAGTAACCTCTCTTTCGCATTCATTTGCAATTGTAACCTCCCTTGATACTTCATCCGCTGCAGCAACCTTCCCTACGTGAGCTGCAAAATTATTACTTTCCCTGGTGGCATTTCCGGAAACCGCGGAATCAGCGTATCTAGCAGGAGGTCTTGTTTCAGCATCTTCACTCCTCACAGTTTCAGGACATTGCTGACTGACTAACGATTCAGAATGTGGAAGGCTGCTGGTCGAACCATTAGCATCGATTGAGAATGAGGCAGTGGGTACCAGGTTAGAGACTGCGCCATCAGCTAACACCAGCCGACCTTCATACCTACCGTGAGCCAGTAACGAAGCTGTTGCTGAACCAGTATTTTTACCGGACGTCACAGCAGTCGATGAGGCAACAGCAGCAGTCGAGGAGGCAACAACAGCAGCAGTCGAGGAGGCAACAACAGCAGCAGTCGATGAGGCAACAACAGCAGCAGTCGATGAGGCATCAACAGCAGCAGTCGATGAGGCAACAACAGCAGCAGTCGATGAGGCATCAACAGCAGCAGTCGATGAGGCAACAACAGCAGCAGTCGGGTCTAGCGGTAGTAGCTGTGGAAGGGCTACTGCTACACTGTCCTGTACACACAAACACATACAGACAGGCATTATTATTTTTTTTACAAGACACGTTAGTTTACCGCCCGCCTCAGCTTAACAAATGACCTCAAGTGAGTCAACCCCAACAATTCCAAGGTTACACTATGAAGTATAATTGTAGAAGAGTGTCATAGTCCACGTTATTGAAGCCACAGCTCCCTGTTGCGCGTATAAGCAGCTTAAAAGGACACTGGGATGCCTGATGACGTCAAGGCGCGAGTACAGCGCAGCGGCCTAGGATACAGCCATGAAGCGTCACCAAGAATATAGCAGGCATAAAACCAGCCACAGCAAATCCCTTCAGCACGCGCTGGTGGCGCCGAATCAGGCAATAGTGGCGTAGATTCAGGCACCAGTTGCTCCAAGTGCGAGTACCTCTTTAAATATTCTAAGGGAAATAAGTCGCTTTAGCAGACGACCTTTAGAACGCTCGGACGGGGCGCGTTTAGATTCACATTTCTCAAACACTCCACATACAAAAATGTACCAATATTTAAGCAAGGGGTCATCTGGCAGCGTGAATAAATTTATTTGAGATATTTAATGAGTTTTTACACAGTTTTGATCTCGACATCAGAGGCAAAAACATGGTCATTTAACTATTTCATTAATTTAGTTATATAAAATGTGTTCAAGCAGACGTAAATAAAATTGGATTGAATGACGCATTGGTGCCATACGCTTGCACACCGAAAGAAGAGAGTTCCACAAAGGAGTAACGCAAAAGTAAAATCCCATACTTCACTAAAAAAAAAATCTCTGGCAAAAGGGGTTGTGTGGATTTTGAAATTAGACAGACAGGCAGACAGACAGACAGAGATTACACAGATATTTACGTCAGGGATTCTGCCTCCATTGGCCTGCTTGATGAGCGTAGTGGTGACGAAGTTCTCTCCCTTGATAAAGATGACGTAATCGCAAGAGAAACGGAATCTGACGTGGGTCTCCCAGACATCGTCATCGGCACGCCAGTTCTTCAACGTCACACCGCAGTAAAAGCACCGAACACTGTCCGCCACTCCTGAACACATCACAAGTCAACTCAGATAGTCAACACATTTTCAGAAATGCCAGCCATTGTTATAACAACTTCGATCCAAACATTACAGGGCTTGCTGTATCCCAATCAGCAAAACAGCAAAATCACACGAAAATGGCTTCACAGACAATGTCACAGAGTTTTGTTCAGCCTGTCCATACAACTAAACTAATAGGTCTATATGTTATGAGTCCATAATGGCCAAAAATACATAGAACTAATATTTTGTCAATCAGCAGTAACATTAAATATGGCTTAGTCGGTGTTAATATTTGCTGACCCTAGCTCCGACCTAATAATACCAAATCTTAAAACTCTTTGGTAAATATGTCCGCCATTGATCATTTCTGTAAAAAGCATGCTAAGTAGCTGGACCTCCACATGGTAGCATGTCGGAAAGACTGTGTGATACAAGACCAAAGGTAAGCTTACCATATATAAGCTTCCATTTCGCTGATAATAATACAAGCTACCCACCACCACAACACACGCATGCATCATGTTCAACAAGTAAGGAAAATGAAACTCGCAAAAACTTCATTCGTCAACGCACCAGTCGCACACTCTCTTCTCTATCTGCTAAAACGTATTTCACAACGAGAACTGTCTACCATACCCAGATAATAGAATCCAGCCAGGACCAGCACGCGACGATCCGGCAGTCCCCTCTCTGGACCAAGAGGCGAAAGTGACCATTCTCACTGCCACCATCGCGTGTCCGGGGCTGACCGCTCGGCGCATGTCCAATCCAGTGACAAGTTGCTGCAGGTCATCGTCCGCTTGGTTTGTGTCGTTTGGAACTCTCTGAGGGTCTTGCTCAGCCTGGACAGAGTATCGGCACATGGATACCGTCGTTGATGCTTCAGATGGGACAATGAAAGCCGGCGTGGCTGTGGTACAGCGATACACTTGGACGTCTTGAGTGGGGGGAATGTGGTGGCCAGGGTTTAGCAGTGGAGAAAGGCAGGACTGCAGGACGGCAGTTCCAACTGACACGGCTGTCAGCTGCAATTGGCGCTCTATTGCCCCTGGAGTAGCGCTAGGAAGAGGTTCATCCACCGACAGATTTTCGAAATCGAAAGAGGTTGGACCTTTTCTTCTATGGGGTGTGACCACATTCCTGCCGCTGGCTCTTCCTGCGGGGGCCAGCGCTGTAGATGGTCCTGCAGCTTCGTTGCTTTGTTGATGCGACTGCAGTTCGCTGTCAGGAGCTAGGTTATTCTGCATTTCGCTGTCAGGAGCTAGGTTATTCTGCAGCTCGCTGTCAGGAGCGAGGTTATTCTGCAGCTCGCTGTCAGGAGCTAGGTTATTCTGCAGCTCGCTGTCAGGAGCTAGGTTATTCTGCAGCCCGCTGTCAGGAGCTAGGATATTCTGCAGCTCGCTGTAAGGCGCTAGATTATTCTGCAGCTCAGCAGCGCTGGACTCAGTAGTGAAACATCCACTCGATGCTTGCTGTTGTGATTCTCCAGAATCTGTAGCTTCAGAGGCACTAGAAGAGGTTTGTGCCACTACTTGATTTGGCTGCCTTGTGTGGTTCTGTGCTGATGTAAGATCAGTACTTTGTGCAGCAGGATTTGACTGCTGCGCAACAGGATAAGACTGTCGTGCAGGTTCTGTTTGGCGTGTAGGCTCATCCTTCTGAATGGGTATGTTGGTATTATCTCTGCCGTTTGCGTGTTTACAGTCGGGGCTCAAATGAAGATGTCGGACATTACACTGCTGTGTCGTAAGCCAAGCTCTGTCCCACTTCAGCCTGCAGCTAAAACACGAAATCTCACCGTTTTGCGAGGAGTAGTAAAAGCCGCTCTCTGCGAGGCGGTTGACGTGGACGTCCGGGGGCAGTGAAGGCTCGATGGGAGCAAAACTGGCCAGGCGTTCCCACTCTGAGCGGTGTTCCCGTAGGTGATACAACGGCTGTACGACGTAGTGTCTGGTTATGGCCATTTCCTCAAAATACGACAGATGTTTTTTAGTGTACAGATACGGAGGTTCAGTGAAAGGATCCTCAACCAAACTTGGATCACCGTGCACACTGTAGGCCTCTGAGCAAGCGGGGTACATGCCTTGTCTCAGCATATCTTTGCAGTTCAGAGAGAAACTGGCTCTCTTAAATCCGTTCTGATTACGTTGTGAGTCAGGACAGTGAACATGCTTTTTAACAGTTTGGGACTTTGCAAACAGTCTTGCAGAACCAAGCGAATACTTGGGATCCAGGGATACAGGAATTCTGATAGAAACTTCCTTCTCGCAAATAGTATTGTTACTTCTCTTCGTGGAAAGACCTTCAACTGTGTGGCTGTCCCTCGCTGAAGCAAGTGGTTCACTTGTTAGTATCTTCTGTCCTGACATATTAGAATCCAACGTTTCCTGGTGATTCTTTGGATCCATTATTGGACTTTGGCTTGCAGCTACTGGTAGTGTCTGCATCTCTTTCTCTTTGGTCATAATAACATTAGTCGTGTTAGCTTGAGCTTGACTATTTAGGTATGTTTTACTGATTTTGATGTTTTGAGAATTGACGCCCGCAACAGGTTTGGAGTTGTTAAATGCATTGTTTGAAATCCTGTTCACCTTTGAACTGAAAATATCTTCAGTTTTACCACATTGTCTTTCACGTAGCTTTACCACAGACAACCACATATCTCTCTTAATCAGGTTTGCAAGGACAAAATCTAGCTGGTTATCGTTACAATGAGCCAAAATGTAATTGGCAAAAGCCATGTCCTCGGCTCTGCTGCTGGCTTCTTCAACAGCCCATCTGTGTAGCGCGTCACTGACACCTCTCTCTAATAACTTGCCTACAGACTGCCAATGGCCTCTCTGCACCAGATATTTTAGATTGGACTCCAGCTGATCATCTGTAAAGCGAGGAATAAAAAAGCGGGTAATGTCAGCGTCATTATGTTCTTTCCAGTCTTTTTCTGGTTGACAACCACCAGTCTTCAAAGCACTTCCTGCCGGTCTCTCTGGCTTTGATGAACTTCCCTCCTCTGTTCCCCCTGTCAAAGAGTAGGAACCCTTGAGGTCTGATGCACGGTCCTCTATACCAAAGTTATTGAGGTGTCTTCTGTGGGGAACAGTGATTCGGGAAACACTGAAGCACTCTTTGGTAGTATCGTCGTGTTTTATTGCTGGAGGACTGGGGATGTTAATAGGATTGTCCGATGGGATGCCTCGATGTCTTACGTTCATGTGTTGCCATCCTGCCCCTGGTTCTCCTTCTCCCTCTTGTTGTTGTTGTTGTTGTTGTTGTTGTTGTTGTTGTTGTTGTTGTTGTTGTTCTTCTTCTTCTCTTCTTCTTCTTCTTCTTCTTCTTCTTCTTCTTCTTCTTCTTCTCCTTCCTCTTCTTCTCCTTCTTCTCCCCCTTCTTCTCGACAATTGTGTGCCGCATTCATGAAACAAGGCCCGTACGTTTGCAGAGTGGATTTGGGTGAAATTATGAACATTAGTTGTTGAAGAGTGTTTTTGTGTTCATTCAAAATAAATGACCTTTCAATTTCTTTGACAACTTCCGCTCCTTCTTCCCATGGTTTTAAGACATTTAAATCTAAGACGTTTTGTGTTTGATGATGGTCATTGCAATGATCATGACTCTTCCTCGACTGAACATTTTTCTGCTTTTCTACTGCTAAATTACCATCATCTGGCATCACAGACTCAGAATGTATTATTATACGATCCCATTTATCATCCACCATTTCTGTGGAAATCTGTATTGACTTTCCTTGGTGCAAAAGTGATATTGTTGAAATCATAGTTGTAGGTTATATCGGACCAAAACTAGACATAAATATCCATCCCAGACGTCAGTTATAGGAAGACAACGAGGCAGGCAAAGATGAACCACGAACAGATCTTCTAGTTCATGACCTCAAGCGATGAACAATTCAAATCAAATAAATACAATTTGCGTTAGTCTATATAATCTCAGTCATTAAAGTAAAATACGACGTTAAATAAAACCAGCAAATGATAACAGTTCTCCACACGTTTAGACACGCTCAGTTCAGCAATGATACTGACGTAGTTTTACAATGTTTCATAATATGATGATAGCAATAAGATGTGGTTGATATTGTAAGTTACAAGAAGACGCGATATAGGTATAGGTAACAGCGATGTCAATCCAGGTCTTGAAATGTTGGAGTCCTTTTGACTCGGGCACTCATGTGTTGTTGATACTGTGCTATTCAGACGACAGGCTCCTTTGGATGGGTCTTGAAAGTAGGGTACATCAGGTCGCAGCAACTTTAAGTAGTGTATTGAAGTGATGAGGAGGGATGAGGGCACCGTCCTTGTAACCGTAATGATCACGGAAACCTTTGCAGGTTTACAGAAATATTTAACGTTGGTGGTAAACCACACGTGTGGTTGAGACACAAGAGCCAGTAGTTTTGAGGTAAAATGGTTAGAATGTCAGGGAAACACATTAAAAGTTACAGGATGCAACTGATAATGATCAGTTGTTCATCAGTGCGATCCTACTCTGTTAACGCCAAGACAAGGAGGACGGGCAACCGGATGACTGTTGACAAAATGGCTTACAGTTTTCAGTGACATCAGATGTATCTCGTAATTAGCCAACAATAAGATGTCTTCTGCTGATGCCACATTTTTGTTCGTAAGACGACTATAAGGCATTGATCCGTTTGGAGTGTCTGTCGGACGAGACTTGTATGAAGAGAAAATCTTCATAGGCGTTGTAATATCTATTGTGCTGTTCTTATATAGTGCATTTTTCCAGCTCAGAAGACATGCTCAAAGCACTTGGCAGAGGCAAGGAGGAGGTCGTCAGCCCACCAAGACATAGTGTGCACAATACAGCATGAAACAAGTCAGGATCGAAACCAAACCGCCCATGCAGGCCACACAGCTGATGAAGAAGATTGTACAGAACGATGATAGTACAGTTTCTACTTGTGCGAGCAAATTCAAAGCCTAAAATTGAAATTGCTGTGGTAGTTTTCACTAGTCAGATTCCAACTCTAGCCTTAAAGCCTAATCTTGGAAGGGAAAGATGCGTTGGAAGAGAGTCACAAGTCTTCCTAGATGTCCATTGGCTTATCTATAAAACAATAAAATAAAATAATGATAATAAACAACAACACATACAATCTATTTATTTGACATATCTTGGAGAAATAAAATCCCATTCTTCAGTCCTTATAGGAACGTGACTAAACAGGAAGTAAGTTTTCCACTTGCCAGTCATACTTATGATTTAGTCTTGTGACCTTACAACAAGCTACGGACGGCAAAGCTTTTTAAGTTGTCCTTTTCATGTTAGGCCTTTAAAAACAGTTATTTATGTGGCTCGATTCCTCATGTGCTCTGACATACGTCAAACCACAATGTGACTTATTTGTTCAAATGATTGGAGATTGTCCACAAAGGTCTGGGTAGGTAGTTTTACTAGACTTCTCAAGAGCATTTTATTAATGGAGAAAATCCTGGAACAGACAAATACTCAAGAAAGAATTCATACATAAGGCAACTTAAACTTCGCATTTAAAAATAAATGTGGAAGCAGTATGGGGATTGTTGGGGACATTACTCAATCATAATAATAATAATAATAATAATAATAATAATAATAATAATAATAATAATAATAATAATAATAATAATAATCCTATCCTATCCTATCCTGTCTCGTAACCCGGAGGTCGTAGGGGCACCACAGATGATCGTTTAACCAGCATACTCCATCTTTCTCTGTCCTCAGCAGCCCTGATGGCTTCGCTCAGTGTCAAACCAGTCCATTCTCGAATGTTGTCCTCCCACCTCTTTTTCGGTCTCCCTCTTCTTCTACCTCATTGCACTGTGCCTTGCAGAATAGTCTTTGCGATGCCTGATGATCTGGTGACGTGGCAATACCATCGGAGTTTCCGTTTCTTCACCACTGTGAGCAGGTCATCGTGTTGTCCAATGGCTTGTGTGATGGTCTGTCGGACTTCGTCGTTGTTGATGTGTTGGGTATAGGAAATGCCCAGAAGTCTTCTGTGATCTGGTGACGTGGCCATACCATCGGAGTTTCCGTTTCTTAACCACTGTGAGCAGGTCATCGTGTTGTCCAATGGCTTGTGTGATGGTCTGTGGGACTTCGTCGTTGTTGATGTGTTGGGTATGGGAAATGCCCAGAAGTCTTCTGTAGCACCTCATCTCCATGCTTTGTATTCTTCGTTGGAGATCTGCTGTGATGGTCCATGCTTCGCAGGCATATAGGAAGATGGAGATGACAAGGGAGCGCACCAGTCTTACTTTGGAATAAAGACTGATGGTCCTGTCTTTCCAAATGGGCTTCAATCTTGTCAGGGCAGCAGTTATTTGTGCGATCCTGGAGAGGACTTCCTGTCGGGACCCATTGTCTGAAACAATGGCTCCTAAATATTTGAAGCTATGCACTGTGTTGAGGGATTGGCCTTGGACTTTGATGTCCGTGTTGATGCCATTGGTGTTGTTGGTCATCATTTTGGTCTTCTCTGCACTTATTTCCATTCCATAAGCTCTGGAGGGGGTGTCAAGCCTCTGTACCAGCTGTTCAAGTTCTTGTTCCTCTCCAGCCAAATCCATCAATGTCATCCGCAAAACGAAGATTGGAGATTGCTCTACCCCCTATGCTGACTGTGCCTTCATGATCTGCAAGAGCATCTGACATGATGCGCTCTAGGAAGATGTTGAAGAGTGTTGGAGAGATTAGGCATCCTTGACGCACACCGATTGTTGTTCTGAACCAGTTCCCGATGGCGCTGTTGTGGAGGACTGCACTGGTAGCCTTGTCATACAGGCTTTTGATGACTTCAATAATTTTAGGGCTGATGTTGTACACTTTCATTGTTGCCCATAGAGCTGCATGCCAGACTCGGTCAAACGCCTTCTTGAAGTCTATGAACACATGATATAGATGTTGTTGGTGCTGTAGGTATTTCTCACAGATTATTCTGAGGTTGAAAATCTGTTCAGTGGTACTTCGCCCTGCCCTGAATCCTGCTTGTTCTTCAGCTATGATTTGTTCAGCTTGGGGTTTCAACCTGTATAATAATAACAATACAATAATAATAATAATAATAATAATAATAATAATAATAATAATAATAATAATAAAAAGAAGAAGAAGAAGAAGAAGAAGAAGAGTATTAATAATAATAATAATAATAATAATAATAATAATAATAATAATAATAATAATAATAATAATAATAATAATAATCATCATCATCATCATCAAACTACTACTACTATTACTAACCCTCATCATCCTGATCATCATCAACAACATCATCGTAATAATAATAATAATAATAATAATAATAATAATAATAATAATAATAATAATAATAATAATAATAATAATAATAATAATAAAATTACTACTACTACTACTACTACTACTACTACTACTACTACTACTACTACTACTACTACTACTACTACTACTATATTAACACAGTATTTAATTGCACAACATAAAGACGTCTTGAGTTAAATTGGGATTTTAGCCACGTCCCTGGGCAGCTGGATACACGCGCCTTGTCAGAACAATTTTCTTTAAGCTAACCAACTATTGGTATTTATGTCTGCCCTCCATATCGACGTCGCATAATGTCGCCCTAGGCAGGCATTTATGGTACGGGGGCATTGCATGGTAAGGAATTTGATGTTCCCTTGACAGACATGCACTACATCGTTAATTCCATTATCAGCAAACAAACGTGTTAGCCTATCACGTTTCAAATCTATACAGATGATGATGATGATGATGGTGATGATGATGGTGATGATGATGGTGATGATGATGATGGTGATGATGATGATGATGATGATGATGATGATGATGATGATGATGATGATGATGATGATGGTGATGCTGATGATGATAATGATGAGGTAATGCGCATGGCTACCAGCGTTTTCAAGATACAGTTGAAAGTACCGCTGAGTAGCGCTTCAGGATAGTATCCTAACATCCTCAAGATAATAACTTGAGTCCGCTATGAGCGGACGAGGCTACCTGCGAAATCACGGAAAAAGCGCAATTTGACTGCAGTGAACTCATGAAAATAGAAAAATGTAAGTTTCGTCTCCTCTAGGGGACGAAGTAGGTCAAACTGTATTAGTTTCTAGGTCAACTGTCTTTTACGAACCGTTTGAGAATGTTTTTGAACCGTTTGTTGACGCCGGATAGTGTCCTCACTTGGTTTCATGCAATTTAAGAATCCAACTAGGCAATTGGGGTTTTGAGATGGAAAGAGCGGAATGTTGTAGAGCAACATTCTGTATATATTTACAGTGAAATTGTGCTTTTTCCGTCACTATAGCGCTTGAAGCGGGTAGAATGCGTATCTTGGCGATATTACGATATATCCTGTTCACGCTACGCAGCGAAGAAGATTAGAGGTGTATCTTGAGTGCGCTGGTACCTTGGTGCAATGGGTGTAATGATGGTGTTAATGATAATGATGGTGTTAATGATGATGATGGTGATGATGACTAGCCTGATCAAACCAGAGTAATATTCAAATTCGTATAACACTGAAAAAGAAAAAAAAAATCTGCCTTATGATATTGGCCTAATATATTTAAACCATCAATCACTCTCTTCTTTCGCCCTCTCTCTCTCTACTTCTCTCTCTCTTTTTCTTCTCTATCTCTCTCTCTGTCTCTCTCTCTAGGCCTCTGCCTCTATCTGGCTTTCTCTGTCTCTGTCTTTCTGTCTCTCGCACAATTACAGATTATTGTTACCTGTCAGCTACACTATGTCAGCTTTGAGAGGCAAGCACGGGCATGGGGAAGGAAAGCGGCACCAGCTGCTTCTCCAGCTGACTCAGGACAGTTCCAGCTGACTCAGGACAGTTCCAGCTGACTCAGGACAGTTCCAGCTGACTCAGGACAGTTCCAGCTGACTCAGGACAGTTCCAGCGCCCATAGTGTATTGCCAGTGGTCTTGCCCCTCAAGACTTGGCCTCCACAGCCACCTGCAAGTCCACACCAGATGTCATGCACAAGCATAGATGCCATCGTCGTATCCGACGAAACCACAGGTTAACTGGCTAACCCTAACTGGTTAACCAAAGGGAGACGCGTCACAGGCATAGGCGCTCGCGTGTTCAGATACAAGCGCCTGTGGACGAAACTACCCACCAGACTACAGAAGTTAAAAGTAATGGCAAGCTAACTGAGAAATAGTTCAAATCAAATTCATTAAAGGCATCATCATGGCCGGAAACGATTTTTCCAATGCCAACCTTCGGACTAAGAAATGTCTTATGCCGGTGTCCTAACTAATGCTTGCCCTTGTGCTGCAGTTAACAAAAACTTATTGTTATCACATAGAAATCGCATGTGTTTGCGAGAACCTTGTATACAGCCTGTCCATAGGCTGCCGTCAGTATTCACTGCCATGCTCCAGTTATATAAAAAGAAATGTAATTATTCTGCTCTCAAAGGCAGACAAAAAAGTGCGACATACTGGCTTTTAAATCCACGTGCTTCTGCATGAGCTTAAGGAGCTCAAATGTAGTACCTACCATTGCATTGATAAAGCCTGTTATCATGACGCATTTCCACCTTTACCAAAGGCCTCATCAGAGGAGGTTAATTGGCCTTCAATGCTTAGGCTACACTGAGTGGAGTCTATATGTACTGCATGGGTAGTCACAAAGACGCATGTTGAGAAGGTCACATGAAGAAGCCAGTCGCAATTTGAAAACACCCCAGTTGCTAGGGCCGACCGAGAGAATGACTTTGAAAGCAGGACAATTACCTTGTTTTATTCCTTGCTCTTTAATGGCTGTGGTAAGGTGCTAATCATTTTGAGAGGATTTATAATAAATTTTGTGTGTGTGTGTGTGTGTATGTGTGTGTGTGTGTGTGTGTGTGTGTTTATAAAATTGAATCAATATTTTGTCTCCGACCATCCAAAAGGTCGTATGTTGTAGGCAGCGGGAGACTTACCATGACTGCCTACAATGACACTACCAGGGGCTCTCCTTTAAAAGGAACTTTGTTCTCGGCCTGTTGTAGCGTAATGACTTCATAGTACAGAACTCGCGAGACATAAGACTATTTATTCAGCAGGTGAAAGGTTACAAGGATTTTGGTGTGGCATGGTGTGATAAAATAGACCTTACCCCAGACATCAAAGACGCACTCTTGGAAGTCGTATAGTTCACTCACAAATAGGTTCAAAGATAACACGTTAAACATATTACAGATGTACCGTTAAAACAGGGGGAAACCACTCACTGTCGTCAGAACAGAAATGGAAATGTCCAACTTTAGCGGTTGATTTGAGCAACCAAAGGCCACTGTATCAATGCTTAATGTAATAACAAAGGCCACTGTATCAATGCTTAATGTAATAAAAAAAAGGCCACTGTATCAATGCTTAATGTAATAACAAAGGCAACTGTATCAATGCTTAATGTAATAACAAAGGCCACTGTATCAATGCTTAATGTATTCACAATGCCAATTTTAGGATAAACCCGTTCTCGCCAAAAGTAAATCAACGCTTTTGAATTGGGGCCTTCGCCTTTGAATTGGGGCCCTAACCCTAACCCTAACCCTATTGCTGGTCTGGCCGTCCCCTACTTCCATATAATCTATGGCTCTTCTCTTTGTCAGCCCTAACCTTTTGTGTGTGAATATATGTATGATTGACAGTGTAAGTGTTCTTTGTGAATTTGTGAACCAATTTAATGTAACGTATTGTTCAGTTGTCTTTTTTATTGTATTGTACGGTGATTTAAATAATTTCAAAAACTTCTGTGCATTTAAAAATACTTTGTATACATGAATCTTATTCATTCACCCACACCCCTTCTCTCTCTCTCTCTGTCTCTCTCTCTCTCTCTCTCTCTCTTAGTATAACACACAGGCACACACTGACCCTCTCCTCTCTTTCTCAACCATATATACACAGCAATGGATGCATACATTGCATAGAGGGATGTTGATTGATTTGTCACTGAATGTTATGACAGTAACATGATAAGGCTATAGCGTGAAGATCCAATACTAATTTCAAAGAACAGCTTGGAACCAAAGATCAATTTTAATATAGTCAGTATTTGAATAGAGCTTACTTTAAAAAAAAAAAAGAAGCAATGAACAGAAGAGAACATTATATAGATCTTCTTTCAATGAATTCATCTCTGTTTATGTATGTACTGTATGCTCTTCCGTTCTGAAAACCGTACACTGGTTGCCTGCAAAGGCTCGTATCGATTACAAAGTTGCTTGCTTTCCCTGTCTGCACAGTGATTGATGTTATGCCTATCTTTCACAACTTATCTGCCGTTAGCAACCTGCTCCATCACTCCTTTCACAAGATGCAACTCTCCTCTTCATTCCTAGGTATTCGCTTGAGACTTTTGGCAGAAGATCTTTCTCTGTGTTCATCCCAACTCTTTGGAACTCTCTGCCCTCCAACCTCCGGCACTCCCAGTCTCTTACGGTGTTCCAAAAGAACCTCATAACCTACCTCTTTACCAAATACATTTAGATCCAGAACAATAAGTGTGTGAGTGAGTGATTGAATTGTGTGTGTGTGTGTGTGTGTGTATGGGTGTATGTATGTGTGTGTTCCATCAGTCTTTTGTGTAGTGCTCTTGGTTTAAATGCTTTACTACTTGTACACGTCTTTTTATTGTCTATTGTGGTTGACGCATTATGGGGTTTAAACAGTGTTCGTTTAAATTGTAGGCGAGCGGAGTCTTTGTCTCTCGTCTCTCGGCCACCACCTTGAGTACACGACTCAACCCGAGCTCTTATTTTCTATTATCCCTCGTAAGAGGGACATGAAAATATTTGCCCTTGCAAGGCGGGGAAGCGTGTTAAAAAAGTAAACCGGGTTGCAGGCTACTAGTGCCACGACACTCCGAACAATCCACTGCCACTGACTTGTCCTGCATAACCCCAATGGCCACTCCAATGGATTCTGCACAGCAGGAGCCACCCAACCTAGTCTAACTAACAAATGTAAGGTAGACAACCTCTCTCCCAAGCTTGAACCAGTCGCCTCCCATTCCGCCACCAAATGTTACTGTTTTATAAAAGAAATGCTAATATATGGCTTTTTCAATATCGTTTTTATTACTGTCATTTTAACTCTTTTCCCCTTGTCACTAAGTGGTACATTTTACTTTGAACTATTGGTATAATTGCTTCATTATTTATTCTTGATGATGATGTTCTCCTTGTGTGTATATGTATGTGGGTAGGCCTATGTGTGGGTGTATGTATGTGTGTGTATGCGTGCGGACGCTTAGAGTTAAAACAAGCTGTTTATTTATTGTTTTCCTGTAATGTCATATTAAGGCAAAAAGCAGTGGATGACAACTGCACACTTTGAAATTAATCAATATTTGAATTGAAAAACAACAACAACAAAACAACAAAGTTCAACTGTACAGGATTGCATGCGGTTCTGTTTGATATTTGATCACTACTGCATAGTACCGCACAATTCTATCTATATGTTATCTGTATACTACACTTATAAGCGAATGTAATGCGGTCAGCAGTTTTCGAGAAATGTAGACACTGTGCTCCACCGACACAGGCGGCGGAGCGACAGGTAGAAAAATATTGGCCCCCCAATATTCAGCCCCTCAAAAAACATTATTTGGAGGTTCAAACCAATATTTTCCCCCTTTCTCTGGACTGATGCAAGTTAATACCTGTGCTGAGACCATTTTCAAAGCACTGAAGGACTGCTTGATCAGACTTGACTTGCCTGTGCAAAACTGCGCCAGGCCTACGACGGGGCGAGTAATTTTCAGGGTCATGTGTCAGGAGTTGCAAAAAGATTCAAAGAAGATATCCTTGCTGTGACTGAAGAGCTGGCGACAGTTCTTCAAAGAAAACAAACGACTTGTGATGACGCAGTAAACGCTGCTGGCATTTGTCTGAGAACACTGGAAAGCATGTGGAATGAAGATTGTTATGAGACATTTTTTGCTGACATCACAACGAAAGCTGCAAATTTGAGTGATGAGCCCTGCGTTCCTAGACAGAAGCAGCCTCCACGAAGACTGGACGATGGCTCACAGGGTCACAGCTACTCTTGTCCATCTGCTTACTACAGACAGCAATACTGTGAGGCCATTGACAACATCAAGGAACATTTAAAGAGCCGGTTTGATCAAATAGCTCTCGACTTACCAAGGAAAATTGAAGTTCTTCTAAGTGATGGAGCAGCAGGGAAGAGACCAGAAATTCCTCAAGAAATCAAAGATACATATTCCGCTGACATCGACTTGGACAGACTCAAAACTCAGCTAGAACTCCTCCCACATGCACTGGGTGACACCAGGAAGGCGGCTAACTCTAGGATCACCATCTTCCAAGCACTGCCGGATGAACTGAAAGCTTCTGACACTGTGCGACGGATGCTGAGTGAAGTGGATAAACTTCTCAAACTGTACTTCACCATCCCAACCACAACTGCAACGGCTGAACGCAGTTTTTCAGCCCTAAAGCGGGTAAAAACATACCTTTGGGCAACGATGACGCAGGAGCGTCTAAATAATTGTCTTATAATGCATGTGTTCAAAGACAAAGTAGATCAACTAGACCTAGCGCAAACTGCTTACGAATTTATCAATAGAAATGAACGCCGTCAGGCATACTTTGGAAAATTAACGGTGTAATTTCCCATGCCAAATGACATGCATGACTGCTGTTTTTGTTACTGTGATGGATCAACATTGTCAGGTCAGTTTCTCTTCCTTTCTCTCTACCCTCCCCCCCCCCTACCTCCCCCCCTCTCTCTCTCTCTCTCTCTCTCTCTCTCTCTCTTATATGCACAGTTGTAGAAATATATGATATATCTTATTTTTCTCTCTCACATAGTGTCTATGAAAATAGTTCCAATTATTTGGAGTAAATGTCCAAGGCCGGACCCGGGGGGAGAGGGAGGGGGAGGGGAGGGGGGGTTACCTGGGTTCCAGAACCCCCCCTCCAAATTTTAAAAACATTTGATTTTTTTTAATGCAAAAAGTTTCAATTTTTAAAAATTGTTTTTAAAACATTGCAGGTTTTAGTCACTTTTGGTCCAAAGTACAGAGTTTTTTATAATCAATTCAACGGAAATCCTTTTCAAGGAATCCGATGAAACGTCCAAAGCGTTTCCCCGTTGAAACGACCAAGTAACCCAACCCCTAAGCCTAAATTAGTAAATGCAGACATAATTTCTTGTTCTGACCGCAAGCCTCTTCCAGCACCTTCACCTTGATACTGCCCTAATCCACCAAAAACGACTTTTTAGAAATATTAATTAAGATGCTAAGTTGATAATTATGACAATTCGTTGTAACGAACATCCACTGAAACGACCATCGCTGAATCGTCCAAAAACATCGTTGAAATGGAAACCCTTGACAGTGAAGCTGCAGAAAAGGACAAAAGATGTTCGATGCCTACAGGGAAATCAAAGAGGTCAGTTACTGCATGTCTTCTATTAGAAGAGAAGTCGACACAGCGTTCGTTGCCTGGTTTGGTGAAGTCAGCAAAATGGCAAATGCTTTGACAACTGGTGTTATTGTTCCTCGTCAAGCATCCCAACAGACTCTCCGTGACAACCAACCTGCGGCCACTCCAGAAGAATATTTCAAGATTAGCATTGCCATTCCTTTCTTGGAACACCTGTCAACCGAATTGGACTCGAGGTTCAAAAATGCTGACATAGCAGTTGATGGTCTCTGTCTGGTGCCAAGCACTTTAATAGACAACCAGGATGGTTTCATGCAGTTCCAGAAGGGGTGAAGACACTGGCAATGTTGTGGGAGTCTGACCTACCAGACAACGCTACCCTTGATGCAGAATACCAACGGTGTGTTTGCAAATGGCGAAGTGCTGCTGAGAATGCGACAGCTATCATCCCATCCACGGCATCAGAAGCACTGAAACATTGTGACAGGGATTTTTATCCCAACCTGTTCATCATGCTAAAGAACCTTTGCACCCCCTGTCACTACTGCCGAGTGTGAGCGTTCAAACAGTCAGTTGCGCAACCTGAAAAACTACCTGCGCTCTACAATGGGGCAACAGAGACTCAATGGACTTTCTTTACTGAAAGTGCACAGGGATGTTGATATTGACTTCAAAGAGGCAGTGAACTGTTTTGCCAGAAGATACAATTCACAAATGGTACTAATGCCGAGGAACCTAGTGCAGCAAGACTGAATTAAGTGAAAGCAGGGCGGTGATGTTCATAAACTACAAGTTAAACAACAAAAAGTAGTGAATAATAATAGTATACAAAACATCTCTGGTGATAAATAAATGTTTGTGTCTTTGGGTTTTTTTTTTGTGTTTTTTTTTTTAAGGGAGGGGCAGAGGATAATTTTTGTACCCCAGAGTTTGTTAGTTCAATTGTTCAAAAAGCTCAAAGTCCCGGACCATCACAAATGGCTTTTTCAAGGTTCAGATTGCACCAGATTGCACCATTTTGCATCCTTGAAAAAAAAAAATTTCCGGGGGGCATGTCCCCGGATCCCCCTCCAGAGAAGGCTCGGCGCTTCGCGCATTCGCTGAATCTGTAACCCCCACACGCCTCCCCAGATTCAGGTCCGGCCCTGATGTCAGTGAATAAAATATGTGTGTGTGGGGCCCCCCGAATCCTGAGCAGCTTGCCGCCTGTGACCGTAACCCAAAGCAACACATGTGAAAATCGTCAAAGTTCCTAGTATCTTAGTGTGGCTGGCAGCGACTGGGAGCATTCTGATTGGTCGACGCATTACAAAATTCGACGCATGCGCACAGTGTTATCGTAGTCTTAGTAAGGATTAGAGTTAGAGTTAGGGTTAGGGTTAGAGGTTAGGGTTACGACGCCTAAGAAATCGTCAAAAAGCCGGCCCGACTTCACCTGGCGCATGCGCAAAGGTGCCCAGCTAAAGTAAAGGCCCCGCCACACATGCCGATTGTGCAACGATTTTGTTTGCGATCCGATCCCTACGTGATGACGTCAGAACTACTACTTGCCCTGCGGTCCGATGACAATCGGCTCGGTATCCTGCGATTAGAGCTTGTTCTATTCTGCTGTGCAAAATCGGCCCCGATTGTAAACTTCCAACCAATCAGAATGCGTCCCGTGTTCATTGTCAACTTGGCGGCACAAACGAAGCTGATGACAGGTGACAGGTTGGGAAGTCTCGTCTTTCGTAGGCCTCAATTACATACTATATATACTATACTACGTACCTATGTAGGAGAGCCTGTGATGTAACCCGCGATGTTTTTTGTATGGTTTTGATTTGGTTTTCCATTACGTTTTTATTTTTAAATCGTTTTTGTAGCATGTAGAGACATTATTTCTGCTGTGGTTTCAGACTAGATGGTGAGCTGTTGGATGGGGATGGTAAACTGTTGGATGGGGTTGGGGATCGTGTACACTGACACTAGTGAAAGTGAATATAAACAATGCACATTGTGTGGAAGTTTCGGGTCGACCTGATCGGAAACGTGTGGCAGTGCTATCGGTTTTGGAGTTCGGCCCGATCGCAAACGGATCCGAAACCCGATCTAGAATCGCCCTTCAAACCGGTATGTGTGGCGGGGCCTTAAGACACCCGGAACTTTGAGGCCTTACTTGCTATGCACCAACCAGGTCAGGCAACAAATTGAAAATAGTGAAGCTATGACTCGACATCTGTCCTTCACAAACCATTCTACCTCTCTATACACCAAAGACTGACTGCCTTATTTCCAACTGTAATGGTTATCAAAACAAAGCTTCAAACATATTGTTCGTAAGCAGTTTTGAAATGAAGTCATAACGATAGTTTCTATGTAATGCAATGATCGACCTACCTTCGCAACGAAGTTAACTGCGCAGTATACGGCAGACCAGCAGATTGGAAAACGACTTTTGTTATGCTGTCGACTAGACACGTTTATCAGGAAAGGTCAGCATGGGAGATGATGTGTGTGTGTGGATGTGGGAGGAAGGGTGGAGGGTGTACGTGGATTCAAACGCCGGCACGGTTCGCTCTATACCGATATCAACTAGTATCATGGTCTGCTCTCAAAGGGTGTTGGTGGTGTAATTAATAATAATAATAATAATAATAATAATAATAATAATAATAATAATAATAATAATAATAATAATAATAATAATAAATGTAGATTTATATAGCGCCTCATCACAGCTACTAGTGGCTGTGCTCGCCGCGCTTGACACATTCATACACCATTTATACAACACAACAACAGTAGGTATATAAAGTCTGAATAAATTCACTAAAAATGGAATTGACAAATCGTGTGTGTGTGTGTGTGTAGGTGTGTGTGTGTGTGCGTGTGTGTGTGTATGTGTGTGTGTGCGCGCGTACGTGTGTTGAGGTAAGAGGGAGACAGAAAAAGGGGTGGGAGGACAATATTCGAGAATGGACTGGCTTGACACAGCGAAGACATGAGGGTTGCTGAGGATAGAGAAAGATGGAGTACACAGGTTAAACGATCATCTATGGTGCCCCAACGACCTTCGAGTTACGGGATAGGATATGATAGGATAGGATAGGATAGGATAGGATAGGATAGGATATGTCTTTAGTCAAGTTTCGGTATGTCCGCGAGTTAGAGGGTTTTCCTTTTGTAACTCTGGATTGCAAAATCTGTGCATGCTGACCCTGATGCTTCCCTGCGCAGCCAGTGTGCACTAGCCTAGAAAGCCCAACAAGGAAACCAAGCGGATAATGAGATACCATTGCCAACGTCAGACATAGCTAACATCGGATTTTCCCGATAGGTGCACCATTAGACATAGATTGCTTTTGTATTGGTTTCGGCCTCTCGTATTTCCACCACCACCACAGTCCGAAGTCAGCAATGGGTCACGTTGGCAATGACAGAAAAGTGTACAATTTTATCACCCTATCTGCTTTACCACCACTACTACTACTACTACTACTACTACTACTACTACTACTACTACTACTACTACTACTACTATTACCACCACCACCAACACCAGTACTACTCATACATCGATAACGCCAAAGTGACACAGCATATTTAAAACACGCTTGACAACTCATTGTTCAGTGAAAACAGTGTTTTATTGCAATCCACTCCAAGTAATACTAATACTAATACTAATAATAATAATAATAATAATAATAATAATAATAATAATAATAATAATAATAATAATAATAATAATAATAAGTCATAGTCAATAAATCTTTATTCCACAAACAAACATGGGAAAATTTGTTGTGTCACAGTGCACACATGACAAAAGAAAATAATAATAATACAACAAGACATTAGAACAATAACAACAACAACGATAATAATAGTAATAATAATAATAAATAATAATAATAAATAATAATAATAATGATAATAATAATAATAATAATAATAATAATAATAATAATAACAACAACGATAATAATAATAATAATAATAATAATAATAATAATAATAATAATAATAATAATGGCCAGGCGCTCGTGCGTCTGTATGTGTGTGTGTCTGTATGTGTGTACTGTTAATTAATGTATATACTTCTGGTTTAGCAGTTTTTACTAGGCATGTTTTTGTTTTACATATTTTACTTTGTTTTAATATTATTGCTTTTTTAGTGCATTGTAAAGCGTGGTGAGCCCATGTTTGTTGGGGTACCACGCTATATAAATCTACCGTATTATTATTATTATTATTATTATATTATTATTATTATTATTATTATTATTATTATTATTATTATTATTATTATTTCCTATCCTATCCTATCATATCCCATAACTCGAAAGTCGTTGGGACACCACAGATGATCGTTTACCCAGCGTACTCCATCTTTCTCTGTCCTCAGCAACCTTCATGGCTTCCAGTGTCAATATTTGGTGTCACATAATGTAACATTGATGGAGATCAGTGAAAAAAACATGTGAAATAAAATAATATTTAGGGAAATACAAGCAATGGGAATGGGGACGGGGGAACGGGAAGGGGAAAGGATGGACTGTAGCGAAGCATTATCATTTATCATTTATAAAGAACGAACAGTTTATGCTGTAACAAACTGCACGCCTGAAATATGGATAAATAAACACATGAGCAGGCAATAATGTCATACCATGATTAAGAGAAAAGTTGTTAGAATTTTTTAGTATCTTCATCAAGATTTCAGACTCACTGTCATTGTATCGCCTTCAGCAGCCCATTGAGCTGAACAGAGGTTAGCCAAGTGTTACGTTGGCCTTTTCACTAGTACGAAGTGCTCCAAAAGTCTCAAATACGCTGTGCCGACAACACTTGGAATGAGTATTTCCTTTGAAAGTCTTTTCACGATTTACTTCCTTACCTCGTCACTGTGGGTTGAGAAGAGCGCAGTTATTTAGAAGTTCACGGTGCTGCTGCAAAGGATCGTCTGCCCCTGGCCGATTCAAATCCCGAAATTTTGTGCCGCACACGTAGCACTGGACCTCACCTTGAGGTAGATAGAAGTCGTTGTCAGCATCAAGTAGCACAGGCAAGTTGTAAACAAAGACATTGAAATTGAATGTTACAATAAATAAATAAAAACAAAAATAAATACAGATAGAAAGAAAGGCAGAAAAGAAGAAATAAAGAAAGAAAGAAAGACAGAAAGAAAGAAAATAATAATAATAAAATTAATAATAATAATATCCTATCCTATCCTATTCTGTCCCGTAACCCGGAGGTCGTAGGGGCACCACAGATGATCGTTTAACCAGCATACTCCATCTTTCTCTGTCCTCAGCAGCCCTGATGGCTTCGCTCAGTGTCAAACCAGTCCATTCTCGAATGTTGTCCTCCTACCTCTTTTTCGGTCTCCCTCTTCTTCTACCTCCTTGCACTGTGCCTTGCAGAATAGTCTTTGCAAGGCTTGATGATCTGGTGACGTGGCAATAACATCGGAGTTTCCGTTTCTTCACCACTGTGAGCAGGTCATCGTGTTGTCCAATGGCTTGTGTGATGGTCTGTCGGACTTCGTCGTTGGTGATGTGTTGGGTATAGGAAATGCCCAGAAGTCTTCTGTAGCACCTCATCTCCATGCTTTGTATTCTTCGTTGGAGATAATAATAATAATAATAATAATAATAATAATAATAATAATAATAATAATAATAATAATAATAATAATAATAATACTGAGAAGAAGAAGAAGAAGAAGAAGAAGAAGAAGAAGAAGAAGAAGAAGAATTTATAACGCGCAATACCAAACATAAAGTCTGCCCAAAGAGCAACATTCATTCATTCTACATTTTAATAAATCTATAATAAAATCATTTAAATGAATAACTCTCTCTCTCTCTCTCTCTCTCTCTCTCTCTCTCTCTCTCTCTCTCTCTCTCTCTCTCTCTCACACACACAAATAATAAACGTGAACAAGTATATCACAACAATGTCATAATAAAAAGACAAATTGTACAATAACACCAAGAAGAAACTAATTAAAAAATAAAAATATATTAAGCACCACACAACTACAATAACCCACACACAAATCCACACACATAAACACCACGTACACAAACTTTAGCACTTTATAACACACACACAAGCACACACCCATACTCACACACACTCACATACACACACACTCACCCATAGTACCACAATGATATCATACAATAACCCATCCACTGTTTGCTCATCCACCAGCATTCAGGTTAACAGGCCAACCAAGTTCCATCCAAAATTCGATATTCAATATAATTTATTGCCAAGTGAATAATACTCAACGAATGCATTTGGTCAACGCTGCAGCACTACACACACAAGCACACATATTTGATCCACATACAAGGACAACGACGATAAACGACAGAAATAACCGCCAGCATACCTTGTCGCCATAGTTCGGCGCCATTTTGTTTCCAGCCAGAGACCGAATCGCAAGATTAGGACATATACTTTGAGAAGAGAAAGGTTTTGAGATATTTCTTTAAGATACTAAGCGATGACGTTCAGATGGAAGAGAGTTACAAAGCGACGGGGCAAACACTGCAAAAGACCTTTTGCCGAAGGAGGTCAGAGGACAATAACAAAAGAGGCATCTTGAGAACGGACTTGCTGATAGGGCGTTGTAAGATCAGAGAGGAAAGTAGGAAATGAATCAGTTAAGCAGGAAATTGATCAGAAGCAACAAAAACTTAAGAACGATAGGCAGTTACAAAAAATAAATAGAAAGAAAGAGAAGTAAGATAGATTTTCTAAACTTCAACGTTGACGGCTGCATATTTATTCCCGCCACGCATCAAAGTAATTATTGGTGGAGGCCAAAATGAATGAACAGCTTAAACGTGTTGTCACTTCTTTAACCGAGAACAGGCGAATGCTGGAGCTTGACGCATAAGGAAAGATTTGTTGTGGGCTGGGCCTGGAGTGAAAAAGGCGCTAATTATGCTGCAGTAGGACTTGGTGACACTTACCAAACTTGCTTCCTGCACAGTAAAAAAACCCTTGATGCGCCATCACTTTGGGGTCCGCACCTGCCCAGGTGTTTGGAAAGGTGCGAAGTCGCCCCTCCTCTGACCTCACATCCTCCAGAGCTGTCTGCATTCGTGGACGTTGTCATAAGACTGTGACATATAACCATTAAACCATCAACGTCAATTAGCTAGTTCAAAATAAGGTGCTAAGATGTTTAGCTGCCCCTAATTCAGTACTAGAAATTTTTTTTATAGATGCTGAAAAACTATCCAAAAAGAAGTAAGCATATTAATTATTTGCAGCCAATTAAGAACTATACAAAATATGTTTTGGAAAAGTGTAACATTGATATCACCACAATTCCCGTTATGCCATTAATATCAATTATTCCACCATGGGAGCACAGAAATGCAAATTTTAATGTTGATTATAGTGTAACTAAAAAGGATGATAAAACTAATCTCTTAGTTACTGAAGTAAAAGGACATAATTATTGAAAATAATTATTTAAACCATTTGAAGATTTTTACAGATGGTTTGGTATTAGATTCTTTAGATAGTGGATCGGCCTTTATCATTCCTGCATTAAATGTAAGACGCTCATATTATATAGGAAAGGGGTTTTCTATATTTTACGAGTGAGCTCTATGCTATTGTAATGGCTCAAAACTACATCATGACTTTACCGTTAGAGCTCTTTGGTTTACTGATTTGTGTAGATTCAAAAGCGGTTTTGTATGCTTTAAAAAAAGGGTAATTCCAAAGTAAGAATATGAAATTAAACATATGATTCATTGTATATTCTCTAGAGCACAGGCATTTGTATCAGGACACGCGAGCGCCTATGCCTGTGACCCGTCTCCCTTTGGTTACGTAGACTATTATATGTAACCAAAGGGAGACGCGTCACAGGTATAGGCGCTCGCGTGTCCTTATACAAACGCCTGTGCTCAAGAGGTATAGTTGTTGGTTTCTGTTGGGTTACAGCACATTGTGGAATTCATTGGGTTGAAGTGTGTGACAAGTTAGCCAAAGAGGGAGCATTAAGATAATTAGATTCCATTTCTGTCAACAATTTGAGTATGTGTTATCCTGAAATGTATTCTTTATTAAAAAAAGTAATATGTCAAGATACTAGCTTTAAAAAGGTTCCTATACCGAACTGTTCACGACAGTTGTCAATACACAAGTTAAGAATGAACTCATGGAATACTAAATATTCAGCAGATATTCAGTGTATGTATTGCAAAAAATATATCAGTTTACCATCTTTTATTTGAATGTCCAGTTTTAAATGAAATGCTTGAAAACCAAGGACATCATTTGACTTAATATGGACATTCTTTAGATGATGTATTACACCATTCACAAATAACAGCAGTTGTGAAAATGATTGCAATGACGCCTATTGGTAGACTTTTATAGTTTGATGTTAAATCCCTCTTCCTCTTTCATTCCAGTTTGTTATAAGGTTTCTTAATTGTGATTTGATTGATATTGTTGTTGTTATTAATTAATGTCTAATATCACCTGAATGTGTGAATAGACAATAAATGAAGTATTGGTTGATTGATTGTGACATATAACGTCATAGAACTGTTGCAGACAACCTCATGGAAACTGTTCCATTTTAACGACATAAAACTGTTTACGAGTGAAGTAATACAGCTTTGCACTTATGATGTCGCCTAAATTCCAACTGCAAATACACCACCAAAGAGCGCACGTCTACACTGGCACAAAATCAAGCATCGACTGGCCAATTTCCCGCGCATCGGATCTCATGTGACTGTGTATGACCAATCGCTGTGCGATAAATAATTGTGACGTGCGATTTCTCAGAACTGTCATAGTGTACGACATTCTTTCACAAGTTTGGTTCATGCTTGGTTTCACCCCGGGTTGGACGACCTTCAGTGCCTTAGATACGACACTTTTTAGAACGCCGAGAATGTTCTCTGGGTACTTCAGTTTTCTACCCCCCTCCATCCCCCTCCCCGCCTCTTTCAATAATGGTATAGGATGCAGTCAATCAAAATTAAAATAATAATAATAATCTAACTCAAAGCGCCGCAATCTCAGGACATCGGTATTAAAAAGGCGGAAGAGAAATGTATTGTTTATGTCTTGAGATCGCCGCGCTTTGAGTTCGATTGAAGAAAAATCGCGTAATAGCATTCTGTATTATTATTATTATTATTATTATTATTATTATTATTATTATTATTATTATTATTATTATTATTATTATTATTATTATTATATAAACTGTGATTACAATGCATACAATTACCACGCCTACTTACCCATTGAAACTGTACCAAAGAAACCACCAACACCACCACAATCAATACGGCACTGAACTGTGGTGATAAGTAATATACACGATCCCAGCCAGCGCAGCTTTCAAATGGAAATAAGTGCGTAGAAGACCAAAATGATGACCAGCAACACCAATGGCTGACATCAAGTCCAAAGCCAATCCCTCAAAACGGTACACAGCTACAAATATTTGGGAGCAGTTGTATCAGACAATGGGTCCCAACAGGAAGTCATCTCCAGCATAGCACAAACAACTGCCCCGACAAGGTTGAAGACCAGTTTGAAAAAACCGGACCCTCCAAACAGGGCTATAAGTCCACTCTCCAAGGTAAGGTTGCAGCGCTCCCTTATCATCTCCATCTTCCTATACGCTTGCGAAACATGGACCTTCACAAGCAGACCTACAACGAAGAATACAAGGCATGGAGATGAGGTGCTACAGAAGACTTCTGGACATTTCCTATACTTAGCACATCACCAACAACGAAGTCCGACAGACCATCACACAAACAATTGGACAACATGATGACATGCTCACAGTGGTGTAAAAACTGAAACTCCACGTCAGCAGAGCATCAGGCCTTGCAAAGACCGTCCTGCAAGGCACGGTGCAAGGAGGCAGAAGAATAGGGAGGCCAAAAAAGAGGTGGGAGGACAACATAATGGATTGGCTTGATACTGAGCGAAGCCTTGATGGTTGCTGAGGACAGAGAAAGATGGTGCCCCAACGACTTTCGAGTTACGGGATAGGATAGGATAGGATAGGATATTATAGGATAAGATATGATAGGATAAGGTTTATGGTAATACAAAAAAAGGAATCAGGTTGACTTTAAAAAAAAAGAGTTGTTACAAATAGCTTTTTGTCAGCATTGGTGATAATAAGATTTTCTATTACAATAAACGGTTTCCATTTACATCAAGCTTCAATCCATTCAAGTTCATCTATCCCAACCCAACTTAACCGGTATGTGTGTGTGTGTATGCATGCGCATGTGTGTGTATGTTCGTGTGCAAGTGTATGTGTGCGAACGTGTGCCTGCCTGGGCACATGTGCCTTGTGTGTGTTTGTGTGTGAGTGTGTGATTGCGCGCGCGTGCGCGAGTGTGTGAAAACATCCTGCCGTTACTTCAAACCAGTTTGAAACATATCCAAGAATGAAATATAGCTATGTAACACGCACACACACCCACACACACACACAAACGCACCCACACACACACCTATATATATATATATATAAATACACACACACACACACACACACACACACACACACAAACGCACCCACACATGCCCACAGAGGCAATACTCATCGCTATCTGTTGCTTACGTAAAGTTTTGAGAGGTTGAGGTGGGTGCTGTTTTTAACTATAGGCAAAGTCTGTCTCTCCTCCTAAGGGACAGGGAAGCATAACTTTACGGGAATTCCCGTTTTTCAGTCCTACATTAAATATTAGTTTCCTTTGTCACTGCTTTGCCTACGTGTTAGCGTAATGATGGTCTTTTGCATACTTACATCGGCCTTCCTGTTGTAGAAATCAACGTGTAGGGACCCAGCGGACTATAGACTGGTAGGTGGAAACAAATGTCGGATCTAGGTCTATGCCAAGGCCCCACATCTCCTGCCTGAAGGACTTGGCTGCGGAATCCCGGGTCGGCGGCGTTGCTTGTCTGTTTTATCCTTTCAAGACCGTTATTGAACAAGTATGAACTTCAATCTACAAGCACTGAAGGGTTGGACTCAAGCTCCATGTAGGTCTACTAGCATTTAAACACACACGTAGGCACGCACACACATACACAAACACAGATACTTGCTGCGAAGACCCCGTTGTTATGACTTTCATGAAACGCCACATACGTTGTGTTGACAATGGGTCATCTTTCGCCCTCCCTCCCCCTACCTCTCGCTCTTTTTTATTTATTTTTAAAGTACTTCTAAGTGTGCTATCGCTAACCCTAACTCTAACGGATCATTCTTTTGATGTCAGCATAACATAACATGTCTAAACATAATCATACACACTCGCGCACGCACACACACACGCAAACACACACCTACACACACACACACACACACGCACGCACACACACACCGGCATTAGTCACCGTTGTCTGTTTGGTCTTCTGTTGTACGCAATATCTTGTCTAGTTGAGGTGTAGTTTATTTTTTGCTTTAGGCTTAGGCCTACGTCTGTTTAGAGTTTCAACAGTAAATGCTCTCTCTCTCTCTCTCTCTCTCTCTCTCTCTCTCTCTCTCTCTCTTTCACCTTCGCTCTCTCTCCCCATTCTCATCATCACCATCCCACTCTCTCTGTCTCTCTGTCGGTCTCTCTCTGTCTATGTCTCTCTTATTTGCAGTTTCATTCAGCATTCACTAAACAGCTCCTTTACAATGAATACGGATGTACTAATACTCGAATCGAACATTATGCCAAAGAAACACACAAATGCAAAATACTAAAATCAGGAGCTCGCTCCAATGCTGCTAAAACACTAGAACTTCGCTCTATTCTAAAACAAGTTTAGTGACATAAAAATGCTAACCAGCCGACGGACAAGAACGCGGAGAGGTAAAGAACATACACCACAAGCAGAATGTGAACTACTGAGAGTAACCACATAAATTTCTGACTGAATCTAAAGACTTCAACTTACTTGTATTTTGACCACCTTCTGCAGCCAAAGACTTGGACGAGAGTGACAGTTAGGCCGTTCTTGCCTGGGCTGACAATCGCATGGGGGACACAGCATAGCAGAGACTCCACGAGACTTACCGACTACAGTCTGGCTCACCTTACGATTGATCCGCGCCGTCTTCATACTCAAACCGTGCCAAATATACGAAAAGCGTTTCAAGTAAAATTCAAGGTGGATATTATAATGATATACCTTGTATTGTCCGAGTGTCCAAGATTGTATTATTATGGGGTGTAGTCTGTGTGGATTATGGTAAATGACAGACCTGTCTCCCTGCTTTGTGGTGTGACCTTTTTCACTTCACTGTCTTAATCTTTGCACTGTCGCAGAGCACTCTGGTTTGCACTTTCGTCATACTGTGTGTGCGTGTTTGTGCGTGCGTGTTTGTGTGTGTGTGCTGGTGGGTGTGCGTGTTGGTGTGTGTGTGCTGGTGGGTGTGCGTGTTGGTTTGTGTGTGCTGGTGTTTCCGCTTACTGTTAGTGTTCATGCGTGCATAAGTGTGTGTGTGTGTGTGTGTGTGTGTGTGTGTATCTGTGTGTGTTCGTCTAAATTAGACATATGATAAGTTGTCTATTATCTAGAGGTATAGGGGTTGATTTCTGTTTGGTTCCAGCACATTGTGGAATTCATTGGAATGAAGTGTGTGACAAGTTAGCCAAAGAGGGAGCACTAAGATCATTAGATTATATTTCTGTCAACATTTTGAGTATGTGTTATTCTCAAATGTATTCTTTATTAGAAAAAGCAGTATGTCAAGACTCGTACTAACATTAAAAAGGTTACTATACCGAACTGTTCACGACAGTTGTCAAAATTAATATACAAGGTAACAATGAATTCATGGAATACAAAATATTCCGCAGATATTCAGTGTATGTGTTACAAAAATATATTAGTTTACCATATTTTATTTGAATGTCCAGTTTTAAATGGACTGTATGAAAACCAAGAACATCATTTGACTGAATATGGACATTCTTTAGATGATGTATTACACCATTCACAGATAACAGCAGTTGTGAAAATGATTGCAATGACTCCTATTGGTAGACTTTTATAGTTTTATGTTAAATCCCTCTTCCCCTTTCATTCCAATTTGTTATAAGGTTTGTTAATTGTGATTTGATTGATATCGTTGTTATTATTAATTAATGTCTAATATCACCTGAATGTGTGAATAGACAATAAATGAAATATTGATTGATTTATTGTAAGGTCTGTCTGTACACACCGTGATTTTAGACCAAGTAAAATAATACTTAAAATAATAGAAAATTGAAAAACAACAAAAATAGAAATAATTATTAACAAGATAACAATCTAACCGAGAAAAAAACACACTATTAGCTAAAACCCCTATTCAATTTCACATAATCTATAGCATTAATTCGCTTTTTTTACTTACTTCAACATGCACAAAGTATACACACAGAATTCACGCATTCCGAAACCATAAAATCAATCCACCATTGCTAAAAAGTAAACTTCTTGACCACAAAATAATTTTGATAGCACAAGAGAACATGCAAATTGTATTCATGTTTTTGTATCTTGGCCTCATATTTTCTACTAATTATATGCAAAAGGTAAAAGCTAATTCTTAATGCCATATATTTATCCCAATGAATTTAATAGTAAAATAAACACTAAAAATGTTATTTCATTTACATACCTTGTTTCATGATATTTTATATATAATTTTGGGTATAACTTGGGATCTGGACATTTATTAAATTTCATAACGTTTGTTTTTCCCCTCGAAAGTCCAAGACAATTACATTTGATATGAAATGAAATTTTATCTAACTCAATTTGATATACCTTGGGTATGTTAAATTTCATGTAGGGAGTTTTTTTTTTAAACGAAACGTTTATCCAAAGAGCTATATCATCTGCATATTTTTACAAGGTTAATATGTTAATTTATATTTTTCGGTATAGGTATACTATTGACCCCTGCGAAATACCTCTGTTTGTTTAAAATGATGACAAATAAGAGTTATTAACCTTAACTATTATATGTCTTTCAGTTATACCTCTGTGTGTGTTTGTGTGAGAAAGAGGGAAAGGGAGAGAATGAGCGTCTCAGAATGAGAGAGAGAGAGAGAAAGAAAGAGAGAGAGAGAGAGAGAGAGATTTACATTACAGAGGTAATGTAATAAGTAAACATAATCTATACACGCAGAAAGTATTGCAAGAAATGATCAAAAAGTGTAAACCAAAAGACGAAATCAAAGCGATGTTTTTATTTCTTTATTTAGTTTAATTGTAATTTTTATTTTGTTGACCGCTGCTATGATGAGAGAGACTCCATGCTTAATTGACATCACTTCGTCCCCTGTGATACACTGCACGTTGTCGCGAAACGTTTATGACTGACTATACAGTGGGCATCACCAACTCAGACGACGACAGTTCAAACACAACTGTTCCTTCACAATTATGTTGTAATACATAACAACAGTATTTGTTTTTATTTATTTGTTTATTTTATTTTTATAAAATGTTTTGGAAGGGTAGGAAATTACACGAACGATTTCACACATATTACATGTACTATTAGTAAAACAGACAAGGTGTAAGTACTAAGGCATATACACACACGCGCGTATTCAAAAAGCATGTAACTACAAATAGCCACTATTAGAAAAGAGACAAAATATTAAAATCACAGCTTTTGGTTGGGCTTTTAAAACGAATCTGAGGTCTATATAGAAATTTAAATAAAATAAAAAACAAAAAAGTCTATTTCATTATAAGAAATGACTATTTGCGTGAATATTTAAGCTTTTGTTTTTGGCAATAGGCCTTATTGGGAAATGGAAGGTAACTTGCCTTTTTGGTTTGTTTTTAGTTACCTAGAGTTAAGTTCTCCGGGCGGACATCTCGTCTCAGAACACTATAAAAGCTACCCCGAGCTGCAAGCTATTCTCTCCAACAAGAATCAGTCTCCTCTCTGAAAATCCTTTTCGGGAAGAAAGGGGACTATAAACTGATTTAAAAAAAAAAAAAGCTATTCTTATGGAAAGGGTGGTGGTGGTTGCAGGACAGTGCAAGGCCGAACTAGCGGAGCTCGCTGGGATTGCAACTGAAATCAACCTTTTAGTTGATCCAGAAGGTTTGATGGAGGAAATAGCAGAAATGATAGGCGGGAAACTGTGTTCGTTTGCAAAGAAAGTCCGCCCAACGTTAGACAACCCTGGGCGCAACATGCGTGCAAGCCGCCCAATGTTGTTTCCCCTCGTATTTTCGAGCATGGTCTTGTAGCTGTAAGCAGTTACACTGGCTGAGCTCCCTTAGAATGGATATACCGGCGCGCACCCAGCAATTCAGCGGAGCGGATACACTAAGAGCTTAGGCTTAATGGAATAGCCAAGGGGCTATAATTAACAGGTTACGCACTCTGACGGCCAATGGGATATAATCGCCAGTGAAACCCTAGGTCGTCCCACTTTATGATCCCACTGTTTTGTTCAACTGTTTATGCGCGTATCGGAACGCTTTCATCTGAATAATGCGGATTAATACACTCTTCTATGATCGCACTATTATATATTGTGTGCAAGTTTAAAAACAAGAACTCAAGCTCACTTTAAGCTTACTTTGGAATGTATGGAGGCCTATATTCAGGATGTACAGTCGCGAGTAGCTGACGGCGTCTCTCTGGCAGCGAACGGCTTTAACAAAGGTCAGCACAGTCAAACGTTTGAAGAGACGTGTGCAACATGACAACACAGCACAGTCAACGGTGACCAATTAATTCCCCAATAATTACAATTTGTCCATCAACTGTTTAGCAATGATTACAGAGCCCCAAGATTACGCATTCAGCTTCACAGATTCTTTTCACATCTTCACAACCAGTGTTATCCTACAGAAGATAAAGCTCCCTCCTGTAAAGCCCCCTCCCCTCACTCCTCCTCCCACACATTATCTGCATTCCCAAACCCCTCAAAAACAACAACAACAACAACAACAACAACAACAACAACAACAACAACAACAACAACAACAACAACCTCTTTCAAAAGTACGGTTTTGATAGCAATCAACAAAATTTATTTGTTAATGCGTCTATTAATAGCATAAACGTTGATACTTAAAATAGCACCGCTGCAAAAGTGTGCCTAGTAAGCACAGTTGCTTATTTATACAAAAAGAAGTGACGCTTACAATTCAAGGCTTAGCGGTCGGGTTGACCAACGATTACCCAGTGTATCATCTTCTAAAGTAACAAAAATGCAATATCCAAAGTAAATTCATTATTAAAATAAAATAAAATAATTTGTATTTAAAATAAAATAAAATATTTTTTGTATTTAAAATAAAATTAAAATAAATCAATAGATAACCATCTTTCAATCCCCGTTCCTTCATGCGTTTGATCGAGGGTGGCCTTTGTAGCGCAGCGGGTAGCGCGCTGGTTTCCTATGCCAAAAGGTCGCGGGTTCGAGCCCCACAAGGTAAGGGACGAACTTATGTAACTTTGGTACAAACATTTTCAGGTCACTGAGGGTTTGTTCCGGGTACTCCGGTTTCCTCCCTCCCTTCAATAACGGTATTGGATGCAGTCGATCTAAACTTTCACCAATAAAAATGTATTTCTGTTCCGCCTTTAGTAAGGAGTGAAGGAAAGGAAAATGTATTCAGCGCGTAAACATTTCTAACATAAAAAGCTTGATCATAGTGCTCAATAACAAGAAGCGCGTGACAGTAACTTGTATTATTATTATTATTATTATTATTATTATTATTATTATTATTATTATTATTATTATTATTATTATTTACAGTTTGTTATGTAGACTAGCCTACATCATGCTGTGAGCTTTCCCAGTGGACATGAACTTTGAACTGTCCGTCAGACGGGGGACCAGACGGCTTGCGGCGCTCACAACCACAGTACCTAGGATGTTTTTTTTACAGATGGCGCATTCATCGTACACGTCAGCGCATTGTGCGCACGCAACTTGATGACCACAGGGCAGGAACATGACGCTGCGAGGCCTGATATGACAGCCAACACATGAAGGTGAAAGTCGTTTAACTTGGGTGGGCAGGGCACTGACTTGGGTTAGCTGTCGTGATGGCATCCCTGAACAGAAATGGTTCAGTGTTGAAATGGTCATCATCATCATCATCATCATCATCATCATCATCATCATCATCATCATCATCATCCTCGTTGTCGTCGTCGTCATTGTCCTCCCCCTCCTCCTCATCATCAACAAAACAACAGCTTTAAAAGAGAGAAGAAGACGACAAAGAAGAAGGAGAAGGTGCGCGTGGATAAGTGGAAGAAGGAGAAACATGAGGAGGAAGAGGATTAAAAAAAAACACAGAAAAAGAAGAAACGGAATTAGGAGGAGGGAAAGGAGGAGGAGGAGAAGGAGGAGCAGGAAGAGGATTACAAGAAAGAGGAGGAGGATTACAGGAAGAAGGAGTTGGAAGAGAAGAAGCAGAAGAAGAAAAAAAAAGGAGGAGGAGAAGAAGAAAATGAGGATGAAGAAGAAAGACGAAGAGGAGAAGCTTAAGAAGCCGAAGAAGAAAAGAAGAAGGAAGAGGAGAAGCTTAAGAAGCCGAAGAAGAAAAGAAGAAGGAAGAGGAAGAGCAGGAGGAGGATTAAAAGAAAGATGAGGAGGATGAGGAGTAAGAGGAGGATTACACGAAGGAGGAGAAGAAGGAGGAGTTGGAGGTAAAGAAGCAGAAGAACAAACAAGAAGAATGAGGAGGACACGAAAGAGGAGGAGGATGATTACAAGAAGAAGAAGAATGAAGAAGGAGGAGGAGGAGGAGGAGAATAAGAAGAAGCATCGGAAGCAAAAGAAGAAGAAGAAGAAGAAGAAGAAGAAGAAGAAGAAGAAGAAGAAGAAGAAGAAGAAGAAGAAGCGGCAACAAAAGAAGAAGAAGAAGAAGAAGAAGAAGAAGAAGAAGAAGAAGAAGAAGAAGAAGCGGCAACAAAAGAAGAAGAAGAAGAAGAAGAAGATGATGATGATGATGATGATGAAAAAGAAGAAGAAGAAGAATGTAAATTATTTGTTCCATAACTTACTCTGTTTACTTGGAGTGGTGAAGGAAGACAAAAGACGGGCAATGCTCCCTTCAGTAGATGAAAACGATGTGTAATATTACACGTAAACTGGCCTACATATAATAATAATACCACGACAACGTTGAGGGAACACCACACACAACTCGTCTATGTAACGTTACGAAGATTTGACAACATGAGAGGCGGTCTACGTACTGTTAGTAAAATTTGAAAAACACAGCAGCTTGTCTATTGGCCTAAATGGTATGTGTATTTGTGTCACAGTGTATGTATGTATGTGTGGGTTTGCAAGAGTGTTTGCTGTTAGTGTTACTGTCAGCAAAGCTCACAGAACAAGACCCCGAACCAACCCTTTCTGCTTGGAATAAAGGACACACCGACATTTTTTCATTGGCTGCAGCAATAAAAAGAAGAGGTGGTAGAAATGATTGACTAAGGGTTGAATTCCTAAAGGTGCATTTGTATGCACCGTCTACCCAGCGCAATCTCTATACAGCGACACAAATCTGCAGTGTGATTGAATGACAGTGATACCACTGTGTTCAGTGGTGACATTACCACAGCGGTTTTAAGGCCAGTGTAGCTGTTAGCTATGATGTCATCATTGCATAGGGTTGTTTAAATTATGGCTGTGGGTGACATAATTATGTTTAATGGAGAACGTTAACATCAATACTGTGGATTAATAAAATCTTCTATGAATAGATCACGCTCATCTAGTGTTATATCGATTTCTTTTTTTTTAAATGACGTAGCTCACTTTAACATATTTAAAAAAAAAAATAATACGCCTGTTTCCAAAAAGACCAAGTAAAAATGTAGACTATCAGATAGAGAGAGAGAGAGATAAAAAGAGAGAGAAAGAGAGAGAGAAAGAGAGAGAGAGAGGGAGAGAGAGAGAGAGAGAGAGAGAGAGAGAGAGAGAGAGAGAGAGAGAGAGAGCTGATCGTAAAGATAAGCGTGTTATGAAAACTTCCGTGCATGATTTACATTTCCTGGTCCTGATTTGGCTCGGAAGAGTCGGCTGGACCTAAAGCAATAACCATGTACTGTAATGATTTACTTTTCATGCATCTCATACATACTAGTGACAGGAGATTCCTACAAACTTCACACGAGTTTGCTAACAGTTCTTAAACATTTTAATTCCACACATACACGCACACAGACATATTCCTTACCTCATCGTTCACTCAAGTTCAGCGAGAGAGAAATACACTTAGAAACATACAAGTAGAACAGAAAGAACAGAAAGAAAAAAATCCAAAACGCGAATATATTTTTTTAGTTAGTTAACCAGCAAAGTAATGTACATGTATATTGTTCATTGTTCTTCTCGAATTTGTATACATATATCCGTTTTCAATTGTCCAATTATCAAGTTGTAAGCCTAATAGTTAGCTAGTTAGACATTGTTTATAGGGTCCAGCGGACTACAAAGGGCTGCATGGAAATGAAGTGCTACAGAGAACTTCTGGGCATTTCCTATACCCAGCACATCACCAACAACGTAGGCCGACCGACCATCACACAAACCCTTGGACAACATGATAACATGCTAACAGTGGTGAAGAAACGGAAACTCTGATGGTATGGCCACGTCACCAGAGCATCAGGACTTGCAAAAAACATACAGCAAGGCACGGTGCAAGGAGGAAGAAGAAGAAGGAGACAGAAAAGAGGTGGGAGGACAACATTCGAGAATGGATTGGCTTGACACTGAGCGAAGCCATGAGGGTTGCTGAGAATAGAGAAAGCTGGCGTACGCTAATTAAACGATCATCTGTGGTGCCCCAACGACCTTTGAGTTACGGGATAGGATAGGATAGGATAAATAAGACCGCAAAAAGCCGAATCACTACCACAACTTGGTTGAAAGAGGACTCACCCTCAATCCGTATAAAAGATCTGCTGAAACAACCCTACTGGTAAACACTCCACCAGCCGGTCACTTTACAATAAAGACATGCCATGCAGGGACGCTGAGGCTGTACTCTAATTTATCGAACCCTTGTTTACAAAAATAAAATAGAATATAAACATCATTATAAAATATTAACAAAACGCATACATATAAAATGCCTACATTGCTAAATATACCATAGAAAGCTTTAGTGACCATTTGTCAGAAAGCTTCCAATATCCCCAAGCTGACCCAACAGGCACCATACACAGACGAGGAGTTTTGGGAGAGTTTTCAAGAAAAAAGGTAGGTGGCGGGTCTACTACTAATTTATTTTGTATAGCGCAAAACCAAACGTAAAGCTTGCTCTAAGCGCTCACACACACACACACACACCTACACACACACACACACACGCACACACACACACACCACTATTCAATCACTCACACACTGATTATTCTGGAGCTAAAAGTATTTGGTAATGTTTTTATTATTAGTACAATTGTTATTGTGCAGCTCTTATTAGCTCAAGAGCTGCTCAAGGCGCTCACCAAAGCAGGATCTCACTCAAGCCACAACGTTCTGCTTTACGCGCGACGTCTAAAACCCGAACTTAAAAGCCGACTTAGACTTAACGCTTCACTGAAACATGCTACTTAAGTCTAAGTCGGCTTTTAAGTTCGTTCATGCACGCCAGCCGGTCCTGGACCACGTCATGTCTGGTTTTTATTTCGGCGTAGTTTCAGTTTTTCAATTTTTAATTCAAGTCTTTTCATTAATAAAATGATTTTAGACTTTCTCAAAAAGGTATATACTGTATATACATAAACATAAACGCATTTATATAAACGTTTATGTACTGAAATACAAAATATTTCTAGTTTAAGTCATTATTTAAGACATTTTAAAATTTAATTCTTGTACTGTTGACGTTCGATATTTGAAGTTCGACTTCTCTGCACTTGTTTACAACGCAGGTTTCAACTTGCGTTCACCCCACTTTTTAATACTTACAATGTAACAATATATTATCAATGAAAACAAATCTCGTTTCCAATATTTCATCGTGGCTGATAATGGTTCATAAACCTCCAACAGAATACAACATTAGTGAAAATGATACGTTTTCTTAAACAACTAAAAAAAGTATACACTACAACAACAACATATATTTTTGTATAAACACCTGCAAATACGCAGTACACAAGCATAGAACGCTGATCCTCGACAAGGACGATCCGTTTGACTTCTAGCACAGTACTTTGTGTCTGATACACACAACCTATATCTATGAAAACGAATATAAGACTTAGGCCTACTCACATACGCGCCAAAAATCTACTTACGTCATAAGACTTTGCAAAGTATTCTACGATTGGTTCTCCATTTCAGCCAAGGAAGTACATTGTATTACCTAAGAAATTACTAGAACTCAAGTGTTGCTTTCATCACACACATTTAATGTTTATTTTGTTATTCAGTTTTGCACCTTTTTACTGTGATTTTCGTCAAGACTGTGGTCCCATTTGGCTCAAAAGAATCTGATGGACCTAAAACGACAACTATGTAATGTACTGTAATGTAATGTAGTCAAGGCTGTTGCCCGTTAGAGAGGGTACTTTTGGTTGACCATTTATCCCTTGTGTATTTTCAGATAAAAGTTTCTCTTGGGTTCAACGAATCGTCCCCTATACGCTTATGTGTCAGGGGACGTTAATCTAGATAACTAACTAACTAATCGCAAGGGCAAGTATAGCTTGTCCTCGATAGCAAAACGGTACATAGCACACGGCCTTATGCATCACTGACAGAAGGGTAAGAACAAAACGTGCCTATTGCCAAACCAAATGCGCCGCCTCCTGTGGGTCAGTCAAATTCCGTGGTTCGGTCAAATTCCGTGGTTCGGTCAAATTCCGTGGTTCGATCAAAGCCGTTGCCCCTTTTGAGGAAGAGGGTAACGACTGCCCAATAGACTGTTCATTTGCTCTTCGGTTTTGTGTTTTGGGGAATTTTGGTATCTTGTGTGTATGTGTGTGTGTGTGTATGTGCGTGTGGGTGTGCGCGCGAGTGTTAGCATTATAAAATGGTTTTATGTACGTAAGTATTTTAATTCGCATTTTGTTTTATATGGTGTTTTTTCTTTTAATAAATCTGTCTTGAAACTATGGTGGTTGTTTTGACAGTGACACTGTGCTGTATTGTTTCAATTTTGTGCTAATAATGTAGCCGCAGGCCTGTGTATGACGGGGATGTGTGTGATTGGTGTGTGTGTGTGTGTGTGTGTGTGTGTGATGTGTGTGTGTATGATTTGTGTGTGTGTGTGTGTGATGGGTGTGTGTACTCGATATATTTCTTTACTAGTGGTTTTTGTACCCTGGCAAGCCAGGGTACACATGATGCTGTTTAAAATGTAGACAGAGAGAACTTTTGTCTGCGAGTTTCATTTGGACGATGATACCTCCCCATATCCCCCTTGATACCTCAACATACCCCCCCCTGATATCTCCCCGTCCCCCCCATGATGCCTCATCATACCCCCTTGATACCTCCCCGAACCCACTTGATACCTTCCATACCCCCTTGGTTCCTACCTGTACCCTCCTTGATACTTCCCCGTTGATCGTTTCGCAGGTATGGATGAAAGGAATCGACCGTATCGTCGTCGTCGTATCGTATTTAGATTTACGTCCCCAAACACGTTAGCGTATAGGGGACTTACGGAAACGACCATCACCATACCCCCTTATATATACCCGTATCCCCGTTATGCCTACCCATGCCCCTTTAAACCTACCCGTAGCCCCCTTTTACCTACACGTACCACCCCATCCCGATCCTTGGTAGTAGTAGTAGTAGTAGTAGTAGTAATAATAATAATAATAATAATAATAATAATAATAATAATAATAATAATAATAATAATAATATTGAATATAGAATAATAGAAATAGAAATCAGAAAAAACACCAAGGTTTTAAAATAAAATTAAATATAAGATATTATAATTGTTATAATAATAATAATTATTATTATTATTAGTTTATAAATAATAATAATAATAATAATAATAATAATAATAATAATAATAATAATAATAATAATAATAATAATAATAATAATATTGAATATAGAATAATACAAATAGAAATCATAAAAAACACCAAGGTTTTAAAATAAAATTTGATATAAGGTATAATAATAATAATAATAATAATAATAATAATAATAATAATAATAATTATTATTATTAGTTTATAAATAACAATAATAATAATAATAATAATAATAATAATAATAATAATAATAATAATAATAATAATAATAATAATAATTAAAGGTAAAAAAAAAAAAATAATAATAATAATAATAATAATAATAATAATAATAATATTATTATTATTATTATTATTATTATTATTATTATTATTATTATTATTATTATTATTATTAGTTTGTATAATAATAATAATAAATTAAAGGTAAAAAGCCTAAATTAAAAAGAAAAATATCCATATTTTAGTGTACTAAAAAAAAAAAAAAAAAAAAAAGGGGGCCGGGTGAGATTTGAACCTGCGTCGCCCTGCACGTTAGGCGAATGGTTTTACTAACTAAGCTAACGACGCTTCCAGAAAATTCCAGCAATTTTTTGGTCTATATGGGAAAACATGCTGAAACCTCAATTTGATTTTTAATGGAAGCGCGCGGAATGAGGCTATTGCAGTTTGTGGACATGTTGTTTATTTATTTATCTCAGAAACGGTTAAACGTTCGGTAAGGAAATGTCGGCTATAACGATTTCGTGGGTTTTGAGCACACAAAGGGCCGATTCACAGCACCCAGCACCTGCCCAGATCAGCGTCCATAGGAGACAAACTTTACAGTAGAGGCGAAGAAGGACTTCCGGCTAAGCAATTTATATATATAGATAACATCAGTTTTATACTGTAAGGTAAATGTTTACACGCGATGCTCTTACATTATGTAATGTAAATGTAATGACCAGTATTTTTTATAGTGCACACATCTTTAGCACTCCAATAATAAAGATAATAAAGAACAATACAATTCAACCAATATTTGTGACCTCTTACAAGAATAATGACATGTGTTAAACATTGCTCAAATAAAGCATAGATATTGACACTTGAGATACATAAAGTGTCAATGTCAAAATGCATCATGCACACATACACACTCTGTCGCCCTCGCTCGCTGATATACACTGCACTGGAAACTAATTCCTTTCACACACATTTAAATTTAGGGGCAAAAAAAGGGTATATGTTGCTCTTTTAAACAGTCTTGTTTTCAACATGGAAATCTGTTGACGCCTAATCCAGAAAGACGTGGGCGGTGCCTACAATCCTGTCCCCGCACAGGCAGCAGTCACGTGTGCTGGCGGCGCATGACTCACAGGTGACCAAGTGGCCACAGGGCAGGAAGATGGTGTCCACTCCTCGCTGCCCACACACACGGCACGTGCGATGCTGACGAAGCTGTCGGTTGGACTCGGACAGTTGCTCTAAGCGGTTCCTCTCGTTCTCATCACCCACAATTCTACTGTCGTTGCTGCTGTTGTTGGTGGTGGTTCTGTTACTGCTGCGGCGAGCTGTTGGGTGTTCACTGCTTACCGTGGAGCTACGCCGCTGTCTCGAGTCGTTTTCTGCAGGTCGCGACATATCATTAGCTGGGTTGGTTGGTCGGTTTCCTGTAGTTGCCGGCTGTTGCTGCCTGGAATCACGGGCTGCTTGGCTCTGTGAAGGACGCGGTGGCGAGAAGGTTTGTGGATAATTCTGCTCCAACGATCCCAAAACGAAAGCTGCCATCGCAGAATTATTACTTCCTGCCTGAGGCCCTGGGTTGGTTGGTCTGTTTCCTGTAGTTGCCGGCGGTTGCTGCCTGGAATCACGGGCTGCTTGGCTCTGTGAAAGACGCGGTGGCGAGAAGGTTTGTGGATAATTCTGCTCCAACGATCCCAAAACGAAAGCTGCCATCGCAGAATTATTACTTCCTGCCTGAGGCCCTGGGTTGGTTGGTCGGTTTCCTGTAGTTGCCGGCGGTTGCTGCCTGGAATCACGGGCTGCTTGGCTGTGTGAAAGACGCGGTGGCGAGAAGGTTTGTGGATAATTCTGCTCCAACGATCCCAAAACGAAAGCTGCCATCGCAGAATTATTACTTCCTGCCTGAGGCCCTGGGTTGGTTGGTCGGTTTCCTGTAGTTGCCGGCGGTTGCTGCCTGGAATCACGGGCTGCTTGGCTGTGTGAAAGACGCGGTGGCGAGAAGGTTTGTGGATAATTCTGCTCCAACGATCCCAAAACGAAAGCTGCCATCGCAGAATTATTACTTCCTGCCTGAGGCCCTGGGTTGGTTGGTCGGTTTCCTGTAGTTGCCGGCGGTTGCTGCCTGGAATCACGGGCTGCTTGGCTGTGTGAAGGACGCGGTGGCGAGAAGGTTTGTGGATAATTCTGCTCCAACGATCCCAAAACGAAAGCTGCCATCGCAGAATTATTACTTCCTGCCTGAGGCCCTGTACGTACAGGCATTGGAGTAACTTCAGTTCCGTCCGTTCCATCCACCTCCATTATCTCCCCTTGATGATGATTGGTGGCGCTAACATGCTTGTCTGAAGGTGACTGAAAAGGCACCGCTTCACTGCTGTGCCCAGGACCTCTCTGTGAACCACTGCTGGCTAGAGATGAAGAAGATGACGAAGAAGAGACTGGCGAACGAGCAAAATCTCTGCTACTGGCTGGAATCCTGTTGTCAGCTGTTGTCGACGACCTTCTTTCCTGCTGGTGAGCTGTTGGGTCTGCAGTTGCCGTTGCCGTTGTGGGTGAATTCGTAGTGTTGGATGCCGCTGTGCGTGGAACTGCTGTCTGGTCGTGTCCGCCATTCGTGGCTGCATGGCGTTGGGAAGGCGAGGTCGTCCCTGGGTTTGCAACCGCAGATCCGTTGGGTACCTGTTGAGATAAATAAAAGTGCATTGATAGCTCTTTAGCACTGAGGTGAAAATCAGACCTTGTAGCAGGAGTGCTGAAAGCACCGATATGATCGCCAAACACCCGCACTTCACTGTAAGGGACGTCCTTTTCCTTAATCTCGCCTATCTGTCCCCATTTTATTGCTGACGATACCTTTGTCAAAAATAACTGATTTTGTCCGTCTGTCTGTCTCTGTCTGTCTGTCTGTCTGTCTGTCTCTCTCCCTCAGCATTTGCCGACCAATTTTACCGCCGTTACATATAAATGCTGCTAACTGGTTAGTGATCTTACTGGCATCCCACTGTCTTCGACTGGGCCACTAGTTCGATGGACCAGTTAACATTTCTTGTAGCACTCACGCTTATTAGGCTTGAGCGGCAAATCCTTATGGAAGAGAAAGTAGCGTAAACTGTAAACGAGCGATTGACGCCGCCAGCATGTTAAACCTTATAATTTCAGTCACCGGCAATAGCTTAACTAAAGTTGTCAGAATTACATCCCTTTAGAAGAAGAAGGCGACAATGACCACTTACATTAGGAACAGTACCAGTGTTGCCATTGGCCAGTTTAATCTGCGTAGCGTTGACGTAAGCCTCGCCTCTAACGGCTTTGACAAATTCGCAGGAGAAGCGGAAACGGACGTGCGTTTCCCATGTATCGTCACCGCCACGCCAGTTTTTCAGCGTCACACCACAGTAAAAACAGCGCACGCTGTCCGCGATACCTGTGAAAGTTAAAGTACGGATTAATTGCTAACGAAAGAAAAAAGCAAGACGACTGAACATATCCCCTGTTCAATGGATCTCCAACCTCACACAAAATTAAATGTAGTTCAGTGTTCACAAAACCATGTAACTGACCAACACTATTTTACACCACAGATTTAGTATGTACACTTTATACGCACTGTCACAGGGCAGTCTGTGATGAAAGCCGAGCAGTCTGTGTGTGAAGAGTATAAGGGCGGGGGTAGTAACTGCGTGATTATCGTATGCGTGGTTATGCGTGCAAATCGTGATTCAACAGCGTAGATCGGCTAGCCAGTTTAGGAATTTGCTCACTATAGTCAAAACAGGTTTTGACAGAGTCACAGAGAGGACGTGCGGTCTTGTTTCTCTGGGGTTGTTTTGTTCTGGAAGTAAGGGAGGGACAGTTATTGACGTAAATAATAGCTGGTTCCAAAAGGAATACTAGTTGGAAGTGTTACAGTTGTGATAGCAAGCTCGGGAAAGAGTGTAGCTCAAAATAACTAAGTTTTGTGTTTGTGGTAGGTTAGTGTTGAGTTATTGTCCACTAACGGAAACTACTACGCACTGGATTACCTTACTTGGAGTACTGTGTAGACAAGCAGGGGAAAGGGCTACAGGTACTATTACATTCGAACCGTGTGGGTAAGTGTGATGGTGGTATTTTTCCTCAATGTGCTAGTAGACCGAGGGCCGGCTGTTGGGGTGTTGAACGATAGCTGTGTGTGAGGCTGGGGAAGGATGAGGATGGTTGCACTGAGGAGAGGCAGAAGGAAGGAAGAGTGCGACTGAAGGAGGGAGAATGAGGGAGGAGAATGGGGGTGAAGTGTGATGAAGGTAGGATGGAAGTGGTTGCTGTTGTTGTGGTTGTGGTTGCTTGAGTTGAATAATGTGTTGATGTTTACATGTATTCATTTGCAGCATTGCTCATTTCATGCATTCATAATTTCATTGAGTTTCATGAATTATGTGTTTGATTACAAGTGACAATAATAGTAGTCAAGGGAAGGGAAGTGGACAGCAGTTGTGCCTCCTCAAGATGCAGAAGTTAGTGAGTGTAATAGGGGGGAGAGTGTGAGGAGGGAGGGGGACAGAATCAGGTGGACATGACATTAACAATACGACAAGCATGTTGCAGGTTCGAAAGTTCGTTCGTATTCATCAGTTCGTCACTGGTTAACTTGGATCGACGTTGACCTGCGTCGTGCGACAACGACGACGCCACTTGGTCGTGTGGACTGAACATTATCACCACCATCCGTTCGTCTTCGTCCGCATCATCGTCTACATCATCATCACCACCCGTTCGTCTACGTCCGCATCATTGTGTACATCATCATCACTCCACAACCCCACCTTTCCCGTGGTGGTTGTGACGTCCGTGGACGGGACCTGGCCTCGACGTCGCAGTGTTAGCTGACTGGAGGAGTCCAGCTGGGAGACGTCAACGGTGGCAGGGCTGCCGCGACTACGGCGTCACCATCATCATCATCATCATCGTCAGCGGCGAGTGGGGGCAGTGACGCCACAACGTTTGGACATCGTCAGCACCGGTCCGATAACAGCTACGAGGAAGGAGTGGATACGTACGGGGACTTCGACAGGGACTTCATTCCGCCAGGTCGGCTCTTTCCTTGTTGTCCCTCTCTTAACACTCGACAACGGACATTTGCTGTGCACAGTTCGATACATAGACGTGGTTGATTAGCAACCCTCGATCATCTGACATACCATTCCATTGTTCATCGACCCATTGATTGTTCCATCACCATTTTTCTCGTTTCATGTGTAAATGTTGTATGTGTATGAGTGTGTGGTATGAATGAATAAATAGCTTGAAAGTTGTATATATATTTGTTGTTTTTTCATCACTTCCGTCTGCGGGTAATCGCCATTCTTTCTGGGTTGTCTGCGTGTGGAAGTTGTTTGTTTGTGGCGTCTGCCCGGAAGGAGTCGTGGCGGTGACACACACGGTCGATTGTCTCTCAAAAAAGTAACTAATTAGCCTTCACTGACCAACTACCAACTCACCAAACAGGCGATCAACCCACTGACCAACTCACATGTCAAACGAACCTACCCTGAATGAGAAGAAGAAGAAGAAGAAGGAGGAGGAGGAGGAGGAGGAGAAGGAGGTAGAGGAGGAGAAGGAGAAGGAGAAAGAGTGGAAGAGGAAGACGCAGGAAGAATAAGAAGATGAAGAAGCTACTCACCAAGATAGTGGAAGCCAGCAATGGCGAGATGTCGAGGCTGGGGTAAGTCGCCCCTTGGCCAGGAGCTAAAGGTCTGAAGTCTAGTGATGAATTCTGCAAACTCCGGGTTGGTAGCTCTAGTCATGTCTAGAGCTATCTGCAAGTCATGTTGGGCTCTCTCCCAAGGCTCTGCAGCCAGGCCCCTGTCATCACCGTGACTGCTACCCGCGCCGTTCGCAATGGCACCTGCTGCTGCTCTTGTTGCTGCTGATGATGACGTTGAAGGAAGCTGAGGAAAGGCATCCGGAGCTTCTTGGGCTTGCACTGGATATCGCGGTGTACTGGCATCAGGCGCTACTTGCAAAGTTGTGGTAGGGCGTGTGTTTGGGGGCACAGCATTCTGTGTTGCAGCTGCACAGTTTGGTCTCTCAGGATGCGGTGCTGTGACGTCGCGACGTGGCTGCGATGCTGTGACGTCGCGACGCGGCTGTGAGGGAGCGCTGACCACGGTCGCGTCTTGTGAAGCATCAGTGTCGACAGAAGCAGCAAGGTTGCCGGTTGAAACTCCTGATGCTGTTTGCGCACGTGGAGAATTACGTGTTGCTCTGGGTTGTGCAGATGCAGTGGCAGGTGCAGTGTGTACGCCACTGCCGGCCTTGGGTCTACTGACGTCTGTGGAGGCCTTTACTTCTTTAGGATGAATAGGGACATTACGTTTGTCTCCTTCCAACGTCACTTGCTTACAGTTACTGCTGAGTCGACAATGGACCACCCCCACGGCCTTATCAGATGCTTGCCAATTCCGTCTGTGGAGACTGCAGCTGAAGCAGAGGATGTCGTCTGTCTCTTCGACGAAATAGAATCCTGACCCTGCGAGTCTGATTATTGATACAGGAAGTGTTTCGCAAAGTTTATCAAACGTCAGCAGTCGCCAGATTTCGAAACGTGGCCGTTCATCTGGTAGTGAATGGTAAATTTGATCCAGTACAGAATAACAGAACATGTCAAATCTGTAGGGGTTTTTTGAACCTATAATAATTTCCCCTACGTCCCTCAGAATCTCCAGCGACTGTTGTCTCGTTAACCGATCGTCGAAATAATCATCAGATTTGCCTGCGATAGCGGTCTCTATATTTCTCAGTTGTCGTTGCATCTTTCTGGATAAATCACCGAGTCTTGGCCAAATGGGAGGCTTCATCTTCTCATTTCCGGGGACTACTTTCAGCTTTGTTTCAAGAGCATTGCTTCCAGCCGAGCCTGACACGGCAGCTGTTGCTCCGGACTCCTCCTCGTGATGGAAATAATTGTTTTCAGTGTCATTGGGCTCGACTTGTAGCTGGAGGATGCACGGGTTTACCTCGGTCTGTTTCAAGTCGTCTTTAATGAAGCGTTGTTTGTCATTGGCATGCATTGAGATCACTACTTGCACGTCTTTTCCATGGAGACATACGTTGTTGAGCTCTTCTCGCTGTGAGACGTAGTTCTGCCATGCTGTTGATGACGGTTTCTCATCCGGTTCCATTGCCAGCAGTTTAATATCTAGTTCTATACTCGTTGCTTTATCAGTTGGTTTCATTTCCAGCAGTGTAGAATCTGATTTCATTGGCAACAGTGTTTCATCTGGTTCCATAATGATTTGTTTATCTGTCAGCAGTTTATCATCTGGTTTCACTTGCAACTGTTTATCAACTGGTTCCATGGCCATCTGTTTTGTATCTGTTACTATAGATCTTTGCCTATCAGTTAGTCGAGGCATTACATGTTTGAAATCGCACTTATCTACGTACAAGCAGGGGTCATTGGCTGGTGGGAGTATTCCTGATGTTTGAAGATGTCGCGAGTCAGGTTGCGTTGGAATGTGGGTTGATTTAGAATTAAGTATAGATATGTTTTCAACGTCTGTAGCTTCTGAAGAGCTTGCGGTTTCGGGCTTTGAATCGCACGACCCGTGTGTTGAATTAGATCGAAGTTTACGAAGGTTTTCAACATCTGTAGCGTCTGAACAGCTTGCGGTTTCGTGCTTTGTATCGCACGATCTGTTCTCCTGACTAGCAGACTGGTGTTTCGTGACACTGCTATTATGTTCGGTTAGGTAATCTTTATCGTCGTTTTCCAGCACTTCAGCAGGGCCTGTTTGGTGTGTGGGCTTTGAGGCACCCCAAGCGTCTACTTCCTGACCTTCAATCATGCCTACCCCATCATCAACGCAGTCAGGCAAAAGTTCAGCTGTTTTATCTCCAGTTGCTTGCCCACCTGGCGTTTCAGAAAAACCTTCATGTTGGGAAACTGGACTTGCTGTCATATCTGCAGCTGATGACCCAGTCGCTGTTTGTGGTACTTTGTCCCGTTCGACAGCTGTCCATGGCTCAGAAGCCCGTTTCTTTTCAAAAGATGCATTACATTCCTCTGGAAGGTTTTCAATCCGAAAAGAGTATTCACAAATAAAATATTTATTTGATGAATATTTTTCAAGATTTACCTTCTCAAATAGGTAGTTTGTATTCAATGTGATATCTGCGACATTAGGGCCGCTGGGGTGTGTGCTTGTAGAGAGCATCTCGAAACAATTACAACCCAAACAGAGCTATGAAATCTTGGAGTTGGAGTCTGGTGTTGTTCAGTTTGGTTTACAACTCATCTTAACCTACAGTTGTTGTTTTTTCTATTCCTTGAAGTTCTTCGTCTTCTTCACATTTTGTTTTTCTCTTCTTTTTGAAGTTCATCGTATTTGTTCTTCAACTTGGTTTTGGAGTTCTTCTTCTGGGGTAAACAGTTTGTGGATCTTTGTCTCGCCAAGCAAACCATTGCGATGGTTTCCTCTTGATGACATCTGAATTTTAAGAAAGTTCAGACCTAGCTGTACTTTAAAATTTGCTGTTGGATTGAGAATACAACTAATTTTACTGTGTTTTTGATCTCGCATTAACGATCCAAAGGAATTGTGTAGATCATGCGATGCTGTATGTTTTGACGGATGCTTTAAACCTCAAGCTTTTGGCGTTAGCGCATACAGCCTGTAGTGGAATTAGATACAGAAAGTAGATCCTTGTAGATGTCGAATTAGATACAGAAAGCAGATCATTGTAGATGTCGAATTAGATACAGAAAGCGGATCCTTGTAGATGTCATTGTCACTGAGAATGACGTAGGAGAGCTAGTTAAGATGTGCAAAACTCTTTTTTTTCCCCCCTGCAAATGTTAACTGGACGTTCTGTTTCGCTGTAGTGTTCTGTAAATATCGTAAGTTCAACTTAACTTGGCAAATGAAATGACAGGAGTTTTGTTCTGCAGAAGGAGGACAAGTACTTGTTGCCGAATCTCATACGTATGGTGCATGTTGTTATGCGTCCTTTTTCAGTTCGTTGTTTGTGCTGTCATTTAGGTTTTATATTATTGAATTTTTTTGTAAGGATATGACGTCTTTCGATTTCTATTCTGTCTTTTTTTCCCCGAGTCTTGCAACACTGTGTGCTGATCAGCTACTTTACCCTGATCCACAATCTTTTCAGATGCTCCTGAAACAAACACCAATCAATATAATTAATTTATTACTTGAAATCATTGCGTTATTTCTTGACATTATTGTTTTATTACTCTTTCGGCTGAGAGTACAAACCGAGGTTTAGTCTGTGCACGCGCGCATTTCATCCGCACGGACTTTAAAGATCCTGACGCTCATGTCCTAAAGGTGTGAGTGCCGGCTACACCAATACACCCAGCATGCACTAGGACTCTTCTCCCACCATACCCGGTCACTGAGGATTGTGCTCAGTGGTCTGGGCGTCAGACAATGCACCCAAAGGCGACAAGTGCGCGCCTCAGGTGAGTTACATCATGTATCTGCAAACGCCTTGAGCAGCTCTTGAGCTGGAAAAGTGCTATATAAGAACGATTTAATAAATACATATACATAACTGGAAATTATTACTTGATTAAGCTTACTTGAAACTATGAATTGAAACGTTGAGCGACGATATTTTACCAACGTGCCCTTTTAACAACCAGGAAAGATTGTTAAGACTTTCTTTTCTTGTCATCAAACCCACCCCAATTCTCCACACAAAATCTATCCTGCGCACTACTGAAATAAATCATTAATTAATTTGTTTATTTATTTATTTAATAATAATAACTGTAAGCTATATATACGTGCTTTTTCCACGAAAAAACAATCCGGCTCAAAAGAGCGGCGATCTGTACCAACATACACATTCACAAGTATCGCCTGCTTTCACAAACACTACTTGCAAAATATTGCTTGAAACTCACCTTAGCAGTTTGTACATGTGTTGGAAGTTAATCCAAGTTAATTGTCCCCGTTCTTTTGCGTCAACATATCAGTCAAACAATGACTTGGAGAACCGGTTTGATAGCAATATATCTGAAACAAAAGAACCATTTTAAATTGTATTTCCAGGTCACCGTGCACTGTTGGTTATTTGGGGTTTCGTTGCCAAAATTAAACTTGAGCTGCTATCTCTGTCTGTCTCTGTCTGTCTGTCTGTCTCTCTCTCTTTTGTCCTTGTGTACTGTAATTTTACAGAAAGTAATTAGGCCTATTGAATTGTTTTGTATGGAAATGGATGATTTGTGTTCAATACTGTAGTCTGTGCTAGTGATGTTAGGTTTTGAGTTCGATTGAAAAAAAGCTCTCGATAGTATCCTATATTATTATTATTATTATTATTATTATTATTATTATTATTATTATTATTATTATTATTATTATTATTATTATTATGTTTATGTTTATTATTACTTTCATTAGTAACATTTTCTGTAATGTTGTTATTTATGTCTATAATCCCATTCTAACATTGATATAACGAAAAATGATATTATTACACATACACACATGCAATTTTGTTAAATCCAGTTAGCAGAAGCAGCTTAAGATCCGTTCAAAGAAGTGGATAAACACACAGAAAGCGGTGAAAACAGTAATGTATGTAAAGGCAAGATAAACAGACGTAATGTACTTGTGGTGGCTTTTGTCACAGTAGTTACCGGTTATTGTTGTGAAAACAGGCAAATTGATTGCACATCAACTGAGTATTTTATTTCCTCAGATTTGGTTGCAGCATGTCTTTGTACAACAGCTATAATATTCTACAAAGCACAAGCTTGACTTGCACAATAATACAACACAACTGTCTCTCGTGACTAGGATCTGTATTGTTTAAACAAAGGCATGCTAAAACTCTAATCTTTTCAGCAGATAACCCCATTTGCAAATGGCATAGTTATAATCAATGGAGCGCAATGTCAAAAAGAGCAAGACCTGTAGTATGACATTATGTCAAAAGACCGAAGATCGAAACGTTGTTGTTGTTGTATCAATTTTTATTTATCAGATTAACATAAGTTGTACTGATCGAAACGACAAATGATCAAAACTATAGAGCAAACAGAAACATGTTAAAACCGTCTTTAAATCGAACCGACACATGATCGAAACGTCTCAAAATCGAACCGTCAATATATCGAACAAAGAAGTGATCAAAGAGTCATTGGCTCGAAAGACGAGATATGGAAAACAACAGAAGATCTACATCTATAAGACACTTGACAGAACGTTACATGATCGACAAGACAGTAGATAGAACGTTATATTTGCGAAAAATAATATTGAATATCTAATAATATCCAATGGACAAAATAACGAGGAAAACATTGGTCTCATAGAATTAATTTTTGGGTTGCGAGAAACAATGTATTTGTGTGCGTTTGTGTGTATGTGTAAGTATGTCTGTGCTGGATCTACAACAGTTGCTACTTGACAATTGCTCTGCGACAATAGCCGCTTAACAATTGCTCCTTGGGACATTTGCTCCTTGAGTAATTGCTCCTCGGACAATTGCTACTGGACGTTTTGCTTTTTAAACTTACTTTAAAAAAAATATTTAAAGAGTGACTAAAAGAAAGAAAGAAACAGAGAAAGATGGAGTACGCTGGTTATACGATCATCTACGACCTCCGAGTTATGGGATAGGATAGGATAGGAAAAGAATATAGATGAATGAATGTGTGAGTATTTAATACCACTGAAGATTAATAACGTTTTTATTTCATTTAAGTCAGACATTTGACATAAAAACAAATAAAATTCCTCTCTCACTCCCTCCCTTAATTACAATTTATAAGTATGGCAAGAAGAGAGTCAGAAAATATATTGAAAATGAATAACACACTATCTCTCTGCACTTTGCCTTTGCAATACAAGGCGTTAACAGTTGTTTAAATATTCTCGTGAGTTGATGTTTGCATGTCATGACTAGAACGTTGCGGAGTGCGAGAGAACTGTAATAGTTCACTCACACTCAGAAAGCAAAGTCAGAAGATAGTGATCAACTTCAAAGGGACGTTTTAATTTCCTTTCATTATCATCATCGTCACAGTCATAGTCATCTTCATAATCATCTAACAGAAATGCCTTGAAGTTTCTTTATATACTGAAGGTTATAGAGGTAATACGTAGAGAAATAATAGAAAGAAGTAAGCCCAGTCAGTGTGACCCAGGCCAAAAGAATTTATATTATACTACGCTAAACATGGCTTCCTAATAACACTGAGGTTTGAATTATATCAGGTAGAAATATCAAACTAGATTAAACTATTGCTGCTGCTGTCTCTAAAGTCATGAAAAGAGTGACAAATGAATGAACGAATGAACATTGAGGTTTAACGTCAATATCCACCATTGGCGATAGGACAGACGGGGATAACCATCCCAGGAAAAGGGGGGTAGGGACCTGAATCAACACTGAACCACCAAAGCAATCATACTGCTAAAATGGACAGTGAAAATGGACAATAGTTCATCATAATACCAACCTTTTATAACTGGCTCGATTGATAGAAAAATATCCAAAAATATCCAAAACGTTTGATTAAATGCCGCTGTGATTTTTTTGTCCAATCGATATGTTGTCCATTCGATATCTGAATCATTCGATGCATTGACGCTTCGATCAACTGTCGGTTCGATATATTGACGATTCGATTTTAAGACGTTTCGATCGTATGTCGGTTCGATTTTACGACGTTTCGATATATTGACGATTCCATTTTAAGACGCGTCGATCCTATTTATACAGTAGGTTCGATTTTAAGACGTTTTGATCATATGTGGGTTCGATTATCAGATATTTTGATATGTCGGCCCACCGGACGACCCGTTCTGGTGCATTGTGGCACAAGCACGTCTTGTGTACCGAAATACACCGGTTCTCTTAATAAACTGGTTGACGTTCTGCCACGACTGCTGGCGGTGCTCCACTTCAATGCTTCATCTATAACACCTATTCACGAGAAATGTTGTCTCGCCTGTTGGAAAAATGGTGCTGATAGAGTCATGGACTATTCACAAACAGAAAAGGATTATCATACAATGTGCTGTACACTGCAGTTGTGGGGTTTTTTTCCTTCAGAAATGAAAGCTCTATTGAAGCCCTCATATTCACTATGCACCTCATTCAACTAGGTGAAAAACATCGCCTGACATTTTTCCAGTCAGCTTTATCAATAACAACAGGCGAGACAACATTTCTCGTGAATAGGTGTTATAGATGAAGCATTGAAGTGGAGCACCGCCAGCAGTCATGGCAGAACGTCAACCAGTTTATTAAGAGAACCGGTGTATTTCGGTACACAAGACGAAATGGAGAAAGACAAAACGGAGAAAGGCAGAAAGGAGACTGGACAAATTGGAGAACGGACAAATGGGAGAATTGACAAAAGGTAGAACGTTCAAACAGGAGATTGGACAAAATAAATCTAACTTATGTGATAAATTGTATTCATAAACATACACACTAAATTTTATTCATAAACATACACACTAAAAACATGTATCAGGATGTAAAATAATTTGAAAAACGTCAAAAATTAAAGTTTTGAGCGATTCCCTGCAGAAAGCCCAGGAATTCAACAGCTCCATTTGTTCTGGTTTCGTACTCTGCCACGATTCTTTTCATTCTTTGCTCACGCCTTTCCCATGTGGGTCTCCTTCTTTTGGGGGTTTCTCCGCAGTTGGCGGCGTGCATGTGCATCTCTGTGTGAGCTTGCTCTCCTTTAAGGAACTTTAAAAACTTCCAGATGTCTGGATGTTTTTGGTTGAGGATAGTCTGAATCCTTCTATGCCACCCTTCTAAGTGGTTTGTCGTTCGTGGTTCTTGTTGCAAAGTTCTCTCATGCACAGACCACAGATCAGGTGGAAACCTTGGCTCCTTCCAAACCAGTCTTACACCGTTGCCAGACGGACGTAGTTTAGTCTGGTATGAGCCAATGTATGTCATCTCGAAGTAAGAAATGTACTGGTCCACCTCCACCTCATCTGGGTGATCTTCGGCAAAACATTCTTTTGATTGAGCAAACGCATTTCTGACATGTGCAGGACGTACAAAAGCAACGGCTGTTAACATTCTTATCTTTAATGCCAAGTCTTTGTCTTCTCTGTACCGAATGCTTAGTCCAAGATCCTGAATTTTTCTCCAGTTGGCTTGTGCCAGGTGGAAAAAACACAGCTCAATTGAAACATTGGGGAACAGCCTCTCAATGCTGCCAAACGCAGAAGTCTCGAAGTCTGCACGGAACTTGCGCAGATCTGCGTCTAAGGAAAGGTCTTGCATTTTTTGAAAAATGATTTCAAATACAGACATGTACATGTGTCCCGATTTGCGAGGCAAGAGACAGAATACAAGTGGGTGGATGATCCCATCGACATCCCCGTGGATTGTGTAAAGTTGTAAGAACATTGGTGGTGTTACCGAAAACGTGCCGTCCCCGTACCATGTAGAACTCCTGCTGAGTTTGTCAAGGTTACTGTCTGTTCCGAGGATGATGACTCGTTCACCTGCGATGTCTCCATTAAAGATGACCCACTCGTCACCTGCTTCGGACGATGCCCAGCGACCTTCAAAGACGATTTCCGCTGGGGAGGCTGGCACTGGGGGCAGATGTTTGCGTCGTTCTCTCTGAATTATCCTCTTCAAAGAGTCCTCTTTGGGAAGAGCGGCAACAGTATCCTTGTGGATTCCGCGAGCGACTTCGTCGTTAATGATTGCTGATGTTCCATGGTCTGTAACAGCCGCCTCTTTTAGTCTCAATTGAAGTTTTCTTACCTACACATATTTTGGAAATAAACACCACATACACATAAAAAAAACATCACACACACGTACAGAGTAACAACATCATCCACAACATGTTTGTTGAGAACTTCCTTTAATTAACGTACCTAAACTTGCACCTTAAATTAAAACTTTTTGTTTTCTTGCAGGGCCGGACCAGGGTTCCGGAACCCCTCTCCCTCCGCCCCAACCCCCCCCACCCAAAAAAAAAAAAATAAAAAAAATAAAAAGCAAATGGCTTTTTCAAGGTTCAGATAGCACCAGATTGCATCATTTTGCATCATTGAAAATAAAATCCGCCACTCACCCCCCCCCCCCCCCCCCAAAAAAAAAAAAAAAGAAAAAAGAAAAGAAAAGAAAAACAAAGTGAATTTTTTTTAATTTGATTTTTTTAAAGTCCCCAGACCATCACAAATGCCTTTTTCAAGGTTCACTTTACCGATATTATGAAAATAAGACTGAAAAGAATTATTTCAAATACCTCAATACTACATTCATTCGGTAAGTGGTTATGACGACCCGTGTGCACCACATCTGCAGGACTGCCATTCAGATGTTTTAAAGAAATTGCACGACCTGTGCAATCTCTGTCGGCACATCTCCAGTATATTTTTCAAGTCTTTGTTTTTGTCTTGTGTATAAGTGTAACCTCTGTCGCAAAGAAGTGGCTTGTTTTTTTGCGTTTGTAATACCTCCATAACACAGGCGCTTGTATCAGGACACGCGAGCGCCTATGCCTGTGACGCGTCTCCCTTTAGATAACCAAAGGGAGACGCGTCACAGGCATAGGCGCTCGCGTGTCCTGATTCAAGCGCCTGTGCTCCATAATCACAGTGGTAAACACAATAAAAGAAAAAAAACGAAAGAAAATGAACACCAGCTACTTTGAACAACAACTCAAATATTTAGTGTTTTTAATTCGATAAAGAGTTTCAACTCACTCTCAACAACTCAAATTCCTTGGAATACAGGTATTATTATTATTACAACAACTCAAATCGTCATTCTCCCTTTTTACCCGGTTTCCCTTTTCCCTATTCTCCCTTTTATGATTTCTCCCTTCTGTCCATTCTCCCTTTTGTCCATTCTCCACTTTGTCGCATTCTCCCTTTTGTCCGTTCTCCATTTTGTCCATTCTCCCATTTGTCTATTCCCCAATTTGTCTTCTCCATTTTGCATTTCTCCCTTTTGTCGATTCTCCCTTCTGTCGGCCACCCCATTCGTCGGATTAATTTGAAGTTGTACTTTGACTGACTGACACATACGCTGGACGCTGTGATTTAGTGGAAGCTGCCGTTTGATGACTGGAACAAACGGTATGATAGCATCTGGTCATAAAATCCAGTTGCAAGTCATACCATGTTTCATCGTTACCAGAAGTGATATAACTGTATTCAGATCATAAAATCCTGAGTAAAAGCTATTCACATTATGTGGCTACATCTCAAGCAAGTCAAGTTCAAGCAACTCTATCAAATAAACAACATGTACGAAGATCAAGATGTTCGAGCAGCTGTACACATATACAAAGACAGGACAACAAAGATGGCACCGGTTTCTCTTCATCAAGTCCAGGGAGAAACAGTATGATAGCATCATCTCTTAGCCGACTTAGATCGAGCGTGCTGACTGCCTTGGCCTAAATCCTGACAAGTTTAACATTGTGCAAAGTTGACGCGGCCGATCTAAAGCTAACCATCTAGTACGAGGCACAATATATATATATATATATATATATATATATATATATATATATATATATATATATATATATATATACGCATAATACATGGTTTACCGCGACATGTGTTCTGGCACCGTTTTTTGGCAACACCTATTTCTACTGGTCATATAAAGTCAAATTTGATGTCAGACTGTTAAATGCACATCTGTGATTATAAATATGGGTCAATATTAAATATATATATATTACACCTCGAGAAATTTGAGAAACAAACAGGTTGCCACAACACCCTGTCTGTGACATATGTCGTCAAAAAAACGGTTATGCGACTCGTATTCACTATATATATAAATATATTTTTATAACGGGCATGCTGATTGAACAAATACATTTAAGATTAATCTATGGACAACTGTCATTATAAATACGTAACAATATTTTTTTTTTAAATAAAATGAAACATGTTCTTGGGACTGTGGAAGATATGCATTCAAACTGTAAAAGACCGTGAAGACGGCAGCTTGCTAACTGATTCGTTTTTTTTATTTATTTTTCTTCGATTTCTTTCTTCCTACGTCACACTTCCTACAATGACGTAAAATAAACACCATGACGCACATGGAATACTAATAAAACACACACATACAGTTCCAAGTCAAGATCTGCTACATCTCCTTTCTCAAATAATCACAGTAATAATAATACATACATTAATACCTATCCTATCATATCCCCTAACTCGGAGGTCGTAGGGGCACCACAGATGATCGTTTAACCAGCGTAATCCATCTTTCCCTGCCCTCAGAAACCCTGATTGTTTCGCTCATTGTCAAACCAGTCATTCTCGAATGTTGTCCTCCCACCTCTTTTTTGGTCTCCCTCTTCTTCTACCTCCTTGCTCTGTGCTTGCAGGATGGTCTTTGCAAGACCTGATGATCTGGTAACGTGGCCATACCATCGGAGCTTCAGTTTTTTCACCACTGTGAGCAGGTCATCGTGTTCTCCAATGGCTTGTGTGATGGTCTGTCGGACTTCGTCGTTGGTGATGTGCTGGGTATAGGAAATGCCCAGAAGTCTTCTGTAGCACCTCATCCCCGTGCTTTGTATTCTTCGTTGTAGATCTGCTGTGAGGGTCCATGTTTCGCAATCATATAGGAAGATGGAGATGACAAGGGAGCGCAGCAGTCTTACCTTGGAATGTAACCTGATGGTCTTGTCTTTCCACATTGGCTTCAACCTCGCCAGGGCAGCAGTTGTTTGTGCGATACTGTAGAGGACTTCCTGTCGGGACCCATTGTCTGATACAATGTCTCCTAAATATTTTAAGCTAAGCACTGTGTTGAGGGATTGGCCTTGGACTTTGATGTCCGTGTTGATGCCATTGGTGTTGTTGGTCATCATTAATGTTGGTCTTCTCTGCACTTATTTCTATTCCATAGGCTCTGGAGGTGGTGTCAAGCCTCTGTACCAGCTGTTCAAGTTCTTGCTACTCTCCAGCCAATCCATCAATGCCATCCGCAAAACGAAGGCTGGAGACTGCTCTTTTCCCAATGCTGACTGTGCCTTCAACACAGTGTATAGCTTCAAATGTTTAGGAGCCATTGTATCAGACTATGGGTCCTGACAGGAAGTCCTCTCCAGGATGGCACAAACAACTGCTGCCCTGGCGAGGTTGATGCCAATGTGGAAAGACAGGACCATCAGTCTACATTCCAAGGTAAGGCTGCTGCGCTCCCATGTCCATCTTCCTATATGCTTGCGAAACATGGACCCTCACAGCAGATCTACAACGAAGAATACAAAGCATTGAGATGAGGTGCTACAGAAGACTTCTGGGCATTTCCTATACCCAGCACATCACCAACGACGAAGTCCGACAGACCATCACACATGCCATTGGACAACACGATGACATGCTCACAGTGGTGAAAAAAACGGAAACTCCGATGGTATGGCCATGTTACCAGATCATCAGTTCTTGCAAAGACCTTCCTGCAAGGCACAGTGCAAGGAGGTAGAAGAAGAGGGAGACCGAAAAAGAGGTGGGAGGACAACATTCGAGAATGGACTGGTTTGACAATGAGCGAAACAATCAGGGTTGCTGAGGACAGGAAAAGATGGAGTACGCTGGTTAAACGATCATCTGTGGAGCCCCTACGACCTCCGAGTTACCGGATAGGATAGGATACGATAGGATAGTTTGCTGTGGTATTTTTCACTTCACATACAATTAGTGTGAGGGAAAGAGAGAGAGAAAGAGAGAGAGAGAGAGAGAGAGAGAGAGAGAGAGAGAGCGAGAGAGAGAGAGAGAGAGAGAGAGAGAGAGAACACATTATCAAAATAATTATAACAAAATTAAGAAAATAAAAAAAATACATGTATTTATTTGTCAAAGTCAAAGATGTTATTACTTAAGCCCAAAAGCTATGGCAATTTGTTTGTACTAAAAGAATTGGTTTTTTTTTTGTTATATAAATAATAATACATTATAAATGTTGCAGGGTGTGTGCATATGAGTGATTAAAAGTAGAAAGTGATATCGCGCAGTCTTTGTCCAATAAGACGAGCACTTGGTTGGGATGATTTGATTTTATTCAGAGTTTGCATGAGATTTACATCATCAATCAAGCAATTGATCATGCAAGCAACCCTCTATAAATAAACAATAAAGACCAAGGCTAAACAGAATTTTTAAAATTGATTAAAAAAAAAATTATGAACAACATGAAGATGATACTTGAATTAATGACAAATGCAAAACTTTACAGTTATAAATCAAATAAGCCAAACATATTGATTGATTGATTGATTGTTGCTTTAGGTCCAGCGGACTCTTCCGAGCCAAATCAGGACCGGACAACCCCCGATCCGCATAAAAGATCTGCTGAAACAACCCTAGTGGGAAAATTGAATGCCCTCCACCGGCCAGTCACTTTACAATAAAGACATCCCACGCGGGAGACGGCTGAGGGTTTACCTCAACTACGCGAACCCCCGGTTACAAAAACAAAATAGAATACAAACATCATTATAAATTATCAACAAAACACATACATATAAAATGCCTATAGTGCTAAATACTAACATCATAGGAAGCCCTAGTAACCACCCAGCAGAAAGCGTCCAACACTCCCAAGCTGATCCAACAGACCTCATACACAAACAAGGAGTCTTGTCCAGGAAGAGTTTTCAAGAAAAAAGGTAGGTCATTGATCTAGCGAAGAAGAAGATAGTATAGCAGAATGATAGGACAGAGCAGGAATGGGAAAGAGTAAATGAGGAAGATAGCGACAGTGGGAATTTAAAGCACTAAATTTCCAGAAAGTGGGGATACTATTTATACTGAAACCCCCGGCACTCCACACGGATTACATTATATTACATGATTATTGCTTTAGGTCCAGCGGACTCTTCCGAGCCAAATCAGGACAAGTGTAGCCGAACCAGGTCCACAAAATCAAGACCACAACTTCGCTGAAAGAGGACTCGCCCCTGATCCGCATAAAAGATCTGCCGAAACAACCCTAGTGGTAACACTGAAGGCACTCCATCAGCCGGTCACTTTACAATAAAGATATCCCACGCAGGGGGCGCTGAGGCTATACTCTAATTTATCGAACCCCCGTTTACAAAAACAAAATAGAATATAAACATCATTATAAAATACCAACAAAACACATACATATAAAATGCCTACATTGCCAAATAATAACATCATAGGAAGCCCTAGTGACCACCTGGCAGAAAGCGTCCAATATTTCCAAGCTGATCCAACAGACCTCACACACAAATGAGGAGTTTGGTCCCGGAAGAGTTTCACGAAAAAAAGGTAGCTGACTGGTCAAACAAAGAAGAAGATAGTATAGTAGATTGATAGAGCACAGAGTAGAAATGAGAAAGAACAAATGAGAAAGACAGCGACAGTGGGAATTTAAAGCACTAAATTTCCAGAAAGTGGGGATACTATTTATACTGACCCCCCCCCCCCTTTCCTCACCCTCCCCCCTCCCCCCGGCACTCCAACTGGGGTGTTCCGAAAACAATCACACTTGCACATTAAATGTCTCCATAATACCTTTAAAAACATACACATACAAATGTTTTGTAAGACATTACATGTACATCAGAAGGCAAGAAACCGTGGTCCCACATCAGGGAAGCATGAAACTTGTCTCACATCTGTCACTGTCACATCAGTACACACATAAATGAACACACGTTGCTTCACTTTAAAACAACAACAACAACAACAAACAACTTCAGATAAGCAATGATTCATTTGAACAGTTTTTCTTCAAAATGTTTATAAACGTCTCCAAAATAGCAATTCCCAAACATGGAAAACTGCATATATATAGGCAATGATTGGAAGCCAACACATCTGAAGCATATATCAAAACTCCACAGACGATGATGTTGGTAGTCAGTGGTTGTCTAGTATAGCAAAACTGCAATGCATACTACATACCATTTTACATAATGACAGGTGGAGAACCGCCAACCATACTTCATGTACATTAGACAATTTGTGCCTTATGTCATTAGGCAAGAAAATGTAGCGCACATCAGGAAAGCGTGAACACAGGTCATGCCTGCCATCAGTAAACACATATGTGTTGCCGCATGACAAAACCCGGCTAAAGACGCCAGGATTGATTCGCTGCTACAGCCGTAAAACACTAAAAATAGGCTACCCCATCAATTTTAAGATTGTTGCCTCTTTGTCTTTATTTAAGACTTTTCTTTAATATCCCAAACGGATTTTGTTCAAAAATTACTAAAACATTGTTTATTTTGTTGATTTTGATAAGGGTGTTGATCACACCTTGCTAAAACAATGGCACTAATTGACCTCCGATACCCCAACTTTTCTTGTCCGACTATGAAGGGAAATCCCCAATGTGGATTGATATATAACGTCTGGAGAGTGAAAAGTCCCTATTGGTACTACTTTTTGGTACATAAAAGTGTGTGGTGTATGAATTTTTCATGAAATTCCTTGTTCCGAAGCTTGCTTGTGACACAAGTTGTGTTCAAATGTGTCTCTATCCGGGTCGTGAAAAACTGAAGTGTTTCCTATAGATTTTCGACGATTTTTAGTTCAAAGTGAATTTTTTAATGTAGATAAACTCATCATACATCTATTTCAAGTGTTTTCTTGCAATATTTATGTTGCATTTGTTAGAAACAATTTGTCAAAGTAAGTGACCGATTCTTTTTGGAAACCGGAAGTGATGGCTTCGTCTCCAGCGTCAGTAGATGTGTCGTCTGCTAGAGTAGCTAGGGCCTTGAATCGACCCGGTTTTGCTTCTGAAGAGCTCCAAGACCTGCTTTCAGACTATTTTTATGATGGTGCCAGTGGGAACTGAGATGAGGATTATGATTCTGACGAGCAGAAGCTTGATCCCGTTATTAAACGATACTGTTTGTTTTCATTCAATGATTCATGTTTCGTAGGCCTCTTCGCTATTGGCGTGTCTTTAATAATCCGTCATTCTACTTGCATAGATTTAGGTAAAGGTTGAAAAGGCGATATTAGTGAAAGAATTACAGTAGGAGTGTGGAAAATATTTCAGTAGTATATTTTGTTGGGTGGAGGTGGGGTGGGGTGGTTGAAAAGGTAAGTAGTCTGGCCTGCATTCAATATTACTAGCATGACAAGTTGACTATGTTCTCAGTATTTATTATTGTTGGTTTGTCTGTTTTAGGAAATGAACATGAGGACTATTTACCAAATTACTAGTAATTAGTATTTACTTTGATATTTGTGTTTATTTAAACTTTATAGAGCAAAATGACACGTTATTTTGATTTACACCTGTGACGCGACAGATTTATTCGACGTGCGGAAGGGAGTGGAGAATCGGGGAATTATTAAAGCTTGATTATTAGGACTGAAAACTACCTAATGAAACTTTTGTTTTAGGTTTGTAATCTTTGTTTGACTATTTGAACTGAGCTGATGTAGCTTCTTGCAATTAAACAAAAGATTACTTGACGGACGAGGGATTTAAGAGGGGGGGGAGGGAGGGGGCATTATGATAGGGTTTATTTTAGAAAAATGATTGATTCAGGCCATGTTCTTGATATATTATTATGTGTTTGAGTTATTATAGACTTGCTAAACACTTGTTTTATTTCTAATATGTTTAAAAACACTATGCATTATGGATGGGTACAGAATAAAATTGTGCGTACTGTTTTAATTTGTTTATGTTCAGTATTGTGTGAATGGTGTATAATGTGAATTTTCTCATCTTATCTCAACTCACTGCCATATTGCTGCCATCTTCCTGATTGTTTTGATACCAAATACATGCATGGGAAAATTCTGGTTGTGAAGTAATGATCATTTTACAATTCAAAACTTTGAAGGCAATTTCTGGAAATTAGCCCCCGAGAAAATAAAATATTTAAAAAAATCATAAAACATCAACCAATAAAGATAAAACAATTCTGTTTTTTGCATTTTGAAGATTATTTTTAGTACTTTGTTAATAAATAAATAAGTAATTTTTCATATTTTGACACTTTAGCCTGGTTTTCTCATGCTGCAACACATATTCATAAAAACGTATTCTTGGCAATAACTAATCTACAAATATCTTCACCTGTACAGCAAGTTCTGTCTGTAAGGCAATTTCTGCCTAAACCCTAGTAAGGCACTTGCCAAATTATTTGGCCTTTCCTGTCTGTTGTTAGGCAATTCCCCACTGAGGTTAGGCAGGCAGGCAAGTAGATTAACGTCCCCAGACACATAAGCATATAGGGGACTTGGATGAACGAGGGCCGATGTAATAAGAAGTCGTTTTGCAGAATGGAGTCAAATGAAGAAGGAGCGCAAAAGCTGCTACAACAACCAGCAGGAAGATGCGTTGAATCGGAAGGAAGACGGCGTCAATAATGTAGAGTGAAGATGTGACAAGGGTGGCAAAAGGGACGCCAAGACAAGGCCGCCAAAGGTATAGCAGAGGGAGGGAGGAGGGCCAAAGGGCGACTAGGAGGGCAGAGTGAGCGGATTATTTATTGTCTAAGGAGAGATAAAATAATTTTTATATGAAGACAGACCAGGGGCCCGTTCGGATTGGAAACGGTACGCACGCCGCGGGCGTGCGCGTGCGTTGGCGAGCGGTGGCTGAAGGTAGTATGCCGCGTGCTTCATGATATCGGAGCACAGCACTGCAGCAATCGTCTTCACACGGTTTCTGTTTACAATCATTCCTTCTTCTGCCGCCATTTTGAAAACGCTCACCACGCGCAAACCGTTTCATAAGGCAAAGTGTGCAGTGCGTGCGCTCACGGCAGGCGTTTTGTTCTAGGCAACAGGCCCCAGGTCTGCCGGGTTATTGCACGGAACAGTATAGGGCCTATATTATATAAAAACAATCAAATTATAGAAATTTAATCTAAAATTAATGATAAAACACGTCCGATAAGATTAAAAGCGGGTTAAAAAGAAAACTGCACCAGATCAAGCTTGAACCAGAGCGGCAGCCAGCGGGCACGCGGGAAGGCCAGTTTAGGTAGGATCCGGTCCCACCACTGGGTCAGGACTGTCTCGGATTACCAAGCCCATAGACTTGAGAGCAGCCTCCGTCAAAAGGAACTTTACATTACATTACATGATTATTGCTTTAGGTCCAGCGGACTCTTCCGAGCCAAATCAGGACCGGACAACCCCTGATCCGCATAAAAGATCTGCTGAAACAACCCTAGTGGTAAAACAGAACGCTCTCCACAAGCCAGTTACTTTACAATAAAGACATCCCACGCAGGGGACGCTGAGGCTGTACTCCAATTTATCGAACACCCGTTTACAAAAACAAAAAATAGAATACCAACATCATTATAAATTATCAACAAAACACATACATATAAAATGCATACATTGCTAAATAATAACATCTACCACCTGGTAGAAAGCGTGCAATATTCCCAAGCTGATCCAACAGACCTCATACACAAATAAGGCGTGTTGTCCCGGAAAGTTTTTCAAAAAAAAGGTAGATGACTGGTCTAGCGAAGAAGAAGATAGTATAGAAGATTGATAGAACAGAGCAGGAATGAGAAAGAGCAAATGAGAAAGACAGCGACAGTGGGAATTTAAAGCACTAAATTTCCAGAAAGTGAGGATACTATTTATACTGAAACTCCCGGCACCCCAACGGGGGTAAAAGGCAGGGTTCAGCCTGACACAAAAAAGCTATGGGCCATTGGGCCCCTCAGATCAAATTTCAATGGGCCATGATTTCAGCAGTAATTTACGTACATGTAAAACATAACCTGGAGATATTATTACAGAAATTAAAACAAAATAGATTATTGTGAGTGTGCATGTGTTGTGAAGCATGTTTACCAACAAAACACTAACCAGAACAGGGATCAGTATTTTGACTTGACTCGGGGCTCACACAATCATCTTGCGTAGGATTAGCGGCGGTAGACTGTAGTTTAACAGCAGCAAAGGACAGTCTAGACTGTCCTACCTCAAGTTTAGTTGTTTTTTTTTTTTTTTTTTTTTTTTTTTTGGGGGGGGGGGGGGGGGGGGGCATTTTCAAAGCGGCACAAAGAAAAACACAAAATCCTCCTTGCACGGACAACAACATACGCGCAGACGATAGCAAATTCTGATTTGGAAGAATCGTACAACACTTCTTATTGGCTGAAAGATCAACATCCGGGCCCTCTTAGCCAATCGCTGAACTTGCCTTAGCAAAAGCACGTTTGTCGCAACCCAATACAGTGCACTGTTATTGTGGTGGCGCACTGGTTCCAAAAATCGAAGCGCCATTCGGCCCCTGGCAAAAATTCTAGATGTGTCATTTTTAATTTTTATGCGTCAATGGTGCAGGGCGCGCTAGTAAACTGATCCCTGAAAAGGGACTTGAGTCTCAGCCGTAATGTATAGACTACATCTTTAGCCGAACGCCGGTTGTAGATGGAGTCAACTTAGGAAAGGAATGCTCCGCTATTTCCACAGGGGAGCCAGAGCCGGGGGGTGGGGGGAGGGGGGTCTACGACATCCCGTCCCGCGTACTATTTGGGCTCGAGGCAGGGGCCTTGGAGTCGGACAGTGAACTGGCTGTGTGACCGGGAGAAGACGGATTTCCCACAGCCAAGCTATGAACCGTAACGACAAGCCCAGCCACCGTGTGAACAAGTCTCTCCACCAAGCCTTCGAGCCTGAGTAAGGCAGCCCAGGATCTCTACTGCCATCGGGAGGCGCAGAACCTGTCACTTAAGGGTTCGAATCCCTAGCGGTCTCTGTGACTGTGGGGTGCGGCAATGCACCCGAACCATCAACTGTCGAAGAAGGAGGGGGCAGGAGGGGGGGGGGGGGGGGAAGGCGATAAACGCCCTCACAGGAGAAACGGGAGCACTAGGGCTTAAAATAAAGAACTAACTAATCCGTGTGAGCCCCCCTTACTCCCTGCCTCCCCAGGTGAAAGAATCTCTGTACATTCTTCTTGAAATGATGACTGATGTAGCTATACCTGTATCGAATCCATTTTACTTTGCATCTAAGTCTGTGAACGGTTACCTGGATGGCTGGCAAGCCATCCATGCTGTCACATCAGATATTGGGCTACAGAAGGCAGGGTTGATCACATCGACGAAATGCAGAAAGTATGGAGCTACAATCACTCAACTGTTTGATTTGTCACCCAATGAGCAGAAATTGCTAGCAAATCACATGGGCCACTCTCTGAACATTGAAAAAGAGTACTATCGCCTGCATGAAAGTACCACTGAGATCACCAAAGTTGGAATATTGCTTGCCAAAATTGACAGTGGAGAAACCCCAGATTGTTCTGTGTTTGAAGATGGCAATCTTGCTAAATCAACCCCACCCACACAGCAGGCATCAAGACAAGATGGTAAATTCTGTGTCTGTGTTACATAAGAAAATGTCTTGGGAGAGCCAGTTGTCCTTTGTTGCAGAAGATGCAGTATTGCTTCTTGTCAAGGACGTATTTTCTTTTCCCAGTCCCAGCGTTGGCATGTTCAACTGCACACACACAAAAAACCCATGTACTTGACCCAAAGCGTCATTAATACTTCACCCGCCTTTTAGGATTCGATTACGAACCTCGGCAATATGAAAAACGACAGAATTTGAGACAATATACATGTAAGCAGTAGAGTCTTGAAAAGGAACATTGAAAGAGAATGTAGTGAGGCTACTCACTGGTAAGAATATTTTCATAAAAGAGATCATTTTGTTGATCATTATGCTATGCAGAGGGATCAGGGGCAATTTAGTTTAAAGTTCACAATGTTTTGTGGTTTCAAATTCTAGCACACACACACACACACACACACACACAAATCCTAAAACCTAGGGAATTAGAAGGGGACGGCAATTATTTATTTTAAACATATATATTCAATATTGTAAAGCAAAATGTTCTGTTTAAAACTGGAGGTTAAAGATTGCTATTTAACTTAACACATTTATATAATAAAATAAGTTATGTGTACATAACATCTGAGAAACAAAGACATGTGTAACAAAAAGCAGTCAGTTCCAGTTTTTATTCAAAGAAAAGATCAGGTTAATATGTCTTGGAAATTGGTTCATATAGGTGTGTTGCACGATGTCTTGCACAGAACGGGGGCAATAGTCAACACAAACTGCAGACCCAACAATACAGAAGACTCGGACGGCTTAACTTCATACAACAAACTCGCTCTATTGTAATATTCTTTTTGTTTAACCACGGCCAACGGCCTTTTCGGATGTCATTGTTGATTTTTGTAAAGAGTAAAACATTACCTCCAGTTCTGTGCAGCTACCTTTGTTTTAGTTAATCGAAAATACATGTACATGGAGAGAAAAAAGTATAAGTGTCAGTTAAAGTACATATACATTAAAGAAAATTTGACCTCCTTACCAACTGAAGATAGAGCAGAGCTAGGGGAAAGAGATGATGCTGCTGCCTCATGTACAGTCCCCTTCATGTGATGTTTCCAACACTGTTGCGACTTTCTCCTTAGGACTCGCTGTAACAATTTACACAGTACATCAGAAAAGAAAAAAACAACTTACAAGACTGACAAGTGATTTACATTAAAATTTAAATCTGTTTGCCTCCCATCTAGATGTACGGTAGACTTGCTGTTTTCAAAGAACGAGAACTATTATAAAAAAATAAATAAATAAATAAAATTAAAAAAATATAATAATAATAATAATAATAATAATAATAATAATAATAATAATAATAATAATAATAAATATAATAATAACTGAATATTTTTTCGAGCCTACCCAAAGACCGGTTACAAGAAAAACAAATATTTTCAATTTAAAACCAGTCAGAAGAATCCATACACACATACTGGAAACACATCACCCTTCCCCTCTCCTCCTCCCCCCTCCCCCCCCCAAAAAAAAAAAAAAAAGAAGAAAAGTTACCTGTTTTCAACTAGTCAAAATTATTATTAATTATTACAACAATTGAAAAACAAATCGATGAGCCTGCTATCTGATCAGAAACTGTTACATAAAATACTCTTTGAAAAAACAAACAGATTTTCAACTGCCTTTTTTTAAATGTTGGAAGTGTAGCATACTGTATAACATATAAGAAATTCCATGACTGAGGATCAGAGCAGAAGAAGCTTCTTGCTCCGTTAATGCGCTGAACTTTGAACTATACTATGTACAACAGCCAGCTTATGTTTCATTTGACTTACTGTAGTGTTATTGCATTAACATTATGTACACTATTATAACAGGTGTTTGTAAAAGTCTGAAAATAATTCACTGATGATCAAACTCACGTCCAATTGACAACACTAAAGAGTGTACACTAAATCTGAAGATGTTAAAAGTTACTAAAATGTTAAAAACGTTGTGCAACTTAAAAAAATTATGGAATAACTTTAGGACGACATGTACGTTCTTCTTTACCAGTTTGAGATGGGGCAGTGGAAACAGACCGATGCGCTGCTTTTTTGCGGGCTAACGGTGATGTTTCCAGCTAGGCTGCTACTTTATCCTCGGAACTCGCTGTTTAAACACAGTACATAAGAAAATAAACAACCAGATATACGTCTATAATGACTTCAACGATTTAAAAATATATTAAGAGAAATTAGATACAACAGCCAGTCAACAAATCTCAAATTTGAGCATTCAATGCCCAGCCAGATTAGACATTTAGATCTTAAAAAAAAGTAATATTTCTTTTCTGATTTAACCCTCACAATGCCAAGGTCGACAATTGTTGACAGCCTGTAGTGTATTTTCCATGCAAATCTTTATGTTGATACAGCAGACAAGAGGATCGACATGTACAGACAGGATGTCGACACTGCTTTAGACAATGCGTTATACGATTATGGAATTCTAATTGGGGCAATATTTACCATAGTAACATTACAATATTAATATTTAATACGCATTTCCCAAAAATTAATGGCAAATTGCAACAAGTCAATTTTTACTATAACTTCATATTTTACAAAACTGAAGAGCAACTACAATGCAAGAATGGCTACATAAGTACATAATGCATTCCTGCACGTTCACGTTCACGTTTGTTAGATTAACGTCCCCGGACACATTAGCGCATAGGGGACTTGGTTGAAGGGAGGCTGTTGTTATAAGAAGTCAATATGCAGTAGAATGGCACGTTTATAAGGGGCGGTGCTACAACTTTCAGAAGGAGGAAATGCATTGATTGAGTCTAGAGGTAGCGATGACGGTGATATGGAGCGCACAAAGCGGCAACAGAGATGAGACAAGGGCGCCAGGAGGGTCCTAAAAGTCAGAAGTGAAGAGAGCAGACTATGGAGCAGAGCTTTACGTACTATTAAAATTATTTCAAAACAAATTAAACGTTGATAAGTATTTACAAAAGACATATCCACTCACCGATTTGAGCTCCGCCATTTTGAGTAAGTGTCTTCGTGCAACGTCACACATCATAGACAAGACGTCACTTCACAGCGCGTGCTCTCATTCTGATTCACTCTTAGCCTGTCTCATCAAAAATTTATATGGATCCTCAGAAGCACGACAGAGTGTAGCAAGGGAACTAACTGCAGTCATAGTACAGGTTTTTGACAACATGTCAAAAAAACACGATTTATGTCCCATGTAATCCAAAACAGCAAAAAAAGTGTACCCGTTTTCTGACAACATTTGAATGTTGACACTTTCCTATCCATGTTGACACAAGTAAGGTCGCGTAACATGCATGTGTTGCCAGAAACCAGGCAATATGAGAGTATATATATATATATATATATATATATATATATATATATATATATATATATATATATATATATATATATATATATATATATATATATATATATATATATATATATATATATATTGTGTAATTTCCTGAAAAAAGTAGGGTGAAGCACAAAAGGTGGTAATTTAAGCGGAGCTGTACGCCCTAAAACTTATTTTTGGTTTCAGCTCCCCTTTAAAACAACAACTTACAATTAAAATGTAAAAGATTTTCTAGTCAGCCTTTGAATGAGAGGACTTAAGAATTTCCCTTTATGTCAGTTTAGCTCATAATGGTAAATAATAACTTATTGTATCAAGCGCAAACAATGCAAACTAATTCTGACATCTTCTTCATTCACTCGCAAAGAATATGTTGAAGCAGAATAAGCCCAAATATTCTCATCTTCTTCCTCTGTCTTACCCTTCTTATTATTTGAATTCTTGAACGCACCTGGTTCCCGCGCGGGTAAAACGTTGGTCGACTTTTTTCCAGGAAAGCGTGACAGCTGCATTTAGCCACAAAAGGGAGCTATGATCAACGACCCTGCTCCAGATAAATAGATTACACTTACCACACCCTAAACACGTTTCGGCACAACCCCAAAACAACCAAACAAACAAACAAACGAACGCCCAAACAACAGCAACAAGATGCCTGAAAGGATAGCCAATGCTTACAAGCAACTACAGTAGGTACAGAAGTACCTCTGCGTTGACCGGTATCTTTGTGATCATCATGTTATTGTATTTCCAGATGAAAGCAAGCGTCGGTCGGTCGGTAGGGCCAGTCTGCCTGCCTGGTCTATTGCACGCCATAAATATGCATATCTCAAAAGCCACTGAACAGATTTTGTTCAAACTTCATAGGCACGTTCCGTTAAATTTCTGTACAATCGTACCCCCCCTCCCCCCCCATCCCACAAAATAAATCACAGTTCTAATGCATGATTAATCGGTAGGAGCGAAGGATGACGGCAAATATTACAGCAGTGATGACGTTTTCGTCGGCAAATCGGCCAGTCACCGATAAAATTCCAATTCCAAAATGTCCAAAAGAGTCATGTTCTGATCAGCCCTCTGTCCTAAGGTTTTACGCCTTAATCGGCCACCCTTTGTCTGTTTGTTGTTTGCTTGTCTCACGTCTGTTTCGTTTTATCGCTTCTGGCCATATTAATTTTCTATCGGATAAATAAATGTGTTATGAGTTATTGTCGAACATCGCGTATCGGAAGCGCCAAACAGACGAAACATGCATCAGCAGAGAGAGTTAGAGTAACTCCCCTTGATGCGAACGGTGTGCTTCCTGCAATAACACTTTTCGTTTTCGAAATGCCGCCGAAAAAGGAGCCAAAACTTATCTGAAAACATTTGAAAACCAGCACATGCTCTTGAGAGTAAAGCTGCATCAGGGAAGCATTGTCCCCTACAAAGAACTGTCTGTGTGGGAGAAGGCTAAACTCAGAAAGGTGTAAAGTGTGAACCTAGAAGCCTGTCTTCAGAGATTGAGGGACATGACTAGTCATGTCAGGTGTCATGCCAGTACATTTTATTATTTTTGTGTTTTTGTTTTGTGTGTTTGCATCAGGGATTCACCGAAGTTCCAGGGCTGAGCTTTAACGTTCGCCAACTCGCCAATGACCCCTAAAAATAGTGTGTGGCGAGCTCGATTTAGGGTACCATTCGCCCGGCTGGCGACTTGAAAATACCGCCAGTGGTAGAGATTCTGTACCTGTACACGGACTTTTGACTTGCAATGTAAAACAAAACACGCGCCAACCGCTTCTGCAGTCAGCACCGGAGACCCGTTCCAATGCATGCTAGGAAGTTAGGTAATGCTAGCAAAGCGAGGGATTTGCGAAGTAGCCTTTTCTCGCGAGACTTTCTTCTTTCCCTCGCCGCGAAACGCTACTGCCCTGCGAGATCCTTGCGTGTATCGGAACGAGTCTCTGACTTCCTTGATGAGTCACGCGAGACTTGCCGTACTTTCGATATTCCCCCTTCTCAGTCTTTTGTCAATCTCGAACAATGTGGCGCTTTTGGACAGCAGGCCAAGAAGACAACCAAGAGTGCTGCTGAGGGCAAAGAGATAGAGATGAAAGAGGACGAGATCATAGAAATGTCTCAGTCTGGGGGAGATGAGGGAGGGAGACAAGAAGAGGAAAAAAAAAGACAGAGAAGTTGAAAGTAATGATGAATATGATGATGCAGATGAAGAAGAACTGTTGGAGAGTCTGAGTGCTCAGGTAGATGATGATGATGACTTAGCTGGCCTGAAGAAGGCATACCCAAGCTCCTTCAAGTTTTGGAACATTGAGGAGGAGGATGTCGATGATTAATAAATTATACAGTGCTTGTTTTAAAAAATGAAACAGTGTTGTTGTTGAAATGTATCTTGTTTATTAGCTGAAATAGTTATACAGTTTAAATAAAATGACCGTGCTTTCAATCAAGGGGTCTGGCAACCTGAGAAATATTTTGGCAACTTCAACTTCCCAGGTTAGGAGCCCGGCTGGCTCCTTAGCCTGGTTTGCTAAATCTCAGCCCTGAGTTCACAGTTCAGTTGAAGAGTTTATTAGTCATCCACTCTAGTTATTTCATTAAGTTTTGTATTATTTTTTTGCTAATAAATGTAAATGAAACTTTTTTCATCAGTGTTCTGTGTGTGGTATTAGTTGCAACATTTTTGTAAGTCAAAATAATGGCCGAAAGATTTTCAAAATGTCCTAAAGGTTTGTGACTGAATCGGCCAAATGGCCTATGCTGAAAATTTCTAGCAACATCACTGTTACAGTTACCCAGACATATACGCTATTAGTCTCATTGAAGGGAACTTACTCTTATAAAGCGCATCGTGGCTGTTAAACCGACAGAAGTTACAGCTGGGGTAAGCCCACACATGTCACAAAACTAAAAACCATTATAAAGGTAAACTTTAAATTTAAAAAAAAGTTTTAACAGAAATTAAACAGGTTTGAAAATAGACTGCGCCTATTTATTACTGTATAGGTTTGCATGAATCCCCGTTGAATCGATTGAGTCGCGTTCTTGAGAGCGAGAGAGAGAGAGAGAGAGAGAGAGAGAAAGGGAGAGAGAGAGAGAGAGAGAGAGAGAGAGAGAGAGAGAGAGAGAGAGAGATGTGGGTGGGATTCCTGTGCTTGAGAGGAAATCACACGTCTTCCGCTTTTCTGTGTTATTATTAAATCGAGGTTGTTTTCGTCTAGGGTGTTTTCTATTTCTTTGACTAATATCTTATTAATCATCTTTTAATTCCGGTAAGCTCATATGTTTCTTCAGTATTGGCCCTGGACCTCTGTGAAAACCTGGCAAAATTACCTAACGATCCAGTCAGCCATATCCAAGTTAGCGGCGCCCTCGTAACTCCACCAAAACGAATCCGTACAGTCTCCATATAACTGATACTTATAAATTAAAATTGTCATCCTTGGACCCGGAGGTGGCAGAACTATTTCAGGCCACAATTGGAGGACAATTGGAGGGAAATTTGCACCACTGCTCATTTTGGGGGCTGGGAAAGTAGATGTCAACACCATGACCACCACCTTCAACTCAGCTGTTACAGATGCCGCCACTGTGATCCTTGGCAAGCACCGACCAAAGAAGAAGCCGTGGATCACACCTGAACTTTTGGATCTGTGTGACAAACGAAGAGCGGTAAAAAAGAAAAAGAACACCTCACAGGGAGCTGATGTCTACCGAAACATCAACAATGACATCCGAAAAGGCATGCGCACAGCAAAGGAGAACTGGACAGAAGATCAATGCCAGGAAATAGAGAACACTCTGAACAAGAACAACAGCAATAAGGCCTACCAGACTGTGAAGCGGCTGACAAGTGTTAAACATCCCAAAGTCTCCACGATCCAAAGCAAGTCTGGCATATGCCTTACAGAAGAACAAGAAGTCTTAAACAGATGGACAGAGTACTGCTCTGACCTTTATAACCATACACCAAATGGAGACCCATCAGTTCTAACATGTCCCGAGAACAGAGAAGAAGAAGAAATCCTCCCAATTCTCAGAGAAGAAGTTGCAATCGCTGAAGAAAGGGAAGTCAGCGGGAGTGGACAACATACCCGCGGAACTACAAGCAGGAGAAGAAGCGATAATTGATGCCCTCACCATTATCTGTAACAAGATCTGGCAGAGTGGGAGTGGCCTACACCATGGACCCAGTCGCTTGTCATCACTCTTCCCAAAAAAAGGTAACCTTCAGGAGTGTGAAAATTACCGCACCATCAGCCTCATCAGCCATCCCAGCAAGGTCCTCCTGAAAATAATACTCAACAGGTTGAAACCCCAAGCTGAACACATCATAGCTGAAGAACAAGCAGGATTCAGGGCAGGGCGAAGTACCACTGAACAGATTTTCAACCTCAGTCTCAGAATAACCTGTGTGAAATACCTACAGCACCAACAACATCTATATCATGTGTTCATAGACTTCAAGAAGGTGTTTGACCGAGTCTGGCATGCAGCTCTATGGGCAACAATGAAAGTGTACAACATCAGCCATAAAATTATTGAAGTCATCAAAAGCCTGTATGACAAGGCTACCAGTGCAGTCCTCCCTAACAGCGTAATCGGGAACTGGTTCAGAACAACAATCGGTGTGCGTCAAGGATGCCTACTCTCTCCAACACTCTTCAACATCTTCCTAGAGCACATCATGTCAGATGCCCTTGCAGATCACGAAGGCACAGTCAGCATAGGGGGTGGAGCAATCTCTAATCTTCGTTTTGCCGATGACATTGATGGATTGGCTGGAGAGGAACAAGAACTTAAACAGCTGGTACAGAGGCTTGGCACCACCTCCAGAGCTTATGAAATTCAAATAAGTGCAGAGAAGACCAAAATGATGACCAACAACACCAATGGCAACAACACGGACATCAAAGTCCAAGGCCAATCCCTCAACACAGTGAATAGCTTAAAATATTTAGGAGCCATTTTATCAGACAATGGGTCCCGATAGGAAGTCCTCTCCAGGATCGACCTGCTCAAAGTGGTGAAGAAACGGAAACTCCGATGGTATGGCCACGTCACCAGATCATCAGGCCTTGCAAAGACCATTCTGCGAGGCACAGTGCAAGGGGGTAGAAGAAGAGGGAGACCGAAAAATAGGTGGGAGGACAACATTCGAGAATGGACTGGTTTGACACTGAGCGAAGCTATCAGGGCTGCTGAGGACAGAGAAAGATGGAGTATGCTGGTTAAACGATCATCTCCGGGTTACGGGACAGGATAGGATAGGATAGGATAGGGTACCGCGATTTTAAGTGTTATTTGACAGTAGTGACCGACGCAAAAGAAAGATTGTCATACACTTCAAAACATTTTGAAAGAACCACATTTCCATAGAAACTGAAGCTTTATTATTGCTTGAACGCCTTCAAAACAAATTATGATAAATCACTGTTTAGGACATCAGCAAACTTTAAACCACAAAATCAAAATAAAACAAAAACATTCAACGGGGAAGGTCTTTCAGAACTTTAAGAGTTCAGAAGGATTGGCGACTGGTACCATACTCAAACACGTACCAAACACGTGGATAAGCTGCTGTTCTTATAAGCGAGCCTAAAGCCCAAACACGTGGATAGGCAGCTGTTCTTGAAGAAGAACTTATAAGAACAGCAGCTTATCCACGTGTTTGGGCTTTAGGCTCGCTCTCTGGGCGGACAAGATGTCGCCAACTGTCGCGTTATGTGTTGTCGAGATTTCCCAGTAAACCGGACCTTGGACACCCCCACCGGTATACCGTACCGTCGCGTTTCCGAAGCTGAATACAGTTACGTATCGGTAAAACCGTTCGGCACTACCAAGCAGAAGACGGAGGAGTTGAACCAACAGCGTTACACTACGTCCAGTGATGGCACCGCATACTCTGCTGAGGAATCCAGGCCGACGTGCAGGATGCCTGACAGCCGTGACGACTATCCAGAAATGGACGACATCTCCATCAGCGAAGGCGGCGCTGAGAAACTCCTGAACCTGAAACCCACCAAAGCATCTGGCCCTGAAGGCATATGCTGAAAGAGCTAGCGAAGGAGGTCGCCCCAATCCTTACACAGATTTACAGATGCTCCTTTCTAATGGTTTTGTACCAGGGGACTGGAGAGATGCACGGGTGACCCCAGTATTCAAGAAGGGAGAGCACAACAAAGCATCTAACTACAGGCCTATCTCCCTCGCCAGCGTCATTGTCAAGGTGCTTGAGCTCATCCTTTTGAGCGCCATAATACAACACCTAGAGTCTAAGCACATCATTGCTGATCCTGAGGCCAACATGTCGACAAAATCTGCCCCAGAGCAAACCGAGTCCTAAGCTTCTTGACAAGAAACGTGAAAGTGTGCTCTACCAAGGCCAAGGTGCTGGTGTACAAGGCGATCGTTCGTCCCATTGTGGAGTATGCCAGCACTGTTTGGGATCCTCACACCAGCAGGCTTATCCCAAACCTTGAAATGATCCCGAGACAGGCAGCCAGGTTTGTCCTGAAGACATAACAACAGTTCCAGCGTCTGCGACATGGTTCAGTAGTTACAGTGGCCCACGCTTGGACAACGACGCCAGTGCTTCTGCCTCTCCATGCTGTACAAGATCAGCAATGATCTCGCCAGGGTACGTTGCCCCGGCCTGAAGCAGATGCCACCAAGCGGTCGAAGAAGCCATCATCCCAACAAATGCCAGCGCATCTAGTGCAACACCGACTACCGTAACAACAGCTTTTTCCCTCGCACCATTCGCGACTGGAACTTCAACTCCCTGTCCTCCACAACTGCTTTGGCTCCCACTCTAGACACCATCATGGAGAGAGTGATTAAAATAAGTCCCCACAATTTCTTTTAAAGTCAGCAACAATTTGTGGGACTGGTACATTATTAGGATGCCCTGGGGCTTTAGGACAACTAGCACCTTCTGCAGTTCAACATCCAGCAGTTGTATATTTCATTTCAGTTAGGTGCTATTTTTTTTTTCAGTTAAGTGCTCTCTCTACTTTAAAAAAAAAAATTTTTTTTTGCCTCTGGCAAAAAACCCACAGCGCAGTACTACAAAATACACCCAAATATGTCAATAATTGTCGAGTATGACTGATAGATATTAAAAGGAAGAAGAGAGAGAGAGAGAGAGAGAGAGAGAGAGAGAGAGAGAGAGAGAGAGAGAGAGAGAGAGAGAGAGAGAGAGAGAGAGAGAGAGAGAGAGAGAGAGAGAGGGGCGTTATTATAGACGCTCGCGTATCCAAATACGGGCGCCTGTGAATAATAGCAAATACCTGCCATATTATCTGCGTGGCTATGAACCAGAAAATAAGGTAATCGATCAGAAACGTCATAGGCTTAGGTTTGCGTATTGTTTAGGGATATGGCTCATATGGCGTTTATTATTATTAGTTCACGAGCTGTAAAGCTCTGGGAACTATTGGTTTTGGCTTTGTCCGTCCGTCCGGGGGTGATATTTGCGCATTTTTTTCTGAAACTAATGGACGAATTTCTTTGAAACTGGGTATTTAGTTAGGAAAAAGTGAACCCTACCACATGACAAAAAAAGTATGCATTTCGCATGACGTAATTTTTTTTCTAATCCTATTTTCTTCTAAACTACTGGAGAAATTTAGTTCAGGTTTGGTCTGTACTTAGACTTTACCTGTAAAACCAAACTTATGCAACTCAAGTGGCGTAATCATCGTGACGTCATAATAAAAAGGAAATGTAATTAGAGTCAAAATTAGTTGCTTTTTTTCTAATCCCATTTTCTCCCAAACTATTGGAAGGAGTTGGTTAAATTTTAGTATAGACTTAGACTTTCACTATGCTTCCAACGTAAAACCAAACTTATGCAAATCGAGCAAAGTAATCGTGATGATGTCACCTTAATTTTTCTTTTTAAACTTTGTATGTAAAGAGAGTGTACAGATGCATTGAACCTTAGTCAAAACTTGTGTATTTCGAGTGACGTCATCGTGGTGACATTGCGTCCGTTTGGAGGTGTTATTTGCGCAATTTTCTCTGAAACTAATAAACTAATACCATTGAAACTTGGTACGTAGTTAGGAAATAGTAAACCCTACCACATAACTAAAAAGTATGCAAATTAAATGAGGTCATCATGTTGAGGTCACAATTTGTGGTGTTTTATCTAATCCTATTTTTCTGGTTCAACTTTGGTATGTACTTAGAGTTTACCTGTGCCACCAAGGTAAAACCAAACTTATGCAAATCGAGTTATGTAGTCATCGTGAGGTCATATTTTAAAGAAATATTTTTAATATTTAAATATATTTTAAATATATTTTATAAAAAGGCAATTTCATATTAGAGTGTACAGATGCCTTGAGCCTCGACCGTCGTTCGATCTTCGGTCTTTCGATATAACGTCATACAACTCTTTGAATAGGTTGCCATTTTGGTTTTTTTCTTTACTCAACCCACTCGTATTTCAAGCTGTTGGTTCACGTGACACCACCTCTAGAGCCTATGGAATGGAAATAAGTGCAGAGAAGACCAAAATGATGACCAACAACAACAATGGCATCAACATAGACACCAAAGTCCAAGGCCAATCCCTCAACACAGTGCATAGCTTCAAATATTTAGGAGCCGTTGTATCAGACAATGGGTCCAGACAGGAAGTCCTATCCAGGATCGCACAAACCACTGCTGCCCTGACAAGGTTGAAGCCCATTTGAAAAGACTGGACCATCAGTCTACATTCCAAGGTAAGGCTGCTGCGCTCCCTTGTCATCTCCATCTTCCTATACGCTTGCGAAAAATGGACCCTCACAGCAGATCTACAAAGAAGAATACAAAGCATGGAGATGAGGTGCTACAGAAGACTTCTGAGCATTTCCTATACCCAGAACATCACCAATAACGAAGTCCGACGGACCCTCACACAAGCCATTGGACAACACGATGACCTGCTCGCAGTGGTGAAGAAACGGAAACTCTGATTGTATGGCCACATCACCAGAGCATCAGACCTTGCAAAGACCATCCTGCAAGGCACAGTGCAAGGAGGCAAAAGAGGGAGTCAGAAAAAGAGATGGGAGGACAATATTCGAGAATGGACTGGCTTGACAGTGAGCGAAGCCATGAGAGTTGCTGAGGACAGAGAAGGAGTACGCTGGTTAAACGATCATCTGTGGTGCCCCAACGACCTTCGAGTTACGGGATAGGATAGGGTAGGACAGGTTCAATTCACAACCCGCAATGTACTTTTTGTTGTTGTTTGTTTTGTTCTCAGTCCCACTAGTAAGGTTGGCTGAATGCCAAAAGGAATTAAAAAAAAAAAAAAGCATGGGGCGTTGCATATAGAAATGTGCTGTTGAATCAGTCACGTGAATTATGGCTCGGGTTCAACGTCAAATAAATAGTGTGCACAAGTAGTTGTAAGAAATCGGTATACAGAGAAATAGCTCTTTTTCCCAGCCCCACTCCAATTTCCTGTAAACTGGATCGCTGTTTTGAATCTCCTTCAGCTGTCACTGAGCCAGTCAGTGGAAGAGGAAGAAATGGACGAAAGGCTGAATATCAAGTAGGGGGTAGGGAGAGAAGGGGGAAGAGGGATTCCTAGCTGTTGTTAACCAAACCTACACTTTATTTTCTACCTGCCCGTTAGGGTACGGACTACTTCCTTGTCAACAAACAGTACCCCCTCCTTCTCCCCCCCCCCCCTTCACTCCCACTCTTACTGATTCGGCTTATCTCCGAAATAAAAAAAGGAGATCTAAGCCTACTGTTTTATAGTATGCGTCTACCATTAAATAGACTCTAGATTGTACATGACCAGGAAATTCCCATGAACACATTGTGCTTATCAGAAAGTCACGCCGAGGACCCAAATTAGCTAAGATCACAAAATGATATCAGTGTTACCTGCATGCTTACTACGTAAGCTTATCACCAAATAAATATCACCATCATCGTCATTATCATCATCCTGGTCGTCGTTGAAGAAAAAGCGCGTGATAGCATCCTGTATTATTATTATTATCATCTTCATCGTCGTCGTATTATCATCATCATCAGCCACGATCGTACCTACTATTACCACCACTAACGCCACTAGCAACAGCAATGCATACGTGTCGATAATATTTGAGTGTAGTGTAATTTTAACTACGCCTCGTTTACGAGAACGACAAAGGCAATAATTCAGTAGTTGGGCTTATTTTTAGTTGTAGATCACATTGACCCACAACTGTGTCACAGTAATACACAGTGTATACGTCGATATGGATAGTTGCTGAGTAATAAAATCAAAACATTAAAATATTACATCCAGGTCAAAATTTACCTTGCAATTTCTTCGGCTCCCAAAACCTTGGATTTCAGTAGCACATTTCACATTCTACTTGTGCGCCATTTTCCGAAAAATTGATCGACGTCAGACGAGTCTCTTCTCTTTCCCGAGAAATTGTCTGCGCGCCACAAAGCTAGCTTGCCGCAAGGGCGGGTAACTGGGTCAGATTACGGTCTCAAACTGCTATGTACAGTGGCTGTTTCTAAAACAAATGACCAATAACGACAGAGGAGAAACTGGCGCGGCCCAGCAATTACTTTTTGTGGGAGAGCATTTTCAACTTGGAGAAAATTATTATTATTTTTTGTTGGGCTTTATACAAATTGCTTTTCCTCTAATTTTTTTTAATTAGGTATCCCGATGTGTGTTTTAAATAATACAACAACAAAAAAATTACACTTTTTGAGCGTAAAGCTTTTAAAATTATATAAAATTCGAGGCTACACGACGAATGGTTACGCCCCTTCCGAGTCGTCGCCATTTTGTTTTCATTCGTTGTCACGGCTTCGCACACACATATTCAGATTAGGGGGTAGGGGGGTGGGGGTGAGCTTTGTTTGCAAAACAATGTGCTTCTTCTTTTGTATTTCTTTGAATTTTGCAAGGTCTTTGTTTTGCATAATTAATTCTCGATTAAGTTAGGCCTACTAATAGTAGTTATACTTGTACATCAATACGGTAGTATTACTAGGTCTGTAAGTGGGTTAATGTCGCTTGATTGTCCACAGGTACCAAGTTATAACTATTAAACACAATTTAGGCTATTAGTGTATTATTTTTTGTGTTGTATTTTACTCCAGAACTCCCAAAAGGGTCTTCATCTTGTCGAGCAATTAATTAATATGAATTATTAATGTATATAAATACATAATTATTTTCGTATATTCTGCTGAAACTGGCAAAAATTGTGTTTTCTGAGGCTAGTAGAGGGTACTGCAATATTTTGTGTAAATACAGTGCCTTTTAATGTGTGACAGACGGACCAGTTTACCCTGCTTACTTTACTATTTTGCTTGTACAGACAGTTAACCTTAGAATGTTAATGTTAGGCTGCAGCAGACGATGGAAGTAATCAAGCGTAGCAATGGTATACTGCCGGTTACACACAGCGGTAGTAGCGCAGGCAATGACATCATCGTAGCTACGTTAGGCGAGTCGATTACCAGCCAATGAGAACACAGTTTCGAATGGATTCAACCAGGTCTGGCTGATTCAAATAGAGAGATAGAACGGGAGTCGAGTTGGAAACGAGGAGCAGTAACCAGCTACACAGTTAGCAGTAAAATCACTCCACTCATAGATCAGGAAGCAGGACTTGAGAATTTTAGAATTCAATCAAGTAGCCACGGGTCTGACTTTGTCAAACAGACGAGCAGGCGAGATATACCGTGCGCCCAACTCAACAGAAAAGACGAGTTGGCTGTTTAGCCTCTACAGCACAAGACTGAGAGAGCAACCCTGGAAAACACTCTCCTAGACAACACAGCGTGTCAAGGAACCAAACTACACGACGACCCAGCGTGTACCAGAAGCTACCTCAACGAAGGGCTTCAAACCCGCTACACAACAGTTAAGTGCAGAGGAAACCGTGCACTAAAACTGATAGCAAAAGGACCACAGTAGTCCACTCTTCAGAAACTATAGTAAAGGGGACCACAGTAGTCCAATCTTCAAGAACGCCAGTAGCCAGTGCCCTAGGATGAGATAACAGCTGCCTAGACTATCAGCGATCAAATTATTTGCATTGACATGACTTTTTAAGGTAGATTAGTACAGCGAAGATCTTGTATAGAGTAGAAGAAATAAATGTGTGATTTTAACTATTATCAAGTGGCTGGACTACATATGATTCATAGCCGTGTGAAAGCTAGTGTGACAGTAATCTTTTACCATTTTTCTATCTATCTCTGTATCCCAGCCTTAACACAGACCGAGCTAAATAAGTAAATGTATTAAAGTAATTCACCGGGTGACTAACTAGCAGTTCCCATAGAATAAAGCGTGAGGGTTACAGCATTCCATTGTGCAGAGCCCAGCAACCGATAAACCCCACGTTACATAATGCCCTTTGTTTTAATTTTAGACACCCGAGCCACCTTTTGGGAAAAACTCGTTTTATTTTTGTGTGAGGGTAACCAACTTTGAACAGTTAAATGAGTGCCTTCGTATTGACCGATTTTAAGAATTTAAATTTTGTTAATCTTCTAAATGTTTGTACTATATAATAAAAAGAAAATAAAAAATTCTGAACCAAAATAAAATTTTTGTCCGTAATACCGGCTTGTGGGTTGCCCATGGAAGGCGGAAAGCGTCAAAAGAGCATGCAATTGCACGAGAAAATGCACACGCAATTGCACACCCACCTAGTAGCTGTTTGGTCGAAAATTCACACGCTCGCTAAACTGCGCAAGCGCAAATGCACACGCAATTGCAAGCGCATTTCCCTACTAGTCACATTAAAACTAGGAATGGGAAATGTCCGGAAATACTTTGTCTGTAACGGCTATTTGTCAGAAACTAATGGACGGATTTGGTTTAAACTTCGTATGTTGTTAGAACTTCAAGAGAGCGTGGATCTAAAACAAATTGTATTCATTTTGGGTGATGCCATCTTGGAGTAGACAAAATAGCTGGCAGGGTGAACGTACCCGCCGTGAGGGTGCCCACTTGGTTATTTTACACTTGTGTATGTTTTGTCAACTGCAAAGTGTATCTAAACTACAACAATATCAATACAAATACACGTCATTACTAAATACTGGCAGAAGTCATAAATTTATGAGAATAAGCTTCAGCCGTTGTGTAAGTACATAGCAGAGAGTATACGTGCCAAAAGCATTTTTTCAAAACTTCAAGGTTTCTTTTGTCGTCTAATCCGGACTGTACAATATCACTTAAATATTAATCTACTTACCTGATTTATATGTCCTGTGTTTTCGAGCACTAAATGTAATAGACCCTACGTTTCCCGGCGACTAACAGGGGTAATATCAGCACGGCATCACTGGGTTGTTGTTGTTTGTAGATTATAGTCACACGACACTTTCGCATATAGGTGACTACTGGACCGATTTATACTGACACCAGCGGGCCAGTTGTTGGTAAAGGGGAAAATAATATGATCACACGTTGACCAATCCGGGATTCGAACCAGCGACCTTTCGGTTACTAGCAAGACGCTCTTACCAACTGAGCTACCCGGCCCCACTATATCACTGAGTGAAATTCTTCTGCCCAGTCATTGGCTTGGGCGATGGAACCTCATGTTACTATACTATAGGTTCAACGACCTCGTACTCGGGGCCAAGGCGAGCCACATTGTACTCGTGGATTTCGGCTAGGGCCAATAGCCTGGAGAGGATTGGGCCCCGCCAGGTCTTTCTTGCCCAAGACACACCATACCGGATCGGTCATCGTCCGGGTCACCTAGGACCGCGCCTTCTGCTGGCCACCATGACGAAGGTGATAAGTGGGTTACTGAAGGACAACTTAGCAACATCCGCACGAGAGACAGTTTCGTCATAGGAACCTAGAATGTCAGGACCCTAAATGCGAAGGAAAATTAGAAGAACTGGCCCACGAGCTGGATCACAATCGATGGAACATTTTAGGTATCAGCGAACTGCGCTTGAAAGGCCTATGTGTTGGATCACAATCGATGGAACATTTTATGTATTAGCGAACTGCGCTTGAACGGCCTATGTGAAACGACAACCGACAAAGGCCACAAGCTTTATTTACCGATAGAGATGATAGGCACGAACACGGCGTTGGATTCTTGGTCCACAAAGACATTCTAACCACTGTCATGGGTTGCCGCCCAGTCTCCAGTAGACTCATTACCATCCGTCTGAGAGCAGCTCCTTTTTCACATCACCATCATCCAGGCCTATGTCCCAACATCAGACTATGTCGACAGCGAAGTCGAGGATTTCTATGAACAGGTTCTCCTTGACCAAGTGCCGAAGAAGGACATAGTCATATTGCAAAGCGACTGGTATACCAAGGTTGGCCAAGATGCGTACCACAACTGTGGAGACACATGTGGACCCCACTGCAGCAACGAGACACATGACAGAGGTCTAAGACTCTTGGAGTTTCCTAGATACAACAATCTGGTACTGGCAAACACGCTTCCTATTCTATCCTACCCCATAACATGAAGGTCGTAGGTGGGTGTAGGCATTGTGAAGGAGGGTAAGAGTTGCGTCTTCAGTGCTTCGATTGGGTTTGTATGCAAACTGTAGGGGGTCAGAGAATGGCTGAGTGTGAAAGAGTAGACGAGAGAGAACAATTTTTTTGAAAACATTTAACGGCTATGGATGTTAGGGCTATGGGGCGATAGTCATTCAACCTTTTCTTTGTACTGCCGTCTCGCGTCTAACGTTATTTTCTTTCCGCAGCTTCGTTTGCACGTGCGTTCGCTCGGCTCGATCACCCGATTGGAATGCGACTTTCTTTTCATTCAGCGTGGCTTTCAGCGACTTTGATATCCAAGGCTTGTTATTGGGAAACAATTTTATTGTCTTCGTTGGAATAACCAAATCTTCACAAAGTTTTACATAATCAGAGACAACATCAGCAGCTTCATTCACACTCTCACGCGACTCAATAAACATATTCCAATCAGTACATTCGAAACAACCTTGCAACTGCTCAATGCTATCAGGAGACCACAGTTTGACTTTTTTCTTCACAACAGGTTGACATTTTATTTTAGGCAGATAAGCAGGGACAAGATGGACACCATCATGGTCAGATTTACCAAGGGCGGGGAGAACAAAAGATTTAAAAGCATTGGGTATATTGCCATAGACACAATCAAGGGTGTTAGAAACAGTTTTACCTATGCGGGTTGGAATGGAAACATATTGATGGAATGAGGGAAGATGTTTACGTAAATCACTTTTGTTAAAATCTCCAGTGACAAAGTTAGGAGCGTCCGGCGAGAAAGTTTGTAGGTCACGCACGACCTCGGCGACCTGTGCGGCTGCACGTGCCTTGTCGGCCCACGTAGGAATGTATACAACTGTGACGACTCACGACTCACGTAGATCTGACCGAATTCACGGGGCAAGTACCAAGGTCGCAGCGACACGGACAACAAGTCAACATCCCGTGTATTCAATTGCTTACGCACAGTAACACTATTCCTACTACACCACTGTTCATTCACGTAGAGGCACACGCCACCGCCTGATTTCTTTTTACTGACTTCTACATCTCTGCCAGTCCTGAAGAGCTCGCCAAAACCGTTGAGTGCAATGTTACCATCATCAATCTTATCACAGAGCCAAGTCTCTGAAATAAGATCAGGCATGCATCCCTAAAATCAGACAAGTAGCTTGTACAGGCCTGTAACTCCTCAAAGTTCAGATTTTCCGATTTAGGCCTGATGGATCTTGCATTAGTCACAATCATAGATGGTAGCGATGGGCAATGTCTATATCTTCGTAGTCTTCTTCTCACACCTCCACGTCTTCCTCTCTTCTTTGTCTTCTTCTTCTTCGTGTCTCGATCTTCATCTTGTTCAGTCATCATCTCAGTCGGAAAGTCAGCAAATTGATGGGCTTTATTGTCAGCCACAGAACAAAAACTCAAAAGTACCTCTCTGCTGTATTGAAGTGTGGGCTGGGTGCCTGTACCCTGGCCATGGTGGCCGCCATGTTGTTCCGTCCCACTCACAACGACGACGGATTTGCACAAGGAAGACACGGTCACAAAAACCACCAACAGTCTCAAAACTTGCAGATTCCACTGCACATCTTGCATCACTTGTAAACAACTTTCACACGAAATGCACGTCAATAAACAACGTAAAACACATAAAAATATGGATAAACGGGACAGCACAGGCACCACAGGTTACGCCCGACTGAGAAGCGCAACCATGACAGAGAAAGATGGAGAACTCTGGTTAAACGATCATCTGTGGTGCCCCAACAACCTTCGAATTACGGAATAGGATAGGATAGGATAGTTTAACGAGAGGTTAAGCAGCAGTGAAGTAGATTTGTCCCTGCTTTATGGTTGAGTTAAAAAACCCAGTACAGATCTAGCTTTAATGTTATCGACACTACAGTGTATATTTTTTGAGAAAACAAAAAGCGAATACAAACACATTATTATTATTATTATTATTATTATTATTATTATTATTATTATTTATTATTATTATTATTATTATTATTATTAATATTATTATTATTATTATTACTATTATTACTATTATTATTATTATTGCTCTTCTTAACATTACAATCATTATTGAGGAAGATTTATGTCACGTTGACCTCCAGACAACAAAAAGTGAATAATAGAAACAGGGTATATTATTATTAATATTATTGCTCTTCATAATATTATAATCATTATTGAGGAAGATTTATGTCACATTGGCCTATACAGTTTTATGGCAAAACGGTCGGTTAATCTATCCTCTCCTATCCTATCCTGTCCCGTAACTCGATGGTCGTTGGTGCACCACAGGTGCTTATTTAACCAGGGCCTAGGGTACTCCATCTTTTTCTGTCCTCAGCAACCCTCATGGCTTTTGCTCAGTGTCAAGCCAGTCCATTCTCGAATGTTGTCCTCCCATCTCTTTTTCGGTCTTCCTCTTCTTCTACCTCCTTGCACTGTGCATTGCAAAATGGTCTTTGCAAGGCCTGATGATCTGGTGACGTGGCCATACCACTTTGAGCAGGTCATCGTGTTGTCCAATGGCTTGTGTGATGGTCTGTCGGATTCCGTCGTTGGTGATGTGCTGGGTATAGAAATGGCCAGAAGTCTTCTGTAGCACCTCATCTCCATGCTGTGTATGCATCGTTGTAGATCTGCTGTGAAAGTCCATGTTTCGCAAGCCTATAGGAAGATGGAGATGACAAGGGAGCGCAGTAGTCTTACCTTGGAATGTATACTGATGGTCTTGTCTTTCCAAACGGGCTTCAACCTAGCCAGGGCAGCAGTGGTTTGTGCGATCCTGGAGAGGACTTCCTGTCGAGACCCATTGTCTGATACAATGGCTCCTAAATATTTGAAGGGTTGTCCTGGAATTATGCTCCTTCTTTGTGAAACTAAACTTTCTTTGTCGCAAGGGACAATCGTGGAAAGAAGCTCAGTTGCGCATGCGCATACCTGTTAATTTCAGAGCCCACCAAAAAAGCGGCCAAGCTAGAGAGAGAGGGAGCGCCAAAACCGAAAAGTACACACACGCCTTAAACAGAAATCCGTGTGTGTGTGTGTGTGTGTGTGTGTGCGTGTGTGTGTGTGTACGTAGTAGCAGTCCAGCGGTGTTATAAGGTAATTGAAAATAATGCATAGGCGACAAACGTGGTAGCTCAGCACTCGGCTTGTGAGGTTGGCACTGTGAGGTCATGGGAAAATGTACCTCATAAAATTGTGTACCTCACAACCCCGTCAGAATGTCTCACACAACCTAATAATGTTGTGTACATCAAAGCACGCTCACCCACACACACACACACATGCACACACCCACCCTCACACACACACCCAGATACACTACAAAGTAACCAAAAACATATTATTTAAGGAAGATGGGTGAGTGAATTTAGATAAGACATGTTACAATTGTTTTATAAGTCAACAAATAGACCTATGGGCGAAAGCAGAATGAAAGTTTATTACCAGACAAAAATGGCACATGCAAATACAGCACACGCAAATACAGCAAAGCAGTAATATATCATTTGGCATAAGTGAATAAATAAACAAAATTTGTCTTAAGTTTTAAAACATTAAATTAAAAAATTGTTTAAATATATTTGTTTGCTAAATTTTCAAAGAGTGCGAGAGAGAAGAAAAACTCCTTGTACTCTGCATAGAATAGTTGGTTTCTTTTTGCATGTACATTACATAATAGTGGTTTATGTAAATACCTCCCTTTAACCACACACTAAAGTCACGCGAGTAAGCATTTAGTATTATTTTTTTTAAAACACAACAACACAAGCAGCTGTATTGTGGACATTATTAATTCAATCAATTAATACTAATTAGAAGAAGAAGAAGATTTTCAATACAATATTGTAAATAATATAGAGAATACAATCACATCTATCTGTAAACATGATGTTGATTATGTGGAACATTTTTTCTTTCAGTGTCCACAAATTTGCAAAATATGGAAATTAGTAGAACACAAAATAGAATCTTCAGTTTAAAAAAATTATGGCATTTATCTATCTATCAGTTAACATATCAACCCTTTCAAAAATGGGCACAATATTAATGTATCACGTCATACATCACAAAAACTAGCAACAAAAAACGCTATGGCAACGTATTCCCACGTAAACATGTGGATCACAGATTTATCAAGTTGAGCACAAACTGGGAATGGAACAAAACAGAAAACTGCTGGTAAACATTGCTGATAAATAACTGTTATGTGAATTAGAAAGTGTTTGATGTTGGAGAATTGTGTACATTTTAAGTAACAGTTTGATCTGGTCAAATTGTTACACTGTTAGTTTGTTTTTTTAAAATGTCCCTTGTTGTTGGTCTAAGATTTCTGCGTGCACAGACTTTGAATAAAATAAACGAGAACTGCTGGAATTCAAATGTAGCAATAACAAAACAGTAACTGATAGCCTGGGAACTACTAATGCCAAACCACTGGATATGGGTGTGGCCAGGCAGCTTATTTAATAATGAGCTGATTTCGTATGCCGAAGATCGCGAGTTCACAATCCGCGTTGGACGAACTTACATGACCAGACTTTTCAAGACACCGAGGGTTTTCTCCAGATACTCCGGTTTCCTTCCTCCCTTCAAAAATGGTATTGGATGCAGTTAATCTAAAAATTCAAAAATAAAAAAATATTGGTTTCTACTCCAACTTTTGTAATAGCGACTTTTTCAGATCGCCGCGCTTTGAGTTCGATTGAAGAAAAAAGCGCGTGAAATCGTCCTGTATTATTATCCGAAGAGAATACCATATACATGTATATCTTTATCCACCTGTTTCTCATTATTGAATACAACCCGAAACAACAACGTACAGACTACGTAACATTTACCCGAGTTTGTTTATCTTTAATGTCTTTTCCTATCGAGATGATAACACAAACAGTCCAACTAATTTATTCTCTAATCATTGTCCTTAATTTGTTTCCTACAAATGGTAAAAACTAATTCTGCTGATGACTGTAAGAAGAGTTAAGGTAATACTGATACAAAGTTAATATTAACAATAAATACTAACAACAAAATCACAGTACAAGTACACGCCTATCCGTTTCACCCCCAAATTAAAGTTATCGATAAACATCAGCAGAGTTTCAACCACATAATTTATTTTGTGCATTGTGAAGAATAAAACGTGAATATCTGGTCCTTCGGCAATTGAGATGTAAGGAAGAAAAAAAAATCCAACAGTACAAGTATTCGTTTTGTTCCAAAATGATTGTAGCGAACACCAGCATTATTTCAGTTTGGTCCGTACATTCTATCGCGCAGTAGTATAGTGTAGTGTAGTGGTTTGGACAAACACCTAGCAACTGTTTGGCAAAGCTTGGTTAGTACTTGGATGGCTGACCAGTCTTGGAAGGCAGACGCCGAACCACAGGAAAGTATAAAACAAACGCACAACACACCCCAATCCACCCAGCTGTGAATGGGTACCTGACACTCTTTAGAACCGGGGAAGGTAAGTCGGTGAGGGAGAATAGATGGTCCCCGCTCTAATTAAGCTGGCCCAGAAAAAAGAGTCCCCAAATACCTCTAGTTCCAGTGAGCGAAAGGTTACCGGAACACCGTTTTAGTCTTTTTACATTCTAAAAAGGATAACATCAATACTCGATTCTTTGACAATCGAGACAAAAACAAAAACAAACAATTATGTGGTTTACATTAAAAGTACGAGAATTCCTGTTCGCTCCAAAATGCACGTAGAGACCATAGCCTTTCTATCATAAAATGTCTCTAGCTTAGTAAACTGAAGAAATAACCCTAAATACCTAAATCGATATTTATGTACACTCTGAAGGGAAGCCCCTTAAATAAACTATCACTCCAAAATGCACACAGAAAGCATAGCTTCTCAGCTATGTTTTTCTTCCTTGTACACCCTGAAGAGAAAACCCTAACGAAGCCTACCTAAGTCGTACAGCCTAACTCAAATCAAATTTAGGCAAACATTTTCACTCAAAAATATGCACGTAGACACCAGTAGCTTTTCAGCCCGGATGTCTCTAACTCTGCACACCCTGAGGAGAAGAAAATAAATACCCATTTGTAGACCAATCTTGAATTATAGTGTTTACAAATAAATAAGGTAAAAGTGCTCCCGCAACCATGCAGTCGATAGGTAGAGAAGCGTTTGAAGTCTCTCTTTTCCATGGGCCAGCTTAATGACAGCGGTGTCCATCTACAGTTCTAAACAGAGCCAGGTATCCCTTTTACGTTTGCGACGCGCACGATGGTACGTGTGAGACGCGCACGATAGATCCGATCGTTTTATTTTGCAAAGCATTCAATAACAGAGTGTATTTACCTTTGATTTGATTTTGCGTTGTTGTTAGAAGAAGCTTGTTATAATGTTGATACTTTTCGTTGGTCGATATTATTGGAGAATCTTCTAGGGTTGCATCGATCGAAGCATCTAGATAGATCCAACAGAAGCTGAGAGGTTCTTTTATGATGAAGAAAGTTGTATGCCAGTGATGACGAAGTTTATTTTGATTGGTTGTAACGCGTCACGCTGGAACGTTCTAACGTTATCTCGAGTATAGAGAAAAACTATATAATTGATGCACTGTGTAAAGAAGAGGAGGAACAGTCTCCTCTCTGAAAATCCTTTACGGGAAGAAAGGGGACTATAAACTGATTAAAAAAAAAAAAAAAAAAAAAGAAGAGGAGAGAAAGTGGAAAAACGCGTTTGTATGCAGTTGTTGATGTACGCTGAATAAAGTTGGAAAACGTCATACGACCACTCCTGCCTTGTTGCTGAGTTAACAGGTTGCGTGGATAAACGAATCCGAGTTACACTTATCAGGATTCAAGCATTGGGGCTGAATCAACTACTGATAAAAACCAACAACGAGTGTAACAACCCCATTCGCAGCTGGATGGACTGGGCTGTATTATGCGCACATTTAATTCTTTAGACCTGTTACGATTGAGACGCGCATGATAGTTCCGAACGTTTTCCTTAATAGCGTGTACTGTATTACCTTTAATTTGATTCTGCGCTTGCTATAAATGTTGATAATTTTCGGCGGTCCGTATGGTTGTAGTAGCGTTGAGAATTTTCTTGAATTACTAGTTTATTATCGATCGAAGTTTCCATATCTATCTGGCGATAGCTTGTAAATTGTGTATTGTTCTATGACGTAAGACAGTAGTTCCGGTGACGAGTTTAATTTTGTTTGGGTTTTATTGCATCATTCTGGAATGTTCTAAAGATTTACTGGATTGTAGAGAGACTATTAATATGTTGTCTGCTTGCGGGGAGTGATTTTCGAAAAGCGGTCTTGTATGCAGTTGTTGATGTTTGCTGAATAAAGATGGAAAAATTTATACGACGACTCCTGCAGTGTTGCTGAGTGAACAGACTGCATGGATACACGAATTCGAGTTACACATATCAAGATTGAAGCATGGGGGCTGAATCGACGATTGATAATACGAGTAACAGATCTAGGAGTCGTGTTGGTGGTTGCCTTTCAAGCATGGCACCCATCCAAGTCTAACTGAGCTCGACGATGCTTAACGAAACACGCTTAGCATGAGCCCAAACCACGACGCTACTAGAAGCACATCTATGGTCAACGTAATATTGACAACATCGATTACAAACCACGACGTTACACGAAGCACATGTATAGTCAACATAATATTGATCACACCGATTACAAACCACGACGCTACACGATATAGCAGCATGCTTAGCAGTAGATAAAGTATCCGCAAACTAAAATTTAGGAATTTCGGTTGTTATTGTTGAGATCAGGCAAAAAGTGTTTTGTACACAAAAGTGAAATTCGGAGCACTCGACGGACAGACCGACTGATGGATAACAGGATGGTACTGAAGGGTGGCCCATGATTGGAAGTGCCTGTACACCAAAACTCAACAAAATCGCTTCAGACGTTTTGTTTTTTAAATAGATATTATGTAAAACTCTTTCCGTGGGCGCCTAGGGCAGCTTGAGTGAGACCCCGTATCGCACCAGCGCCTTGAGCAGCTCTTGAGCTGGAAAATCGCGCTATATAAGAAGGATTAGATAATAAAATAATAAATAAAGAAAGAAATATTAACCACAGAATTACTCCAGTGACCTTGACCTTTGTGGAATAGCAAATTTGATGGCACTAACCGGCAGGTCAATAACCTAGGTCATGTTCCTGTGAAGATTGGTCACAATCCGTTCAGTGGTTTTTGAGATATGGCGTCCAACCGACCTAACGACCGGCAGACTGATGGCTCAACCGATTATTTCAAAATATTCCCAGATAGGTCTGGAATGACAAACAAATTTGTGTCTAGATAAGCAATAAAAATAAGCTAGATAAGCAAAAAAAAAGTTTGCAGTTCAACTGGGGCTTGTTATAATGTTGATACTTTTCGTTGGTCGATATTATTGGAGAATCTTCTAGGGTTGCATCGATCGAAGCATCTAGATAGATCCAATAGAAGCTGAGAGGTTCTTTTATGATGAAGAAAGTTGTATGCCAGTGACGTGAAAGTTTATTTTGATTGGTTGTAATGCGTCACGCTGGAACGTTCAACAGTTTCACGGCGTTCCGCTTGTATTGGGGCGTTAAGCGGCGAAAGATGACGTCATCTTTTTGAGGTGAGTCTTCACTGCAACAGCTGACGACTCGGAGTTGGTGCGAATGCGCTTTGCCGGGCTCTGCAAAGAAAGAGAATTAAATAATATTATATAAAAGGGGGTTTGACAAGATGGCAAGCTGTTCAAATGTATTGTCAGACACTCACATAGCCGAGAAAAAAAAGCATTTTGAAGTGCTAGTTTTCTAGGGCGTGTTGTCACTCCACTTAATCCACACAAAAAACAACAACAAAATGAAAACATCAAATCATAGGCCCCTGTCTGAACTATCAGCTAGCAAAATACAATAAATAAATATAAAGGTAAAGGTAATGGTAGTCCCATAGCCTTGTGGCCGTAAGGGAGCGTGCTGTTGGAGATCACACTTATCTTGGGCCAGCGTAATGAGGGTGATGCCCATCTCTCTCCCTACCGCAAAGGTCAAGGTTATTGGAGTCGTTTTGCTGCTAAATATGTTTTGCTCAATATCTGAAAAACGACTGAAGCGATTACTTTCAAAACACACTTGTTGCCTTACCTCAAGAATATAAAAAAAGGTAAAGCAGGCCCCTACCCTTTTTTGAAAAAAAAAAAGAAAAGAAATTTAGCAATTTACATGCTCAGATTGCACCAGATTGCACCATTTTTTTCTCCCTTTTCGAAAAATGTTTCCGGGGGAGCATGCACCCGGACCCCCCCTAGCAAACTAGGCGCTTCGCGCCGTCGGCTCGGCGCTTAGCGCCTTCAGTACTACCCTAAAATAAATTTGGGCCCCTACCCCTGAAAACTTAGGTCCGGCCCTGTAAAGGTAGTCCCATAGCCTGTGGCCATAGGGGAGCGTGATGTTGGAGATCACACTTATCTTGGGCCAGCGTAATGAGGGTAAAGCCCATCTCTCTCCCTCGCTGCTTTACCTTCCCCACCCTTAAGAGAGTAGGTACTCAGTCACAGTTGAGTCAACTGGGGGCGTTGTTATTTGTCGCTTCCCGTTTTGCGGGCACCCATCCAAGTGCTAACTGCACTGGACGGTGCTTAACTTGCGACACAGTAGCGAGTGCTCCAACCACAAATATATAAAGAAAGAAATACAGAAAATAAAAAAAAAAAAAAAAAAAAAAATATATATATATATATATATATATATATATATATATATATATATATATATATATATATATATATATATATATATATATATATATATATATATATATATTTTTTTTTTTAATTGCTTATACAGCGCACAACATGTTTGGACAAAGGTGAAGCACAATGACCTTGACCTTTAAGAAAGTAGGGCTGGCGTGCATGAACGAACTTAAAAGCCGATTTAGACTTAAGTAGCATGTTTCAGTGAAGCGTTAAGTCTAAGTCGGCTTTTAAGTTCGTTCATGCACGCCAGCCTGATCTAACATGCTTAGCAGTAGTTTATGCATCCGCGAAGCAAAAATGATGAATTTTGGTTCAGTTATTCTTGAGGATGGGGTGTCGGATAGCGCAGTGGTTAGAGCACTCGCTACTGTGTCGCCAGTTAAGCATCGTCCAGTGCGGTTAGCACTTGGATGGGGGACCGCAAAACGTGTACCGACAAATAACAACGCCCCCAGTTGATTCAACTGTGACTGAGTACCTACTCTTTTAAGGGTGGGGAAGGTAAAGCAGCGAAGGAGAGAGATGGGCTTCACCCTCATTACGCTGGCCCAAGATAAGTGTGATCTCCAACATCACGCTCCCCTATGGCCACAGGCTATGGGACTACCTTTACCTTTTTTTTCTAATTCTTGAGGTAAGGCAACAAGTGTGTTTTGAAAGTAATCGCTTCAGTCGTTTTTCAGATATTGAGCAAAACATATTTAGCAGCAAAACGACTCCAATAACCTTGACCTTTGCGGTAGAGCAAATATGACGGTGCGGGAGGCAAGGTACTGTCATCCTAGGTACCGTTTCTATGAAGTCTGAGTGGTTCGTGAGATATGCAGTCAAACGGACCGACAGACAGAGCGACAGAACCACGGACCGACTTTTGGCTCGTTCTGTTCTCACTCCCTGTCATGAACTGGCTAGTTTTAACTCTGCCTATTACTATTCAGCCTTGTGTAGTCTTTGTAACATTAGAGAGAGGAGTGTATTACACAGCAGGCCACACACGGCGAGCCAGCCACACACAGCGTAGTGAGTCAGCACTTGAGCTTTGAATCTGACCATTTTAACCAATGAGAGTTCAGGCAAGCGGGTAGAGCAGTTCTGACTGTGTCAAATCCTAACACAGTTTTAATCAGTCGTGTGTGAGACGAGGAAGAGTGAACATCTACATAGATAGCTAGAGAAATCTCTTCACTCATAGACCAGGAAGCAGGACTTTAGAATCTTAGAATTTTATCAAGTCATCACGGGCCTGAACTTGTCAAACAGGTAAATGAACACACATCTGTTTCATCGTGATATATTTATATTATTGTTGAAATTATGTTTGTGGAATTTGCTATGCATAAATGTGAATTGTTAATCCGAATTTGCGTGACCATGTGGAAAAGCCGAACACGTGGCGAAACACGACCGGTTGCGCCGCCATGTTGTATACTGTACGGAACCACTGTTGTTTAACTTATATGTATGTTTGCAGACCAGTGACTGTACCACTGAATGTTTATAATATTATTAATTCTGTATGTGTATAGTTAGACACGATTGATATTTATGTATGTATAGGAATTTAGAGTTGAGATTCCAGTGGACCCCGGAAGTAGCAGAATGTTCGTCGCTTATGTATAGAGATGCGGAGCTATCACTGAGGGCTACTTTGGCTTTCAGTGAGACGCTCTGCACAAACCGATTATTCAGGGTTGTGCAGAATTTCGTCTCTTATATTACAGACGAGCAGGCGAGCTATCCTGTGCGTCCCACTCCACAGAAACGACGAGTTGGTTGAGGAGCCTCTACCGCACAAGTCGGAAAGAGCTACCTTGAAAAACACCCTGTCAGACCCCACAGCGTGGCAAGGGAACCCAACTACACAACGACAAAGGTGTACCAGAAGCTACCTCACAGAAGGACTTCGCACGCACCATCTAGCAGTTAAGTGTAATCTCCGAAGGTGCACTTAAACTGATCGAAACAGGACCACAGTAGTCCAACTCTTCAGAAACTGTAAAACGGACCACAGTAGTCCAAATCTACATGAAATATAATAGCAAGTGCCCGAGGAAGATATAACAGCTGCCTAGACTATCAGCGATCGAACTAGTAGCAGTGACTGAGACTTTTTAAGTTAGATTAGTACTTAGAGAATCTTGTATAGAGTAGATGAAATAAATGTGTGATCTTAACTGTTATCAAGTGGCTGGACTACATATGATTCATAGCCGTGTGAAAACTAGTGTGACAGTAATCTTTTACCATTTTTCTATCTATTTCTGTACCCCAACCTTAACACAGAACGAGCTAAACAAATACATTTATTAAAGTAATTCATAGGGTGACTTACTAGCAGTTCCCACCGAATAAACGTGAGGGTCCATAATTCCATTTTGCAGAGCCCATAAACCCCACGTGACACTTTAATTGGCGAGCCTAGCCAGGATCTGTGTAATAGGAATTGGGTATAACCGGACCTAAGTACAATAAAATTAGATAACAGTAGAAGTAGAATAACTTAGAATAGTGTAAGGGTATAACACTGATCAGTTTTGGTGCACTATTCTTTACTTAAAAACTTTTTTGCTTCAATTGTTTTTGTGCCTGTATGTTGCATTGTTCTTTTGCAGGTTTTGCTTAAATAACTGTTGTATGCCATTTGACTTTTGTTTTATTCTATTATTGATTGCGAAGTTTATGGTCTTTGCATTGTTTTTATTGAATTGCAATATTGCTAGTGTTTTGGTATTCCACGAGATTCAGAGGTTGTTCATAGACACTTTTGACAATGTCGGACCCAGTGGCCTTGAGATTGCGCTTCAAGGAATTGGGAGAAGCTTTACACTTAGCAGGGGGAGACCTAATTGCGTATATCAATGCAGAGGTAGAGAAACAGGAGGCTAAGGCAGAGGGAGCAGCAGAGAGAGAGGCAAAGAAGTTAGAAGCGGAGAGAGAGGCGAAGAAATTGGAAGCAGAGCAAAAGAAATTAGAACTAGAGCAGAAGAAATTAGAAGCAGAGCAGAAGAAATTAGAGGCAGAGAGAGAAACGAGGAAATTAGAGCTAGAGGCAGAAAGAGAACAGAAGAAGGCAGCATTAGCAGCAGAGAGAGAAGCAGAAAGTAGGAGATGGGAGTATGAGAGGGCAGAAAAGGAAAAAGACAGACATCATGAGTTAGAGCTAAGAAGATTGGGATCAGGAGCTTCAAGTTCTTCCTCAACCCCTCCCCACTCAGATCAGCTAGAGGTAGCATCCAACCCCGTACAAGGAATGTCATTTCCACTGGGAACATTCAATGAGAGAGAAGAAGGTCTAGATCTCTATCTGACTAGGTTTGAGCGCCTAGCAACAGAGTACAAACTAGATCCCACTCATTGGTCTTTTAAGCTTAGTCAAGGGCTTAGAGGAAAGGCTTATGACATCTACAGTAAGCTACCGACTGACAGAGTGACTGACTATCACAAAGTAAAAGAGGCACTCCTAACGGGATTAGAACTGACAGGAGAATGCTACCGGCAAATGTTCCGCACCAATCGGAGAGTGAAAGGAGAGAGCTATGCGCAGTTCGCGGATCGGTTGTCCACAACGCTGGATAAGTGGATTAGCCAGTCAGCCACGGCTAAGACGTATGATGGACTGACAGAACTGTTAGTATGGGAACAGCTACGGGAAACCATGACCCCCGAGCTGAGGACATTCTCAGTAGAGCAGGGCGCGGAAAGACTAGAAGATCTGGTCAAGGTCAAGGTCGCAGATAGGTACGTGGCCGCCCACGGAGAAGCCAAGAGCTTCAGGCGAGACCTAAAGCCTAACGGGAAAGAGGCACAGAAACGAAGCCCTAACCGAGAAGAGCGCACCGCGAATAAGCCGAATAACCCCAGACCTGGGCAAAATAAAGGACCCAACACGGAATTCGGGAAAAGAGGTCCCGTAGAACAGAGACGGTATTGTTCGTTCTGCAACAGAAACAATCACTCCACCGCAGAATGTTTCAAGTTGGCCGCACAACGTAGGGAAGAGCGCGAAAGCCGGCCAGCGCACAGAGTTCTAACTCAAAGCAGCGGTAACAAGCCACACACGATCGGAGATCACCCATCGGTGACAGACACGGTCAAGGTCAACGGAAAAGAAGCGAACTGTCTGTATGACACAGGTCTATCATACGACGCGATAGTTAGCGAATCTCTTGTATCGCGCGCGGACTCGACGGACAAGACAGTCGAACTACAAGGAGCAGACTTGACGAAACCGACGACTACTTGCCCAATAGCTTGGATAGAAGTAGAGAGTAGGTACGTCACAGGACGAATCCAAGCAGCTGTTTTACAGAAACCCCTGTATGATCTAGTGCTAGGTTGTAGGTATGTGTTCTTAGGCACGCCCCCCAAAACTGTAGAGATAGCTGCAGTGCAAACCAGGGCCCAAGCTAAAACCCAACCACCCCAGCCCGAGTTCGCTCCGAACCCAGGACTCGAAGAGATCAAAACAGCACAGAAAGAAGACACCTCGATAGCGAAGTGCTTCCAGAAGCTACCCAAGGCGCACACCCCCCCGCACAAGGGAGACTTCTACATGGAAGAGGGAATTCTTCATCGACAAGGAGATGGAGATCAACTAGTACTACCAGCCACCCTTCGAGCCCAAGTACTAGAATTAGGCCACAGCATGCCACTCAGCGGACACATGGGAATTGGAGCCACAGTGCAGAGAATCAGCGCACACTACTATTGGCCAGGAATCACGGAGGATGTCAAGCGCTACGTGAAATCTTGCCACCAATGTCAACGATATTCCCCGCGACATCACACCGTACCAGTTACCTTAGGACCATCGGTAGTAGTCGGCGTACCATTCCAGCAAGTCTCAGTAGACATAGTAGGACCACTGCCCATGACCAAGAAGCGGAACAGATTTCTACTCACACTCGTCGACGCATGTACGATGTGGTGCGAAGCAGTCCCGTTGCCAGCGATCGACACCAAGAAGATCGCAGATGCACTCATCGCCATCTTTACCAGAGTCGGATTCCCGGACAGCATTAGAACGGACAACGGATCTCAGTTCACCGGCCGCCTGATGCAAGACGTGTTCGAGTTGATACAAGTTCATCACATTCGCACACCACCATACCACCCAGCCAGCAACGGACAAGTAGAAAGACTGAATGGAACCCTTCTCACCATACTCAGGAAAGTCGCCGACGACAATCCAGAAGCGTGGGACACCTACGTGAATGCGGCACTGTTCGCATACCGAGAAACACCCCATGCAGCCACAGGCTACACCCCGTCAACATTGCTATTCGGCAGACCTCTAGCAGGACCGCTAGAAGCCCTACGCAGAAGTTGGACGGAAGCCAAGATAGACGACACACCACGAGGTGCCACCAAGTACGTCGCAGACCTGCAGGAAACCCTCAAAGCAACGTGGAAGAAAGCTGGTGAAGCACTGAAGAAGGCAAGAGCCCGTCAGGCGAAGTACTACAACCGCCACGCGAAGGACAGAGAACTGCAAGTCGGCGATCAAGTGCTACTCTTACTTCCAAGTGGAACCAACAAGCTGGACATCGCTTGGAGAGGACCGTACCGGGTGACTGCCAAGAAATCCAAGACAGTCTACCAAGTAGAGGTGAACGGGAGAGCCCGATACCACCACATCAATCTCCTTAAGAAATACACGGACCGACCAGCGACCCCCAGCACTCACAACTTGTTAGCCATCGCCATCGCGGAAGAAGGAGAAAGCATGGAGACCAATGCAGTAGAGTATCCCCTGCACTCCAAAGAAACCTACAAAGACGTGATACTCAACGGAGACCTAGCCGCTAAACAGCAACAGCAAGTACGACAGGTCATTCGACAACATCAGACTGTGCTAACAGACCGACCAGGGAGGACAGACCTCGTCGAAGTAACCTTAACGGTGACCGACCCAACACCCGTCCGCCAGAAGCTCTACCCGATGCCACTGTCTCAGCAGCGAGCCATCAAGGAAGAGATAGACACCTTACTGGCAGCCGGAATCATCTCAGAGTCTACTTCACCCTACAGCGCAGGCACGGTATTGTTGCGAAAACCCAACGGAGAGCATCGACTGTGCATCGACTTCAGACTCCTGAATGCGGTAACGCAGTTCCAGCCAGAGCCACTCCCAGACCAGACCGACCTATTTGCCAAGCTACAGCGAGCGAAGTACTTCTCACGCATCGACCTCAGCAAAGGATACTATCAGATACCAGTACAACCACAAGTCCGAAAGTACCTAGCTTTCAGCACTATGGAAGGACACTTCGAATTCAACATTCGGACTCCACAACGCACCCAGCATCTTCAGCGCCATGATGCGAAAACTCCTGGCACCCCTGAGCAGCGAGCACCTACATTCGTTTATGGACGACATCCTCATCGCAACACCTACGTGGGAGGAACATGTCACGCTCCTACGACAACTACTCGCCCGCCTCAGAGACACGGGATCGACGGCAAGACCCACCAAATGCCAGATTGGATTCACAGAACTAGAATTTCTGGGACACACCATCAGTCAAGGAAGCCTGCGACCGGTAGAAAAGACAGTGAAACGCCTACTCGACGCTCCTAGGCCCAAGACCAAGAAGGAAGTGCAGTCGTTTCTAGGACTCTGCGGCTTCTACCAGAAATTCATCCCCAACTACAACAGCATCGCCGTACCACTGACAAATGGAACCCGGGAAATCGCCCCGGACAAAGTAGTATGGACAGCCGAATGCGAGACAGCATTCCAAACACTCAAGGACAGAATGACATCGGCGCCAGTACTCCACCTACCCGATTTGACTCAGCCATTCGTTCTTCGCACCGACGCAAGCGACTTAGGCCTCGGAGCAGTACTGCTACAGCGCGACCCCAAGAATGCAGAGACGCTATTCCCTGTCGCCTACGCCAGCAGAAAATTGAGACCCGCCGAGACCCACTACGCCACGTCGGAGAAAGAATGTCTTGGACTAGTCTGGGCCATACAGAAATTCCAACTCTACCTGTATGGGACTCACTTCACAGTTCAGGTGGACCACCAACCACTATCGTTCCTGGCAGCCTCCAAATCCGTGAACTCTCGCCTGATGAGATGGGCACTCACCCTTCAGGCATACTCATTCCAAATCGAGTACATCCCCGGCAAAGAAAACCACGGAGCCGACTACCTCAGTCGCCATCTCGTGGAGGACACAGCAGCTGTCGCCCACCCAAAACAACTAAGGGCCACAGCACCAGAATTCGTCCCCGCCCAGTAATACCCTGTCACTAGTGTCCATAGCTACCTGGCATAGCATTACAGCTCAGGTAGAGCAACTTAATTAGTTTGTAAATAGGACCCTAGGATAGTGCAGTGTTAAACTAGGCTCTGTAGTAGAAAAAGGTCGAATCCAGTAGTCATCGCCTTTTTTCAGTTGAGGGAGCCTGTCATGAACTGGCTAGTTTTAACTCTGCCTATTACTATTCAGCCTTGTGTAGTCTTTGTAACATTAGAGAGAGGAGTGTATTACACAGCAGGCCACACACGGCGAGCCAGCCACACACAGCGTAGTGAGTCAGCACTTGAGCTTTGAATCTGACCATTTTAACCAATGAGAGTTCAGGCAAGCGGGTAGAGCAGTTCTGACTGTGTCAAATCCTAACACAGTTTTAATCAGTCGTGTGTGAGACGAGGAAGAGTGAACATCTACATAGATAGCTAGAGAAATCTCTTCACTCATAGACCAGGAAGCAGGACTTTAGAATCTTAGAATTTTATCAAGTCATCATGGGCCTGAACTTATCAAACAGGTAAATGAACACACTTCTGTTTCATCGTGATATATTTATATTATTGTTGAAATTATGTTTGTGGAATTTGCTATGCATAAATGTGAATTGTTAATCCGAATTTGCGTGACCATGTGGAAAAGCCGAACACGTGGCAAAACACGACCGGTTGCGCCACCATGTTGTATACTGTACGGAACCACTGTTGTTTAACTTATATGTATGTTTGCAGACCAGTGACTGTACCACTGAATGTTTATAATATTATTAATTCTGTATGTGTATAGTTAGACACGATTGATATTTATGTATGTATAGGAATTTAGAGTTGAGATTCCAGTGGACCCCGGAAGTAGCAGAATGTTCGTCGCTTATGTATAGAGATGTGGAGCTATCACTGAGGGCTACTTTGGCTTTCAGTGAGACGCTCTGCACAAACCGATTATTCAGGGTTGTGCAGAATTTCGTCTCTTATATTACAGACGAGCAGGCGAGCTATCCTGTGCGTCCCACTCCACAGAAACGACGAGTTGGTTGAGGAGCCTCTACCGCACAAGTCGGAAAGAGCTACCTTGAAAAACACCCTGTCAGACCCCACAGCGTGGCAAGGGAACCCAACTACACAACGACAAAGGTGTACCAGAAGCTACCTCACAGAAGGACTTCGCACGCACCATCTAGCAGTTAAGTGTAATCTCCGAAGGTGCACTTAAACTGATCGAAACAGGACCACAGTAGTCCAACTCTTCAGAAACTGTAAAACGGACCACAGCAGTCCAAATCTACATGAAATATAATAGCAAGTGCCCGAGGAAGATATAACAGCTGCCTAGACTATCAGCGATCGAACTAGTAGCAGTGACTGAGACTTTTTAAGTTAGATTAGTACTTAGAGAATCTTGTATAGAGTAGATGAAATAAATGTGTGATCTTAACTGTTATCAAGTGGCTGGACTACATATGATTCATAGCCGTGTGAAAGCTAGTGTGACAGTAATCTTTTACCATTTTTCTATCTATTTCTGTACCCCAACCTTAACACAGAACGAGCTAAACAAATAAATTTATTAAAGTAATTCATAGGGTGACTTACTAGCAGTTCCCACCGAATAAACGTGAGGGTCCATAATTCCATTGTGCAGAGCCCATAAACACCACGTGACACTCCCCAGACAAATGGGTGCAATTCTGGGCACTTCCGCGTACACCCTTCCAAAATGGCGACAATTACGTTATATAGAAAGTAGTTTTGTTCGACAGTTTAAAAGATGTAGGTGTAAATCAGTCATTTTCAGTTCTGTTATTTTATTTTATTGATGGAATCGCTTTTATATAGCGCGCTTTTCCAACTGGAGAGCTGCTCAAGGCGCTGGCTGATACAGGATCTCACTCAAGCCGCCCCAGGCGCACATTTGCTGTCTTGGGCGCATCGTCTGACGCCCAGACCAATGGGCGCAATTCTGGGCGAGCGGGGATGAGGGACAATGGACCTAGTGCTTGCCGGATGTATTTGTGTACCCGGCACTCCCCAGTCTAGGACACGAGGGCCAGGATCTTTAAAGTCCGTGCGATGGAATGTGCGAGTGCACCGACTAGACCTCGGTGTAAACTCTCATATTCATATCCGTTATGATATCGATCTACATTAATGTTCAGCGATATGGTATGGCCTACTTCAACTTATTTTGAATACATAGTTTCTGCTGCTACTATCGTCTTTCATACTTCTGCATATGAGCCATTGTCGAAACACACTGGCACAAAGAAGTAGGTCAACCACTCTTCCGGAAGCAAAAAGGGACAATCGGATGGGACAAAAAGGACAAATTGGGTACCAAAACTGACACATCGGATAGCAAAAATGGCAAATAAAAATGACAAATAAAAAAGACAAATCGGATAGCAAAAAAGGACAAATCGACCCCACGTACTTGCAGCGGGACGTGCATTTAGTAATGTACTAACTCCTTCGGTGGAGAGTATAAACCGAGGTCTGTTCCGCGCACGCATGAATTCCATCGCACGGACTATATAAAGATCCTGACGCTCACGACCTGGACAGATGAGTACCGGTTACAAAAGAACATCCAGCATGCACCACTAAGTCCTTTCCCGGCTGTCCAGGACTGCTCAGTTGTCTTGGGCGTTAGTCGATGCCAGTTTAACAGCAAGTGAGCGTCTTGGGCGGTATGAGTTAGATCCTGTTTCGGTCGGCGCCTTGAGCAGCTCTTTAACAGCTAAAACTCTACTGCTACTGCTACTCCTATTACGAACTGAATTCCATGTTCCCACGATTTTCCTACTCACCGTATTTTTGGTGCCATGGAAGCAGAATCTGACCAGATGCGGGCAGTAGGGAACCAGCTGTCGGTGCTCTTCCCATGGGCACTTATCCTTCTGAGCCAGAAACCGGAAGTCCACTTTACAAGAAAAGCAGCTGATTTTATCTGTTCAAAGAAAAAACGTGAGGCACATCGTGACAACCACACATATATACAAAACATTAAGAGTTGTGGTCTGTCTTGTTCAAAAGTATACAAAACACTGTGGTCTGTCTTGTTCAAACGTACACAAAACATTGTGGTCTGTCTTGTTCAAACGTACACAAAGCATTGTGGTCTGTCTTGTTCAAACGTACACAAAGCAACAGCGACTCCCCAAACCCCAACTATTTCAAAACTACTAAACAATAATAACTGTCAAATTCTAAATAAATAAATGCAACAAAACACAATTGAAAAAAACAAACAAAAACAACTGTAGGCAATGAGATAACCCATCAACGAACAAACTGAGAAGCCAACCGAAACATCGGCAAAGGAAGTATTCTATAACTTTATTGTCTATATACAATACCCGTTATGCCGACTTATAAGATTCTTCCCGATAAGAGCACCTACTATTATTGTTGTCGTAGTGAAAGCCAGCTTTGGCCATCTCCTTGGGCTCCGGGCCATTCCACCAAGCAGGAAAGGTGTCCTTTCTTCCGCCCTGGAAGTTGAGGCGGTCTCTGAGGTCCCGCACGGCACTTCGAGAGACATTGACAACCAGCACCTGCCCTTCCATCGCCTGAAAGAGAAAGTTCACGGTGTTAAGTCAAATTGATTGTTATGAAACAGCGCTCTTTTCAGTTCAAAGAGCCATTAAGCGCTGGCCGAATCGATTATTATTGGGGTGGCCTCGTGGCGCAGTGGATTAGTCGCCGGTTTCCTATGCCAAAGGTCGCGGGTTCGATTCCCGCAAGGGGCGAAGGTATGTGACTTTGGTATGAGACTATTGAGGTCACCGCTTCGGTTCCCTCCCTTCAATAATGGTACTGGACGCAGTCAATATAAAAAATTTCAAAAAATACAAATTTGATTTTCTTTCCGCCTTCCAATAGCGATTTTCCTGCCTTTACACCACCTGTTTGGGTGATAGATGTGTATTTTTTGTTGTGTGTGTGTGTGTGTGTGTGTGTGTGTGTGTGTGTTTGTGAGAGTGGATGAAACAAGTGAGAGTGTATGTTGGTACAGATCGCCGCGCTTTGAGCCTGATTGGAAATTTGGGGAAAGACGCGTATATAGCATCCACTATTATTATTATTATTATTATTATTATTATTATTATTATTATTATTATTATTATTATTAAATAGTATAATAATAATACAGGATGCTATATAGTAGTAGTAGTAGTAGTAGTAGTAGTAGTAGTAGTAGTAGTAGTAGTAGTAGTAGTAGTAGTAGTAGTAAATACATACATAAATAATGAAAATAAAATAAAATAAAATAAAATAAAATCACTTAAAAAGGACATTTAAATAACCAGATGGATAAAACACTAATATTGGCGATAATATAAGCATATAAAACAAATAAACCTACCAGACGAAAGCTGGAGCAGTTAAAATCTTCTTCAGTTCTTGGATTGTGGTTGTTCTTGATCACAGAGGAAATGTTGTCTAAATCCTCTGCCTCGAAGTGTCGACGTTTCGTCCTGCCAGAAAAAGGCCTACCTCTCGCCAACACAGATGCTTCCAAATTGTCCCCCCTTTCCATGTAGCTCTGTCCCGAATCCATGATCTAAAACACAAAAACCATTTGAACTATCACACCGTACGAATATGACCCAAAAACGAACCAATCTCCACTCCTCAAAAGTAATCAAACACAATAAACAAATCCTTGTAGTGTGCGATGACGATGTTTTGCAGCATCTCCAATCTCAGGTAAAACTTCGAGGTGCTCGCTCATTCATACCCATCCCAACGAAACTATTGCTACACAAAATCACAATTAATATTATCATTATTCAGCCTTTTCTGGTCACACAATTATCTAAATATTAAATAATTTTCAAACTCGGTCGAGACACTGGACCAAGCAGTCCTCAGCACAAATAGAATGCGTATGTTAAAGAGCTGTACTGCAAATGTAAAAATAAATGTATTATACTTTTTAATCTAAGACCTTCATGTGTTCCAACTCCTACTCAATAAAGCAGGTGCAAGCAAGATATCTCTCAACCATCCATTCCCATTTTCACACAATAAAGCACTAAGGATACAATACGCCAAATGTGTTTTGCTCTAAGTACTCAAAGTAATCATTAATTACTACAAATGTAAACAAGAACATAAACTGATAAAGCAAACACCCATTTCTCCCATAGCAATAAGAAGATCTCTCTAACGTAACACCAGTCTTTCGCAAGAGTTCAAGTCTTTGCAGAAGAACCATTTTAGGAGAAATATTCAACTTTTCAAGTAATGACGCACACGAAACACAGAAGCAGCATAGAGTTCATTTATTCGTAGTCAAAGAACATCCACGAAATATTTCAACGACTCATATAATAATACGTATGTGTGTGTACATATCAGTATGGGGACAACTAATTTCTGTGTACGTGACTATGAACTACTTCTTGTGCCAGACGATGTGTGGTAAAATACTGCGAAAAGAAAGAAACACAAACACAAGAAACATTAGCAAGTGTACCAAACAATGTCTCAAAAAACCCTTATTCAAACAAGATACAATCAAAGCAATGAGACGGAAAGAATACACATACCGGAGGATAATTTAGAGACGAATACTTTAGTTGATTTCAAAAAGACAATTTAGCTAAGGTTACGTGGAACCAAGCCAGAACAAACGAAGGAACGAACGCTTTATGTTCTTTAACTTGCACGACGATTAGGCTACGTTTATTCTTTCAAGCCTCAAAAAACAATTGGCGCAAGATAATTTGACTATGCTCATCTAACATTAGTCAATTCATTAATACAAACAATTCGGCTACGTTCACCCAACGAGCCTCGGTACGGTGCCTAAACTAGGAAATACTCGTCGATGACCTAGCTCAGTAAAACATTTATAAATGAATTTACATACGTAAACATTTAACAACATATTCTAGGAAATACACCTGAAGTCCCAAAACGTAGCTAACTATCTTGGCAGAGACAAAACAGCAAAGCTTTAAAGAAAAACGTTATAAATACCCAAGTGGGTTAACATTTCGAATAAGGCCGATAATTCGACAAAAAACGTTATCTTCATTAAAGACCAAAACAGTTATCTTCTTCGTCAAAACTTAGTCCGACAAATTGTGATGACAATGTTGAGTCAAACCTAATTTGTGACTGACTAAAATTCTGTGTTTTTTTTTACTATACTTACCATAAAATATAATCACCCTTTCTATTTATGTATGTATGTCTGACTACCTGTCAATAATTATAATTCCTAAAAGCGTACAGTGACAGTACATTCCTGGGCATACGTGGGCGATACATATAGGTATATATTTGTCAATCTTCCTCCTTCCAACAGCTGAGCAATCGTTTCCGAGAAATAAAGAACAGATTGCACTTACACGCACCATACGTTTCCACTTAACGTACCTTGCTTGTTCACACTGCATGTTTAAATCAGCGCACTTTTCACATCAAGCAGATCCAGCGGTGACAGGTGCATAAGTAAATATAAGAAAAAAAATAGTTTGAAGAAGTTCCCGCAATAAAGTCAATAGTGGGTTGAATGTTTGAGAGGGATTTAAAATCAGGGATTGAAATTTTTCGCGACTGATTGTATAGTTTTGTTACAAAACATATCAAGCGTTTCGCTTTCACTTAATCGACACGAAACAACCCAAAATTCTAACATATGATTGGAACGTGCGTGTATGTTTGCCATCTTGTTTTCTGTCTCATCATAAATAGGCAATAACAAGATTCAACATTCAAGATTTAATCCCATATATATATATATATATATATATATATATATATATATATATATATATATATATATATATATATAAAATATATATATATATATAAAATATATATATATATATATATATATATATATATATATATATATATATATATATATATATATATATATATATATATATATATATATATATATATATATATATATATATATATATATATATATATATATAGATGTGTGTGTACTTTTGTCACTTTCTTATATTTTTGTTAAGAATTATCAAAATTTTATGTTAATTTGTTTATAAATTAAAGTGTGCGTATGTGTGTATGAGAGAGAGAGGGAGAGAGAGAGAGAGGGGGAATGGGGAGAGAGAAAGAGAGAGAATATTTGGACAATTCCAGTCTCATTCCTTTATTGTTACATGTGTTGATTTTTTACAATTCCTTGTCCTCGCAAATATGGTTGGTTTTGTAGTGTTTTGTTTTTTTTCTTCGTCATAATTGTATTTGTCAGTCATTTTATGTCTTTGATCATTGCCTTCGATCCATAGTCCTTACTTTTTTTCTGCTTGAATCTGTATTATTTCATTGTTATCATGCTTTGACTTCGTGCGTGTTATTATTGTATATCTATTGTACACACTTAGAGCTGTCAAGACTTTTTTTTTGTTTGATTGTTGCTTTAGGTCCAGCGGACTCTTCCGAGCCAAATCAGGACCGGACAATCCCCGATCCGCATAAAAGATCTGCTGAAACAACCATCTTGGGAAAACTGAATGCCCTCCGCCGGCCAGTCACTTTACAATAAAGACATCCCACGCAGGGGACGGCTGAGGCTTTACCCCAACTACTCGAACCCCCGGTTACAAAAACAAAATAGAATACAAACATCATTATAAAGTATCAACAAAACACATACATATAAAATGCCTATATTGCTAAGTAATAACATCATAGGAAGCCCTAGTGACCACCCGGCAGAAAGCGTCCAATACTCCCAAGCTGATCCAACAGACCTCATACACAAACAAGGAGTCTTGTCCAGGAAGAGTTTTCAAGAAAAAAGGTAGGTCATTGATATAGCGAAGAAGAAGATAGTTTAGCAGAGTGATAGGACAGAGCAGGAATGGGAAAGAGCAAATGAGGAAGACAGCGACAGTGGGAATTTAAAGCACTAAATTTCCAGAAAGTGGGGATACTATTTATACTGAAACCCCCGGCACTCCAACGGGGGTACTGTTGCCGCAGTGAATCTGTCATGCCTATATTGGAAAGACAGGTTTTCAACTGGGGCTTTCACTTTTTTCTTTATAGGTTAGAACAATCTACAGTGGCAAGATTGCTCATAATCCCAAGGGGTTGTCAAGACTAAGCGTTTCCAAATGGTAATAATAATAATAATAATAATAATAATAATAATAATAATAATAATAATAATAATAATAATAATAATAATAATAATAATAAGACTGAGAGTGCCAGTTACATCAATACGACGATAGAGGCGTTTGGCGATGTGCACAACAATGCAAGCTCTCGCCTATGACGGCTTGAACTAGATTCTGTATCGACCTGTGCAACTTGAACTGGAAAAGTTCAATTTAAGAACATTACATTACATTACATTATTATTGCTTTAGGTCCAGCGGACTCTTCCGAGCCAAATCAGGACCGGACAACCCCCGATCCGCATAAAAGATCTGCTGAAACAACCCTAGTGGTAAAACCGAAAGCTCTCCACCAGCCAGTCACTTTACAATAAAGACATCCCGCGCAGGGGACGGCTGAGGCTTCACCCCAACTTATCGAACCCCCGTTTACAAAAACAAAATAGAATACAAACATCATTATAAATTATCAACAAAACACATACATATAAAATGCCTACATTGCTAAATAATAACATCATAGGAAGCCCTAGCGACCACCTGGCAGAAAGCGTCCAATATTCCCAAGCTGATCCAACAGACCTTGGGTGGAATTCATGGCCCGTTAAATTATAGGCGATGGTTAACGTTACCAACATTGGTTTTGTAACCAACAATGGTATCGTTAACCATCGTTTAGCAGATCGCTATTCATGAGCGAGTGTCCATCCATTGTTACTTAACCAAGGCTATTTTTGGGCTGTGCGGGAATATCCGTAAGGGGGCATAATTCAAGCAGCTGTTTTCCTTCTTTCGTCAACAAAATAGACCTATAAAAATGGCTGTGGCAATGGCAAAGAGAAAAGCAATTTTTTCGTACACTGAAACTAATGTTCTCATTTTGAAGGTTATAGAATTTAAACATATACTGATGGCAAGTTTATCAACTGATGTCACGAACCGCCTAAAAAACGACTGCTGGAAAAAAATCGCCGAAAGAGTGAGTGCAGTTGGTGGTGCGAAGCGAACAGCCGAAGACGTGAGGGAGAAGTTTTATAACCTTAAAAAAGACCATCGGAATCGTGCAGCCGCACGATTAAAGTCTGGCAATGGTGGCGTGATTAGCAAGCCTACCGACAGCATGCTGGATATCATAGTGAGCAAGGAGAGCGAGCTTTTTGTTGGGGTGAAAGGAGAGAAATCACTTTTGATCACTTTGTAGTTTGTAATAATAGGCCTACATTTTGTTTTTAGACTGAGGTGTCAATTTCTGCCGTTTCTGGGTAGTTTGGAACTTGAAATGTTGTCTTTATTTCGTAGGGTTGCATTACCCTACGAGTATAAACTATACAGATACACAATAAGCCTACACATCACCAGTCAAAATCCAACAACAATATTTTAATAATAATAATATTAACCCGTTTTATTAATATGACAGATTATTAAAGGTGCCAGAGGCATAAAAACAAAGAGTGAGACACACATGTAAAAGTGGTGACAAAACGCCTTGCCGATCACACAGTTTCAGTCTGTCTACCGCGTTCGTTAACGTGATGATATCATGCCGACGAAAACGAAATTTTGATACCAGTTCCACATCATCAAATTTGTCAAGTGGATTACTTCTGTCGCGAAATACTCTCTCTCTCCTCGGAGCTCGTCTCTGTCGAAGTTGCCACCAAACGATGGCCGCCATTTTTAACCAGTGTTCCATTGGTTATCGGGTGGTCCCCCCTCCGTTAAAATAACCATGGTTAGCAACCGTCGTTAACTCTGCTAAGGCCTCATGAATTTAAAATTTCCAGCTTAACCAACGTCGTTAATTTTACCAACATTGGTTAAGCCTTAACCAACGGTCATGAATACCACCCCTTATCCACAAATAAGGAGTCTTGTCCCGGGAGAGTTTTCAAGAAAAAAGGTAGGAGACTGGTCTAGCGAAGAAGACGATAGTATAGCAGATTGATAGAAAAGAGCAGGAATGAGAAAGAGCAAATGAGAAAGACAGCGACAGTGGGAATTTAAAGCACTAAATTTCCAGAAAGTGGGGATACTATTTATACTGAAACCCCCGGCACCACAACGGGGATTTAAGAACATTAATAATAATAATAATAATAATAACAATAATAATAATAATAATAATAATAATAATAATAATAATAATAATAATAATAATAATAATAATTTAAAAAAAACAGCACTTTCAAGAATTTAAAAAAAAAAATAATAATAATTTTAAAAAAAAAAAGCACTTTCAAGAAAAACAAATTGGGAGTATTGTTGGAAGTAAACTGCATAATTATTTTGCACGTTCGTTTGATTACGCCATTTCCCACTCTAAATGACATGTAGACGTTGAAGCTGCTGTACTGTTGAGAGTTTGAGGCGATTACGATTGAGACGCGCACGATAGTTCTGATAATTTTATTTTGCAAAGCATGCAATGATAGGGTGTAGTTACCATTTTTTGGGGTTTTGCACTATTACTAGGAAAAGCTGTGTATAATATGTTGATCAGTTTGCTCGGTCGATATTGTGGAGAATTTTCTGGAACGATTTGTTTATTATCAATCTAAGTTTCCAGATCTGTCTCATAATAGCTAACGATTCCTCTAAACCGACGAATGTTCTATGACAGTGCATAGTTCCGGTGGAAAGATATATTTTAATTGGGTGTTATTGCGTCATTCTGGAATGTTCGAAGCTCCTATCGATTGCAGAGAGGCTATAAATGTATTGTGTGCTTGAAGAAAGTGATTTCTGAAATGTGATTTTCGGAAAGCGATCTTGTGTGCAATTGTTGGTGTTTGCTGAATAAAGTCGGAAAACTTTATACGACGACTCCTGCCTTGTTGCTGAGTGAACAGGTTGTGTGGATAAATGAATTCGAGTTACGTATAATCAAGATTCAAACATCGGAGCTGAATCGACTGTTGATAAATCGTGTAACAAAGACATTTTTCTGTAATGTTAGCCTATTGTTAAAAACTAACACAGCTCTTTAGAAGTTAATTAAAACATTTTGAGTTTTTAAATGATTCATTGTTAAATCATAATAAGTCGATTTTAATTGAACCACACCTACTTACCTTGAGGGTTAAGTATTAAATGCTCCGTTCATTAAAGCGAGCGGAACGCATGCCTGGCAGTATCCCTGTGGGCGCGCTCTCTCTCTCTCCCTCTCTTTCTTGTGTCTGTTGAAGCTAAGATATAAACTATATTGAAGAATCCATGGTTGAAATATGTACGCTCCTATGTATGTGTATCGGGAATTCCCGAAAGAACGTAATCATGACTCGATCATGATTCATTTTTTCAGTAACAGCCTCGTTAGGCCCAAGCTGTTATCTAAAGTTAAAAATAATGTTGATCCTATGTGGCCGTTGTTTGCGCACATGTACAGTAAACGTTTCCACCTTTGAAATCCTACTCCTTTCCCACCTCCCACCCCCCTCCCCCCTCCTGTATTTATTCAACGTTGACTAGAGAAGAATGTAGGACGGCGCACCCTAAGTCGTAACAATTCGTTTCTCTTTGGTTATTAAGTTATGTTATGGAATCGAGTATTGCTTGCTAGCAACCGACATTCCCCTCTCCTCCTCCCTTCCCCCCCCCCCCCCCCCCCACGCTGAGGCTGTATTCTAAATTATCAAACTCCCGTTTATAAAAACAAAATAGAATATAAACATCATTATAAAATATTAACCAAACCCTTACATATATAAAATGACTACATTACTAAATAATAATAATAATAATAATAATAATAATAATAATAATAATAATAATAATAATAATAATAATAATAATAATAATAATGTTCGTCATTTGTAAGGCGCCTTAGCCTAAGGATCAAGGCGCGCAAGGGGTTGGGGGAATGGGAAGACAAGACAGACAAAACTGGACAAAAGATACATAATATACATATGTACAAAATACAGTTGAACAACTATGAAAAACACAAGCACGCACACCTGCTTACACTCGATCTCTTGTAAATTTTGGGAGTTTTTCAGAAAAAAAGTAGGTGACTGGTCTAGCAAAGAAGATTGATTAATAGAAGAGATTAGGAACGTGAAAGAACAAATGAGATTGAATGAAACATTGGGAATTTATACAGAAAACACCGGCACCCAACGGGCGAGAAAAGGAGTGGACAGTTATACCATAGGGGTACATGACTAACACAAATTGCTGTGGGCAAACCGACAAGAGAGAGAGAGAGAGAGAGAGAGAGAGAGAGAGACCCACAGACAGAGAGAGAGAGAGTGTGTGAGAGAGAGAGAGTGAGAGAGAGACACCCACAGACAGAGAGTGAGAGAGAGACACCCAGAGAGAGAGAGAGAGAGAGACCCACCACAGACAGAGAGAGAGAGACACCCACAGACAGAGAGAGAGAGAGAGAGAGAGAGAGAGAGAGAGAGAGAGACACCCACAGAGAGAGAGAGAGAGAGAAACACCCAGAGAGAGTGAGAGAGAGTGAGAGAGAGACACCAACAGACAGAGAGAGAGTGAGAGAGAGCGAGTGAGAGAGAGACACCCACAGACAGAGAGAGAGAGAGAGTGAGAGAGACACCCACAGACAGAGAGAGAGAGAAAGAGTGCGGGAGTGCGAAAGGGAGAGAACCAGACAGAGAGAGACACACAGAGAGAAATAGATGAGGAGACAAAGAGACAGGTACAAATAAGCGAGACAGACAAAAACAAACATTAAAAGAGACAGATTGACAAACAAAATAAAATATTAAAAAATAAAAAAAGAAAGACACTCAAGAGACGGACAAGAGAAACAGACAAGAAAGAGACAGACAGAGATAGAGACAGACATACAGAGAGAAAGAGAGAAGAAGAAGAAGAAGAAGAAGAAGAAGAAGAAGAAGAAGAAGTAAACAACACAACTTCGCTGGATATTATTTTGCAGAAGCTACCCTCTCTGTTTATCAAGGCAAACTCAAAGACAAAGAGCAAACAGTTTGGATACATTGTCTCAAACAGGGCAAACTCTGAGACATTGTCTGGATATTATAGATAACTTATCACAAAACACTTTCATAGAAAATCAGTTAAATTTATTTTATTCGAATTCAATTGTTAATATTGTACCTTGACAGGATAAATAAATAAATAAACAACACCTTCAAAGAATTTAACACCGCGCCGCAAGTCTAAAATGTAAGTTGTTTTTTTTCCTTTCTTTTTTTAAAATGTAACTGTAGATTATCATAACGGTCTTCTCTTTATTTTAAAAGGAGGGCAATTCTAAGTTTCTGGAAACGACGACCGTCCCTAAAATCAACCGCTTGCATGTGACACACTTCTCCGTGACGTCAGCACATGCTGGGCACATGACCTGATGACTGCAGGGTAGAAACATGACGCTCCGTGGGCCCTGGTGGCAGCCGACGCATACGGGCGGTGGGGGTGGTCGGGCCGGTGAGATGACGTCACAGCTCTGTCCTTGTGGCGGCATGACGCTATGGTGAAGTGACTTCGCTTTTGTTGTGACGTAGGGCTGTTCCTCTGTTGCGGTGACGTAGGCTGTTACTTGGTTGTGGTGACGAATGGCTGTCCCTTTGTTGTGGTGACGTAAGGTTGCTCCTTTGCTGTGGGAATGTGAAAACTGCAATAGAGACACACAATAGTATAAGTGGATGATATTAAACCTTCTATTCTTACTTTATTTAGTTACTGCATGCCTTCGTTCAGTTTAATAATAATAATAATAATAATAATAATAATAATAATAATAATAATAATAATAATAATAATAATAATAATAATACAGGGTGCTATATACGCGCCTTTCCCCAAATCAATCAGGCTCAAAGCGCGGCGATCTATACCAACATACACGCTCACCTGTCTCATTCACCCTTACACACACCAAATACACATCCATCACTCAAACAGGTGGTGTAAAGGCAGGGAGATCGCTATTAGACGACGGAAAGAAAACCGAATTTTAATTTTTGACATTTTTATATTGACTGCGTCCTGTACCAATATTGAAGGGAGGGAGGAAACCGGAGTGCTCGGAGAAAACCCTCGGTGACCTCAATAGTCTCGTACCTAAGTCACATACGTTCGCCCCTTGCGGGAATCGAACCCGCGACCTTCGGCATAGGAAACCGGCGACTTATCCATTGCGCCACGAGAAGAACGTAATTAGTTACGTTTCCAAACCTCTGAGATGATCCCCATGAACGACTTCAGTCACTGTACATTGTAGTTAAGGTTTCAGAAAATGTTATACTACTTTGTCGTTGTTGTGAAATTTCTGGAATGTCGTTGACGTAGTCACTTTTGGTGACTTGGGAATACGCTCTCCCCATTTCCACTGACACTCAGCAGCCTTAGTGAATCATAATTTCGTTGTGTAGATATTAGCTTTTTCACAGCAGTTTGTGTGCTGTGATGGTCTTCGTCATACTTACATCGGCGTTTCTGTTGTAGAAATCGATATGTGGAGAGACTCGGCGGATTAGAAATACAGAGTGGTACGGCCAAACAACCTGTAGTCTAGGAGAATAATTATACTGCGCCCAAGCTTCATCTAGCGCTATGCTCCAGCTTGTAGCCTATGTTGCTGCGAAATCAGTTGGTGGCGGCGTTGCTGGTCTCTTTTTAACCTTCCAGCGACCTTCACAAAAATGTAAACCACACACGCGTCGGCTGTTGGATAGAATATCTTCCTTACCCAACCTCCACCACCGCCTTCTCTCTCTCTCTCTCTCTCTCTCTCTCTCTCTCTCTCTCTCTCTCTCTCTCTCTCTGTGTTTGTCTGTCTGTCTCCCTGTCTCTCCTCTCCCTCTGTCTCATCTCCCGCTCTCTACAACAACAACAATAATAATAATAATAATAATAATAATAATAATAATAATAATAATAATAATAATAATAATAATAATAATAATAATAAAACAGAAGGTAGCTAATCCCACACTTTGCTTTCTCCACACCAAAAGGTTTCACCAACCAATGACTGAATGAGTAGAATAGGCCTACAAACCGAAAATAGGCCGCAATGGCTGAGAAAAGACTGTTGCTGTATTTACTACTTACTACCTCATAGTTAATGCACCACCACCTCTACCACGACCACCACACCAAGGCCACGCATTGACTACGTGATCACTGCATGCACACTGAATCCCATGACTGGACAAGAAAGATAAAATAATAGTAGAAGAGAAGTTCGGGGATTCCCGTTTCATGGTCTCGGCCCTACAAAATTACTGGCTTTACTAGGAGGCCTACTTGCGGGGTTTTGTTTACAAACTTTAATAGGCACTAGGCTAATGGTGCTGTTGCACTCACTGTATAGGCTCAGGTCGTGAAAGATTAGTTCCTACCAAACAGTGCTATTCTTCCCTTCCACTACTGTAAAAGACTGACTGGCGTACATGTACAGGATGAATAATATTAGCATGCCAACAGACAATGATACACCAAAACATGTATACAAACAGGACATAAACACTAGAAAGATGATTACATGGATGCGGAACTTTACTCACAGACACAATTATTGTCAAAGTTACCGAAATATGTAATCAAATCACAGATGAATTCAAAAATTAAAACAAAAAAATTAAGTACTAATTATGGAAAATACGACTTTTATTACGGTTAAGTACAGGTACCAAAAGTACTTCATAAAACTAATGCATACAATCAACGTAAATTACTCTCACCCTCACCCACCCATCAAAACAAATCCATTCAGTCTTCTACAATACAATATTTTTTAAGAGTTATGCACTTCAAGTTCGTTTGAGGAAAGAGCCCAGTAGCATTATTGTTGTTGTTGTTGCTGTTGTTGTTGTTGTTGTTCTTCTTCTTCTTTCTTCTTCTTCTCCTTATTATTATTATTATTATTATTATTATTATTATTATTATTATTATTATTATTATTATTATTATTATTATTATTATAATACGCAGACTTTACACCAGGCAATATTGAAAGTATCCCAAACGTACAAGGCAAGGCAAGGCAAATTTATTCCAGAAAAAAAACACCATTAAGGGCACATGGACATCGTTAAAATGGTATACACACACATGCAAAATAATTAGTTACAAAACATTTTAAATTTTTTAAAATTATAACTATTTATGGACACAAAGGGATTGCAGAAGGGTAGGTAGGGGAGCAATTGCGAGGAGAAAAGAAGAAAAAGAAATTTATTGGGGATAGCAACTAGGAATCATAACTAACAAAACAATTCAATCTAAACACATCAATGACAAACTACTGAAATTTTTTTTGTTACACACAACCTGTAAATATCAGAACTAGATTAATTTTTGACATGGGATAAAAAAGTTACAATTGTTTAATAATTAATTTTTGACATGGGATAACAACGCCACAATTGTTTAATAATTAATTTCATTAGCCTTACAAGCTTTAATAATACTAACTTTTTATTAAATGACAATAATTCTTGAAATTTGATGGCATTGAGGTATCTATAATAATATGATTTTAATAATTCTCTTCTCGAGTTACAAAAATGTGAACACAAAAATAAATAATGACACTCGTCACCAAGATCGCCACTATTACATTTTTGACATACGCGTTCGTGTCTAGGAATGTTAAGATATCTGCCTCTCTGCATTGGCATTCTGTGGTTGTGTCCTAAACTTTAGAACAGATATTGCAAGATTTGTTGGTAGAACATGCAAATATTCTTTAAATTCAAAATGTAGCTTAAACATTTGATAATTATAGTAAAATTCATTATTGTTTATTTCCTCGAACCAGCCTTGAATAAACTGATCATGTAGGCGTTGTTTAATTGTACACTTAAAAACTGAAACAGAAAGCAAAATATTGGATAGCCCCTGATTTAACCAAAGATTACCAAGTCCTAGATTATTATGCAAATCAAGATGAAACAAGACTTTTTTTTCAACAGGAAAACGTTATGCAACATTTAAAGAAGGGACAGGGCCATTACATGTTTATTGTTGACAAAGACAAAAATAGATATTACAATGAAAATGATATATAACAAAAAGAACTTGCTGCTTTAAAAAAAAAAGTTAAAAAAACATTTCAATACAATAATTACTATTAACACAAAAATATAATTCAAAATAAAATACACAAATTATACATAAACGGGTACATAAATGTATATAAAATATGATGCGGGATATCATATTACTATTATGTATTAATATAGCAAATAAAACATATTATTGCAGTTATAATTTAAAAATATATCTATATTTATATAGTGCATATATATATATATGCACACACACACAACCCCACAAATGTTTGAGTGAGACCAAAAGTCAATTGAGCAACAGTACAGTCTCATGGAGACCATGAACACAGTTGTAAAGAAACCAGTACACGGCCGCTCACTCTCTCTTTCTACCCCGAAATTTTAAATGAGGTTACCTAGTAGCACACTTATTTTTATTATTATTATTATTATTATTATTATTATTATTATTATTATTATTATTATTATTATTATTATTATTATTAAATTGTCTTAATCAGAGGATTGCACCCGCTGTCTTTTATCCATGAAGTGTCTGACATTGTAATATTCCAATAATTTAAACTGCAAATGTTACAGAAATAAATGTCAACGAACCTAAAACCAATTTTGTTAATTACATTTACAAAGATTATAAGACGACCTCGAGCTTGTTTGTTGCAGCGATCAGTTAATGTTATCTTGCACGTGAAGTCAGTCAGGTGACAGACCGTGTACTAGCTTATTGGTGTTTTTGTGTGTATTTTTTTTAAAGCAGCAATTTTCCATGACTGTTGTTCACACAAAGTCAGCATTAGCTTGATAAATCAACAATGACATAATGATCTATTTTAAAGTAATGGCTTATCAAGCATAAATGCGTCATTCCACGACAAACTTCTTATTGCAAAATGTAATTTATGTATTTCTTTCCAACTTAAACATGTTTGCAATAATGTATTGCATTCTATTCAATTCCGCAAATGCTTATTATTAACCAACACAGCTCATATCAGTGACTAGTAAAAGATAATGGAACTAGATGGGCCTACTTTAGTTTCTGAACTACCTGGATGACATCATTATTATTTCATTGCACCTGGTTCCGGATTTTTGTCATGAAGTTAGTTGATTGTGACACAAATACAAAACTTCATATGACAGTCCATTCGCGATTATTTGTTTTAAAAAAAGGGAGCAGAAACTATCCCCAGTTTTTCCGTTTCGAACACTATTTTTAGGCTACTTTTTTCCCTCATCAATAATGACAATACTTTGTGGTTGGGACAGTTTACCCTTCCCTCATGCCATCAAAAGCGGAGATAATGTTTGTCTTGATGACAGTGATACAATACGTCATCGTCCACAGACTCCAATACCTCGAGGTGATCATAAAAATACATGACAAAATATGAAAAGGAAAAGCAACCAAAGTCATACTGTTTACTTGATCAGCTGTAATAGTGCTAAGTGCACAAATGATGATACCAGTGACTAACAGCTATAGTCCTTTAAGTACTATCACGGTATCTTTGTCCAATATGATAGATTATAATTATCACAGGATAGTTAGTGAAAGACTAAATATTTCCAAATGAATTCCATGTACGCAAGTACTTCTGTAGCCGATCATCATCATCATCATCATCATCATCATCATCATCATCATCATCATCATCATCATCATCATCATCATCATCATCATCATCATCATCCTCATCATCATCATCATCATTACAATGCATTTTATTTCATAACAATACATAAAGGGGATAACAAAAATATTGTAAATGAATGGAATACCTTGTATTCATTTTAGTCTTGTGTTTCTCTATTGTATCTCTATCTAAGTACGTAGAACCAAAGAGTTAAGCTCTATGGTAGAACAAAACGAACGGAATGAGAATAGTCGACCCCACCCAGTGCCTAAATATACAATCTATCATCGTTTGTGCTTTCTTAATATAACAATAACATTTAAAAACATGTCAAATTGAATGGAGATGCAAAATAACTATGGCATATACAATATGATGCAATGTAATAATAATCACTACAGACTAAATACAAAACATACAACAATATTTCTCATCCAATTTAATTTTACAATAATGTGTAAATATTGCGAGAAATTAAATGTGCGTGGTTATTAAAACAAAATTCGTAAAAATTGCATCAAACAAATAGAACATAACATCAACACACGCACCCACAAAAACAATACAACAACAACAACAACATCCACAATAAACTGAAACTCGTCTTTATATTTTTGCTAGAGATGTTGTATGACAACACACACAAACACAACACACACGTACACAGAACACCAAAACTGGGTTTTACTAAGAATGTAGGAATCGAAAAGTGTTTTTTTGCAAGAAAGGAAAGAACGCAAATTTCCTTTAAAAATGTAAGAATCTAATGCAAAATGAGCTCTTTCCGTCTCAAAAGTTGACCTAGTTCGTCTCCTATAGGCGACGAAATAGGTCGAACTTTCTTGCAAATTTTCCCGAAAATTGACTGGATTTTCTCCGTCCCAGATAGAGCACTCTTTTGTACTTAAAACACTCTCATGCACTACAACTGCACTCCCATGCACTTAGAAAAAAGTGGGTGGCTGGAAAAAAGTGGGTGGATAATACACACATCCATTCTCTGCATAAAAAGCAAGGTCAGTCACCCATTTCAAGATGTGGGGCCGGGTAGCTCAGTTGGTAGAGCGTCTTACTAGTAACCGAAAGGTATCTGGTTCGAATCCCTGATTGGCCAATGTGTGACCATATTATTTTCCCCTTACCATCAACTGGTTCGCTGGTGTCAGAATAATGTGACCAGTAGTCGCCTATACGCTTCGGTGTTGTGTGACTATAATCTACAGTTACATGTTACCATTTCAAGGCTTATGGGTACTCACAAACACACACACACACATTTAAAAACAATAAAAATGAAAATAATAACACACACAAATTTTAAAAATAACAATAAAAATAATAACACGCCAATGTAATAAAAGCATTCACAGGAAACTATCCAAATATTATTGATAAATATAATAAAAAAATTGACAGAAATGACCAACAAAATTTTGTGAATGCTAAAATTGTCGAAGAAGAGAAAAACATAAATAATAGCAATGAAAATAAACTTTGGATAATTTGAGCAAGCAGTTATAATTAAACAGTTACCATTACACGAAATAAGACAAAAACAAATAGTAGTAGTAGTGGTAGTAGTAGTAGTGGTGGTGATGCTGGTGGTGTTGGTGATACTAATCCTCAGCATCACTTTACAAGCAGCGTCTGTATCTGAAAATCTGGGTGTTGCCTCCCTTGTGGAGTCAACGCGTGAGGATGTACAAAGCCAAATCGCAGTAACCCATTGCACCCATTTTCTGTATGCAAAACAAATTGAGGGGCCGATTACAAACATCAAAGCTTAGATGACATTCCCCGCAGAAAGCAAAGGGGCCGACTAAGAGGTCATAATTTATTTCAAAACCTTTGTAGGCTTATACAAACGAAGAACGGAGACCAACTAAAAAGTCAGAGTTTATCTGGTAAGCAAGCAAATAAAGGGGGGGCCGACTAAAAGTCAATTTTATCTCATAATCTCTGTTAGCGAGCTAACAACGGGGGCCGCCAGCGAACTTGTTTTTTCCAACCTAGTTCCAGTCATTTGCCGAAAAAGGCAATTACCGAAGTCGAACGAAGCTTTCCGAGTCGAGCGAAGCTATCCGATGTTTTAGAACGAATGCTTGCAGGACTACGTGAAACCACAGGCTGGGAAGTCTCGTCTTTCGTAGGCCTCAATTACATACTAGATATACTACTACGTACGTATGTAGGAGGCCCACGAGTTTACAAAGACCAAAGAAAAGACTTCAGAGCCTGTGGTTAAACATCCGTGCATAAAAATAGCCGCTGTTGCTTCTAGATCTAATTCTGTTTTGATCTGCACAGCTTCAAGCTGTAAGTCAAGTCGAGATTCATATTTTGAAGCAGTTAGTATTATTATTATTGTTTTATGATGATTAATATACTGACACAATTAGTAATAAAGAGTAAAAATAATACATAACACATAATGCATACGCACAACAATATTTCACATCTATATCAACAACAAAACCATGACAAAATTTCAAAGCGCTATGGATACGTTGATGTCCCTTCAGCACAACAAGGCAAAGCAAGGTTATAATGGTCTCAAAAAACAGTGACATTTTTATTGCAAGCACCAAAGCAATAATTTATTTAACTAATATTATTCTTTTTAACTGATACAGTAAATTTTTTATTTGTATTTCAATGATATGTATTTTAATGAGAAACACGTATTAAAAAAATGTTGCGTGGCAGGCGGAAATTTTAATAAATCATCTGAAAACTTTGATAAATCGATAAGAAAAAATAACCAGTAACACCATCTGAATATTTCGGGCTACACCCAACTTCAGCAAAAACAAACAAAACGTCACTGACCATATTTACACCCACAGCAGCACACTATTCTTTTAAATTTAAAAAAAAAGAAGAAGAAGATTTTGCTTAGCCTATTCGTCTTAGTCCGGAAATTTAAAGATTTTAATATTATAAAGTATAGGCCTGAAATATTATTAATTAGAATAGATATAGTTTATACATTTTTTTACGTATAAAACAAACAATACAGGTCTAATAATTATATTCAGTAGTGAGCTTCTTCGCTGCGCGGAGACTGAGTTATAATATATTGTAGATTAAACCTGTTACACTCGGTTTGATGTTGGTGTTTTTCTTTATCAGAATTGATTCAGCCCCAATGCTGAAGTACTGATGAGTGTAGCTCAGATTCGTTTATCCACGCAACCTGTTCAAACAGCATACAAGTCACAGAGTCGATGTATGAAGTTTTCCACTTTTATTCAGCACACATCAACCACTGCATACAATTCTCAACTCACTATCAACAACTATCTTCCAACAACACACAGAGCATCGAATATATAATTTTTTCTCTCTCTTCCCGAACAATTTAGAACACGGTAGACTAGAATGGCGCACTACAGCCAATCAAATAAAAGATCGTCATCACTGACTTACGTCATACCTGGAACGTTCTCTTACTTCGACATTTATCGGGAAATTTCTATCGAGAGTAAACACGCAGATCCAGAGAATTCTCCAATAATATCGACTAACGCAAATTATCAACATTATACAAAGCCTCTCCTAACAATAATGCAAACTCAAATCAAAGGTAAATAAACTCCATTATTGAATACTTTGCAAAACGAAACGATTAGATCTATCGTGCGCGCTTCAGGCATACTACCATTCGCGTTTCAACGTAACAAAACCTATGTATACTGTATAACAGTGTCTACTTGGTTCTAGGCAGGAAATGGGGAATGCAATTATTAGCCTACTGCTGAGAACTAACAAAATGCAAATCAAGGAACGCAACTATTAAATATGGTCGATAATAATTATGCTCATCTTAACAAAGTATACCGTGGCGAAATGCTAATAGAACAAAATTAGAAGCAACAGCGATCATTTTTAATGTTTAACTAGTCGTAGTCATGCAAGCATCATTTCGTAACACATCGGAGAGCTTCGATCGACTTCGGTGATTGCCTTTTTCGGCGAATGACTGGAACTAGGTTGGAAAAAACAAGTTTGCGGGCCGCCAACAACATTATAGTTCATAAAATATTTATGCGCGCAAGTAAAGAACAAGGGGCCAACTAAAAAGTCACAGTCACAATCGTAGTTTGGCTGTTGTTTTAAAATGGTGAGTTTGTCTTCAGTCACGATCTAATAAGTTTCAAGCAACTGTCTGTTTCAGTCCATGCATGGTTTTACTTGAAAAAGATTTTAATAAATCGAAAATTCGTACCTCTGAACACAGCTGTTTGTTGTTTTTATCTCTTCAGAAAGTTGCAGTTTGTATCATATTCTAAGTACACATTCATAAACGGGGGCGAAAAACAAAAATTCAGGGTTTACCTCCGCCTCGTGATTTATAGAAAAGGTCAAATAGTCAACATTGGAAACGATATGGAAACGATACATGGACCTTAACAGGAGACCTACAACGTTATACGATCATCTGTGGTGCCCCAACGACTTTTGAGTTACGGAAAAGGATATGACAGGATAGGAAACGATATTTTTAAAAAAAAAAATCAAAACGTATAAGTGAGAAAAAGAGAAACAACTAAAAAAAAACAACAACTAGGTAAATCAACATATAAAATAAATAACCTAGTAATAACAATTACCACTAATAATAATACTAATACTACTACTACTACTACTACTACTACTACTACTACTACTACTACTACTACTACTAATGATAATAATAACAACACTAATAATAATAATAATAATAATAATAATAATAATAATAATAATAATAATAATAATAATAATAATAATAACAACAACAATTAACAATAACAATAAAAACTAATAATAATAATAATAATAATAATAATAATAATAATAATAATTATTATTATTATTATTATTATTAGTATTATTATTATTATTATTATTATTATTATTATTATTATTATTATTATTATTATTAGAATTATAATAATTATAATAATAATTTTATTTATAAAACGCTACGATAAAACCGTTCTGTCGGCTCAAAGCGCTACGTAAGAAGTACATTTACGCACAATAAAAACAAAAAAACACACACAAAAACCCAAACATAAATGTAAGAAATATATATATATTTATACATAAAAAATGTAAACAAAACACAGTCCCAAAACACACAGTACACACTGACCGCACAGACTGACGCACGCACTGATTCATAACAGTCTTAATAAATAAATAAGTAAATAAATAATTACCTGCCGACATTTGACGTAACGGCAGTTAGGGGAGAGAACCACATGTCGTTTGAAAGGGTCCTCATCATCACGCCACCCTTTGCACTCTATTTTACAGTACGAGCAGATGGCCTTCACTGCACAACATACAAGATACAGCTAAAATTATTACCTCACTCTGACAAATGAAGACGCGGGTGCGCTCGCACACACAATCAGACAAAGAAACACACACACAGACACGCACACACAAGCATGTATTCATGGCAAATTGGGGTTTTGGACGAAATGTGGTCATCTGAAAGCGGTTTGTGTGTGTGTGTGTTTTAAAGAAGAAAGAGCGCTAAGATGTAAGAACTAGATTTTGGGGAAAAAACACCTGTTAAAATGTTGGCCTCTTTACCCTAACCATTACCATAACTCTTTTACTTCAAATTTGTCCACAAAGCAGCCCATCCCATAGAGCACTTCCATGTACTTAAAACAGTCCCATGCACTACAAGAGCACTCCCATGTACAAAAAGAGCACTCTCATGTACTTAGAAAAAAGTGGGAGGCTGGACAAAACAGTGGGGCGCTAGCTAAAAGCCCCATTTTGTGCATAAAAAGGTAAGTTTAGCACCCCGTTTCTCCATCAATACACACATACAAACACACCAGACACCTCAGAGAATTTAAAGCTGCTGGAACCTATACTAGAGCCATGGAAATCAGAAAGCTGTGAGGACACAGAGCTGAAGAACGTAGAGCTGTAGGAACATAAGAATGAGCAAGTCGTCCAGGATCTGCATGACGAAGAACAACAAACTACTTTAAACTTACAAGGGTTCGGAGGGCTAAGAGAATAGTAGAAGCCAGCAACTGCCATCAGCCGTTTGTGGGGTCCAGTCCAGTCTTTTCGGAACGTCACCTCACGGCCTTGAATGCAGAGAAGGTCAGGGTCACTCAAATCTAGCATCATCTGACCTTGACCGCGGCTGACAGCCAACGCCTGAAAACACACTAAAATAATTATTGATCGAAGTTCCCAATTAACAAATACTTACACTCAACTCAAATCTATACAGATAATTATACTAAAATCATATCAAATAGATACATATACTATGTTCACATCTGTACAGATAATTATACTAAATTCGACGAAGGTGTAAGAATATAGGCGACATTATTTAATAATCCCTTTTTAGCATTTATTCCAAAACAAAAGCTGAGATACAAAAGTGAAATTAAGATTAAAATCTGATTTTGTTCATCATAATTGTATGAACTGATGTATGTAAAATGTATAAATGATTTTAGTGATGGAGATTTTTACAGTGATTGTTTGAAGTATCGCTCGAGAGCGATAATTTTGTGGACATGAGCGCATGTCCAAATATGTTATGAAAAATCCATAGGTCGGCTTACGCGATGCATCAGAGGTAAGTGTTTTTTCTTAACCCTGGGGTCAAGCAAAGATTTGTCAAAGAAGGCGTCTGGAATGGAATGACGGTCTTCATCTTCGTGACTTCTGAACTCGTATTTTTGGGCGTCAGCCATCGTTGAACTTGAAGGCTATCTATAATACAATACAATAATACAATAACTACAATACAATAATACAACACAACACAACGCAACACAACACTATACAAAACATATTTTCAAATAAGGAATTTACTCTTTTTTAACACTAAAAGTCATCATCATCATCATCATCATCATCATCATCATCATCATCATCATCACCATCATCATCATCATCATCATCATCATCATCATCATCATTATCACCATCATCATGTCATCATCATCATCATCATCATCATCATCATCATCATCATCATCATCATCATCATCATCATCATCATCATCAGGTTTACTAAATAGGCTATTATTACGATTGAGACGCGCACGATAAATCCGATCATTTTTTTCTTGCAAAACATGCAATAACAGAGTGCATTTACCTTTGATTTGATTTTGCGTTGTTGCTAGAAGAATCTTTGTATAATGTTGATTGTTTTCGTCGGTCGATATTGTTGGGGAATTTTGTGGAATTACTTGTTTACTATCGACCGAAGTTTCGAGATTGAACTGGCAATAAGCGATTCTCCTAACCTAATGACGTAAAACAGTGCATAGTTCCGGTGACGAGTTTTATTCTGATTGGGTGTTATTGCCTCATGCTGGAATGTTCGAACTTTTTCTCGATCACAGAGAGGCTATATAAGTAATGCACCGTCTGATTGTAAGAGTGATTTTATGGAAAAATTTTGATGATGATCTCTGTAGTGACTTCCGGAAAGCGATCTTGTATGCAGTTGTTGATGTTTGCTGAATAAAGTTGAACAGGCTGCGTGGGTAACGAAATCAAGTTACACATATTAAGATTCAAGCATTTTAGCTGAATCGGCTCAAGGATAAATAATCGTGTAACAGCTATTAGTAACAAAGTTCTTATCTTCAATAAGGTTAGGTCAGTTAAATAAACACACGAAGTTGAAGTACATAATAATAATAATAATAATAATAATAATAATAATAATAATATTAATAATAATAATAATAATAATCTATTTTGTATAGCGCAAAATCAGTCAAAATGTTTAATACTCCTGCTACAGCAACAACAACAACAACAACAACAACAACAACAACAACTACTACTACTACTACTACTACTACAACTACTTCTACAAGTACTACTATTACTACTACTACTACTACTACTACTACTACTACTACTACTACTAATACTACTACTACTATTAATTTATTTTGTATAGCACACAATCAGTCAAAATGTTTTCGGCGCTTTTCACACGCATTCCCTCGGACCAACAACAAAAACACGAAAGTCAATATAAAAGAAGCAACAACAGCAACTGTGACAACAACGACAACAACAACAACACATAAAACCCACAAATATACAATAGTAGTAAACAGAACGTTAACCTGGAGTAGGGCATCACAGTAAAATAATTAAGCAATAATTACATTTTTTTTGCGTCCGACGACTGTTCACTTTCTTCTTCGTCGACCGTATCCTTAAATGATCAATCTTCACTGAAAAAGAATAAGCTTGTTTGACTGTGTGCACAAATCACAACGTTGATGTTTTCAAGTGTCACAATTAATAGACCGTTACCACGAGTTGGACAAAAGAAGAGATGGCACTATTCTAGAGACAGACAGTCTGGCATGCAGTGGTACATACTATTTTGCCAACACCAGCGTCCGGGAACGGTCAGCATAGCATGTCCGAAACACCGGCCACGGTCAATCTGAGTGCTAGAGACACCTGCTGTAATACCTACTTATAAGTGAGAAGCCAAAGAGACAATCGACTCTAGCGAAAACTGACGAGTTAAGACTATTGTAGTAAATAAACAAAAATAAAAATAAAAATATCACACTGTGGAAGTTTTGCGATTAAGACACTTTGTGTAGCCAAGTATTTTTTTTGTGTCAATAAACTAAACTCGTGTAGGCTAGAACAAGAGGTTACTTGATGTGGATAACGATATAAAAACAGAACTGAGAATGGGATTACCCTTGTAGAAAGAGTTGTTTACAAACACTTCATAACAAGATCACAACATGACTGATAAATCAGCAATCAAAACTAATGCTCATTTAAACCAATGATGTTATCATGTATCATTATTACACTGAGAATTCTGATAACCGCAAACGTTACCGCAGCTTATGGGAGAGAATGAAGTGTCTTTGGCAATAACAGTTTTTAGACTGCTGTTTTACTTAAAGTCTACGCTACTATATTTGTCTAGATCACATGCAACCAGCATGTAAACAAAAACAATGATGATGCAAGGACTGGCGGGGAAAGGGACGTAACCCAAGAAACAGTAGTAATTTTCCTAGGCGCACGTAGCAATACTTCATCACGCTCACATGCAAAATTTATGATTGGTGCTCTCGAAATTATTTGCGACCCGATTGGTCGGAGTTTTGGCGGGAACGGAAGGTTCACGCACCGACCACGCTGCGATGTCGTGATCACGTATTTACTACTAAAAGTCAAGGTCAATGATGAATTCCTTCGCAGTGCACGGCAAATGCTTGTTCCACCAATAGAATACGCTGTAAGCACGTTCAAGGTCCATAACAACACGTGAAAGATGGTGTAAATTTGTGTGTGTGTGTGTGTGTGTGGGGTGGGTGATGGGAGAGAGCGGGGAGTTGGGGAAGGGGAGTAGGTGTGGGTGTTGGCGCTTGGTGCGTCCATGATGTTTTTATTTGAGTATTTACATGACGGTTCTTATGTTTAGAGTATTTCAAGCTCAATAGAGAGATGTTATATGATAATCTTCCTGTTAACGCGACAAGTCAATTTTGTTAAATAAAAACACCAATATGGTATTTGTCGCAGTTGCGCGTGACTTAAAATGCAATGAAATGAAAACCACTTCAGTCTATCTCTCACTGCAGGAAAAAAAAAAACGAAAAAAACAAACAGCGTAGCGATTCAGTAATTGAGATTATTTTTACTTCTCTAGGCCACTCCAGGGGTGTCGGATAGCGCAGTGGTTGGAGGACTCGCTACTGTGTCGCAAGTTAAGCACCGTCCAGTACGGTTAGCACTTGGATGGGTGACCGCAACACGTGAAGCGACAAATAACAACGCCCAGGGACGTTGATATTGACTTCAAAGAGGCATTGAACTGTTTTGCCAGAAGATACAATTCACAAATGGTACTAATGCCGAGGAACATAATAATATAGAGCAGCAAGACTGTATTAAGTGAAAGCAGGGCGGTGATGTTCATAAACTACAAGGTAAAGCTTTATACCGTTAACGATCAACACAAAGTAGTGAATAATAATAGTATACAAAACATCTCTGCTGATAAATAAATGTTTGTGTGTGTGTGGTTTTTTTGTTTGTTTTTTTAAGGGAGGGGCAGAGGATAATTTTTGTACCTCAGAGTTTGTCAGTTCAATTGTTCAAAAAGCTCAAAGTCCCAGACCATCACAGATGGCTTTTTCAAGGTTCAAATTGCACCAGATGGCACCATTTTGCATCCTTGAAAAAAAAAAATTCCGGAGGAGCATGCCCCCGGACCCCACTAGAAGGCTCGGCGCTTCGCGCCTTCGCTGAATCTGTAACACCCGCCCCTACCCCCTACCCCCCCCCCCCCTCGACTTTTCCCAGGTCCGGCCCTGATGTCAGTGAATAAAAAAATGTGTGTGTGCCCCCCCCCCCTCCCCCAATCCTGAGCAGCTTCCGCCGCCTGTGTACGCCCCTTCCGAGTCGTCCCCATTTTGTTTTCATTCGTTGTCACGGCTTCGCACACACATATTCAGATTAGAACTCTGCGTTTCGCATTAAGTTAAGAATTTATGTCAGCACCAGGGGGTGAGCTTTGTTTGCAAAACAATGTGCTTCTTCTTTTGTATTTCTTTGAATTTTGCAAGTTCTTTGTTTTGCATAATTAATTCTCGAGTAAGTTAGGCCTACTAATAGTAGTTATACTTGTACATCAGTACAGTATTATTACTAGGTCTGTAAGTGGGTTAATGTCGCTTGATTGTCTACAGGTACCAAGTTATAACTATTAAACACAATTTAGGCTATTAGTGTATTATTTTTTGTGTTGTATTTTACTCCAGAACTCCCAAAAGTGTCTTCATCTTGTCGAGCAATTAATTAATATGAATTATTAATGTATATAAATACATAATTATTTTCGTATATTCTGCTGAAACTGGCAAAAATTGTGTTTTCTGAGCCTAGTAGAGGGTACTGCAATATTTTGTGTAAATACAGTGCCTTTTAATGCCCTTTGTTTTAATTTTAGACACCCAAGCCACCTTTTGGGAAAAACGCGCTTTATTTTTGTGTGAGGGTAACCAACTTTGAACAGTTAAATGAGTGCCTTCGTATTGACCGATTTTAAGAATTTAAATTTTGTTAATCTTCTAAAGGTTTGTATATAATAAAAACAAAATAAAATATTCTGAACCAAAATAAAATTTTTGTCCGTTGTGGGTTGCTCATGGAAGGCGGAAAGCGTCAAAAGAGCATGCAATTGCACGAGAAAATGCACACGCAATTGCACACCCACCTAGTAGATGATTGGTCGAAAATTTACACGCTCGCTAAACTGCGCAAGCGCAAATGCACACGCAATTGTAAGCGCATTTACCTACTAGTCACATTAAAACTAGGAATGGGAAATGTCCGAAAATACTGTGGCTATTTGTCAGAAACTAATGGACAGATTTGGTTTAAACTTCGTATGTTGTTAGAACTTCAAGAGAGCGTGGATCTAAAACAAATTGTATTCATTTTGGGTGATGTCATCTTGGTGTAGACAAAATAGCTGGCAAGGTGAACGTACCCGCCGTGAGGGTGCCCACTTGGTTATTTTACACTTGTGTATGTTTTGCGTATTGGAAGATAGAGATGACAACTACCGCACCATCAGCCTCCTCAGCCATCCCAGCAAAGTCCTCTTGAAAATAATACTCAACAGGTTGAAACCCCAAGCTGAACAAATCATAGCTGAAGAACAAGCAGGATTCAGGCAGGGTGATGTACCACTGAACAAATTTTCAACCTCAGAATAATCTGCGAGAAATACTTGCATACTTGTGTTTGTAGACGGCAAGAAAGCGTTTGACCGGGTCTGGCTTGCGAGCTGCAATCGTGTGGGCAATCGTGAGAGTGTTCAACATCAGCCCTAAAATTATTGAAGTCATCAAAAGCCGGTATGAAAAGACCATCAGTGCAGTCCTCCACAACAGCGCCATCGGAAACTGGATCAGAACAACAAGCGGTGTGCGTCAGGGTTGCCTACTCTCTCCAACACTCAGCATCTTACTAGAGCACATCATCTCAGATGCCCTTGCAGATCAGAAGCTCAGTCAACATAGGGGGGTAGAGCAATCTCCAACCTCCGTTTTGCGGATGACATTGATGGATTGGCTGGAGAGGAACAAGAACTTGAACAGCTACATTCTAAGGTAAGGCTGCTGCGCTCCCTTGTCATCTCCATCTGCCTATACGCTTGAGAAAAATGGACCTTACAGCAGGTCTACAACTAAGCATACAAAGCATGGAGATGAGGTGCTACAGAAGACTTCTGCGCATTTCCTATACCCAGCACATCACCAACGACAATGTCCGACAGACCATCACACAAGCCATTGGATAACACGAGTACATGCTCACAATAGTGAAGAAACGGAAACTCCGATGGTATGGCCATGTCACCAAAGCATCAGGCCTTGCAAAGATCATCCTGCAAGGTACGGTGCAAGGAGGCAGAAGACGAGGGAGACAGAAAAAGAGGTTGGAGGACAACATTCGAGAATGGACTGGTTTGACACTGAGCGAAGCCATGAGGGTTGCTGAGGACAGAGAAAGATGGAGAACTCTGGTTAAACGATCATCTGTGGTGTCCCAACAACCTTCGAGTTACGGAATAGGATAGGATAGGATAGGATAGTTTAACAAGAGACGAAGCAGCAGTGCAGTAGATTTTTGCCTGTTTTATGGTTGAGTTAAAAAACAGTACAGATCTTGCTTTAATGTTATTGACACTACAGTGTATCTTTTTTTCAGAAAACAAAAAGCGAATACAAACACATTATTATTATTATTATTATTATTATTATTATTATTATTATTATTATTATTATTATTATTATTATTATTATTGCTCTTCTTAATATACAATCATTACTGAGAAAGATTTATGTCATGTTGGCCTCCAGACAACAAATAGCGAATACAGAGTATATTATTATTATTATTATTATTATTATTATTATTATTATTATTATTATTATTATTATTATTATTATGATTATTATTATTATTATTATTATTGCTCTTCTTAATATTATAATCATTATTAAGGAAGATTTATGTCACATTGGCCTATACAGTTTGATGGCAAAACGGTTGGTTAATCTAATCTCTCCTATCCTATCCTATCCCGTAACTCGATGGTCATTGGTGCACCACAGATGCTCGTTTAACCAGGGCCTAGGGTACTCCATCTTTTTCTGTCCTCAGCAACCCTCATGGTTTCGCTCAGTGTCAAGCCAGTCCATTCTCGAATGTTGTCCTCCCATCTTTTTTCAGTCTCCTTCTTCTTCTACCTCCTTGCACTGTGCCTTGCCAAATCGTCTTTGGAAGGCCTGATGATCTGGTGACGTGGCCATACCACTTTGAGCAAGTCATTGTGTTGTCCAATGGCTTGTGTGTTGGTCTGTCGGACTCCGTCGTTGGTGATGTGCTGGGTATAGGAATGCCCAGAAGTCTTCTGTAGCACCTCATCTTCATGCTGTGTATGCATCGTTGTAGATCTGCTGTGAAAGTCCATGTCTGATACAATGGCTTCTAAATATTTGAAGGGTTGTCCAAAACCAAAAAGTACACACACGCCCCAAACAGAAATCCGTGTGTGTGTGTGTGTGTGTGTACATAGTAGCAGTCCAGCGGTGTTATAAGGTAATTGAAAATAATGCATAGGCGACATAAGTGGTAGCTCAGCACGCGGTTTGTGAGGTTGGCACTGTGAGGTCATGGGAAAATGTACCTCGTAAAATTGTGTACCTCACAGCCCCGTCAGAAAGTCTTACACACAATCTCATAATGTTGTGTACATCAACGCGCACGCACGCGCACACACACACACTCACACCCAGACACACAACAAAGTAGAAAAGAACGATTATTTAGGGAATATGTGTGAGTGAATTTAAATAAGACATGTTACAATTGTTTTTAAAGTCCACAAATAGGTCTAGGTTCAAAAGCAGAATGAAAGTTTATTACCAGACAAAACTGGCACACGCAAATACAGCAAAGCAGTAATACATCATTTTGCATAAATAAATAAAAATACACAATTTTTTGTAAGAAAAAAAATTTAAAAATTAAATTTAAAAATTGCCTATTATAGTTTTGTGCTACATTTCTGAAAAAAAAATGCGAGGGAAGAAAAACTCCCTGTCATCTGCATAAAATAGTTATTTTCGTTTTGCATGTACATTAATAAAAGTGGTTTATGTAATTACTTCCCTTTAACCACTCACTAAAGTCACGTCTATCTATCTATCTATCTATCTATCTATCTATCTATCTATCTATCTATCTATCTATCTATCTATCTATCTATCTATCTATCTATCTATCTATCTATCTATCTAGCTATCTAGCTATCTATTTCTAATTATCAGTTAAAATATGAACGCTTACAAAACTTCTCACAAAACTTATTGCGTCATAAATAACAAACAACAACAACACTATTGTAACATATTCCCACATAAACATGGAAATCACAGATTTATTATGCTGAGCAAAATCTGGAAATGGAACACAACAGAAAACTGCTAGTAAAAACTGCTAACTGTTATGTAAAATTTCAAAATGTTTGATGTTCAATAATTGTGTACATTTTAATTAAGAGTTTGAGCTGGCCAAATTGTTACATTGTTAATTTTTTTTTAAAATCTCCTCTTGTTATTGTTGGTTTAAAATCTCCGCGTGTACACAATTTCAATGAAATAAATGAGAACTGCTGGAATTCAAACTCAACACTACAAAACAGTAATTCCCGAGCTTATAGCTTGGATTTCAGTCCCGCGTGGGACAAACTAACATGAAAGGGACGAGACTTTTCAGGACACCGAGGATTTTCTCATGGTACTCCGGTTTCCTCCCTCCCTTCAATAATGGTATTGGAGGCAGCCAATTTAAAATGTGAAAACTTAAAAAAATTATTTCTGCTCTGATTTCTTTCAGATCGCCGCGTTTTGAGATCCACTGAAGAAAAAGCGCGTGATAAGATCCTATTTTATCCTTTATTATTATTATTATTATTATTATTGTTATTATTATTATTATTATTATTATTATTATTATTATTATTATTATTATTGTTATTATTATTATTATTATTATTATTATTATTATTATTATTATTATTATTATTATTTTTATTACTATTACTATTATTATTAATTTTTTTTAATTATTATTATTGAACTAGACTCTTCTGACGGAAGAGGCAGACTGAAAACGCCAGATAGAATAAATACGAAACATTGCTTCCCGACACAACGCCAAAATTGTTCTTACTTATTTGTTCTGTCGGGTGTTTACAGTCTGCCTGAGGAACAGCCTACCCTGAACAAAAAAATGATTGTCTAGTTTTGTCTACATTAGCATTTTCTTTGTTCATTTATATAACCACATGTTTCTCATTATTGAACAAAAAGTCCAAAAACAATGTAAAGATTACTTAACGTTACACGAAATTTTTATTGTATTTTATTTGTTCAATTTTATATATGTCCTTTCCATCGAGATGATAAGACAATCAGCAGAACTAATTTACTCTCTAACCATTGTCCTTAATTTGTTTTCTTCAAATGGTAAAAACACTGCTTGAGCAAACACATTGAGGACTGTAAGAAGAGTTAAAGTAATACTGAAACAAAGTTAAAATGAACAATCATTACTAAAAGAACAATCATAGTTCACGTAACCTCTCTTCGTTTTTCACCCCAAATTAAAGTTAGCAATAACCATCAGCAGAGTTTTAACCATGTCATTTATTCTGTGCATTGTGAAGAGGAAAACGTGAATATCTGGTCTTTGGCAATTGATATGTAATTTAAAAGAAATTCCAACAGTACAAGTATTCGTTTCCCTCCAAAATGGATGTAGTGAATACCAGCAGTAGTACTATTTCTACAGACTAATTTGGTCCGTACATTCTATGGCGCAATAGGTTACTGTTTTTTGACAAACATAAAAAAATTTTTTTTTGAATAGCTTGGTTAGTACTTGGATGGGTGATCATGCTTGAAAGACAGCCAACAAATCACACGAAAGTATAAAACACAGCAGTCCCAGTCCACCCAGCTGTAAATGGGTAGCTGGCTCTGTATAGAACCAGGAAGGTAAGCCAGCGAGGGAGAGAAGATGGGCACCGCCCTCATTAAGCTGGACCAGAGTAAAGAGGCCACAAATGCCTTTCTCCCAAACGACCGAAAGGTTACTGGAACATATTTTGGTCTTTTTACATTGTACGTTGGAGTCAAATTATTAATGAAAAAAAGACATAGTTTTTCTCCGTTATTAATTTAACTCAATCGTCAAAGAATCGGGTGAGAATTAGTTTTTACCCCAAAATGCACGTTGACGGATAACCTTTCAGTCATCCAGTGTCTCAGTACACTCCGAAGAAAACTCTAAATACCTCATATAAATAAGATAAAGGTGTTCCTGCAATCTTTCAGTCGATGGGATGAGAGGCGTTTGGAGCCTCTTGTTCCTGAGCCAGCTTAGTGAGGGGTGCCTGTGTCCTCTTCCCCGCTGCCTGCATAGCTTTCCCGGTTGTAAAAAGATCTAGCTACCCACGCACAGCTTGGTGGGTTTCAATTCAATCTTTGATGTAATGTCTGTTCACACATTTAGGCGAGATCAGACAATTAAAATAAAACCTTTGAAACGCTTTAATTGTAAAGTCAGGATGCGAGTGAGGCAGGACTCATTCATTTACGTACACAGTGGAACACTTAGTTCAAATAACTCTGAGAGCATATTTATTTAACGTGCTCCAGGCGCCATGGCTAGTCCCATCTCCCCCAGCATCCTATCGCTCTCATACGTCATTCTACGCGACACATGTCATCGTGTACATGCTAACCTTACATCCCCCTTTCTGTCCAATGTTAATCCAAAAGAAAAAAATCTTGAATCCATTGACTGCATGAATAAATAACGAAAATATATATCAAGTGAATAAAAAAAAATAAAGTTAGATCCACACGTGGTCTTAATTACTTTTAAAATATGGATAGTTCTGAAACTCTAACAAACAATTTGACAATTACAAACTTTCTGAAACTTAACTAACAACACTAAAATACAACATACTTGTTTCAAGTTTGTTCATTCTTTTTCTCTTCTCTTGTCTTTCCCTTTAAAGATCAATTCTGTCCGGCGGCTTAACCACACGGCCACTTCGCGTCATTAGGCTATATAGCCTACGTCCGACCGGTGTCGGCGACTGCGGGGTTTGCAATAACGGGTTCGAAGTCAGGGTGCAAGTCCAGGGGATCAGTCATTTATATATCCACATGTTTCTCATTATTGAACAAAAACTCCAAAAACAATGTAAAGATTACTTTACGTTACACGAAGATTTTATCGTATTTTATTTGTTCAATTTTATATCTGTCTTTTCCATCGAGATGATAAGACAATCAGCAGAACTAATTTACTCTCTAACCATTGTCCTTAATTCGTTTTCTACAAATGGTAAAAACACTGCTTGAGCAAACACATTGCGGACTGTAAGAAGAGTTAAAGTAATACTGAAACAAAGTTAAAATGAACAATCAATACTAAAAGCACAATCATAGTTCACGTAACCTCTCTTCGTTTTTCACCCCAAATTAAATTTAGCAATAACCATCAGCAGAGTTTTAACCATGTCATTTATTCTGTGCATTGTGAAGAGGAAAACGTGAATATCTGGTCTTTGGCAATTGATATGTAATGAAAAAAAATTCCAACAGTACAAGTATTCGTTTCCCTCCACAATGAATAGCAAATACCAGCAGTAGTACTATTTCTACAGACGAATTTGGTCCGTACATTCTATGGCGCTATAGTTTACTGGTTTTTGACAAACATTTTAAAAATATTTTTTTCGCAAAGCTTGGTTAGTACTTGGATGTGTGACCATGCTTGAAGACAGCCAACGAACCACACGAAAGTATAAAACACAACAATCCCAGTCCACCCAGCTGTAAATGGGTACCTGGCTCTGTATAGAACCAGGAAGGTAAGCCAGCGAGGGAGAGAAGATGGGCACCGCCCTCATTAAGCTGGCCTAGAGAAAAGAGGCCACAAATACCTTTCTCCCAAACGACCGAAAGGTTACTGGAACATCTTTTGATCTTTTTACATTGTAAAATGTATAACATCAATACCCCATTCTTTGACGTTGGAGTCAAATTAATAATGAAAAAAATACATAGTTTTTCTCCGTTATTAATTTAACTCAATCGTCAAAGAATCGGGTGAGAATTCGTTTTTACCCCAAAATGCACGTTGACGGATAACCTTTCAGTCATCCAGTGTCTCAGTACACTCCGAAGAAAACTCTAAATACCTCATATAAATAAGATAAAGGTGTTCCTGCAATCTGTCAGTCGATGGGATGAGAGGCGTTTGGAGCCTCTTGTTCCTGAGCCAGCTTAGTGAGGGGTGCCTGTGTCCTCTTCCCCGCTGCCTGCATAGCTTTCCCGGTTGTAAAGAAATCTAGCTACCCACGCACAGCTTGGTGGGTTTCAATTCAATCTTTGATGTAATGTCTGTTCTAGGCGAGATCAGACAATTAAAATAAAACCTTTGAAACGCTTTAATTGTAAAGTCAGGATGCCAGCGAGGCAGGACTCATTCATGTACGTACACAGTGGAACACTTAGTTCAAATAACTCTGAGAGCATATTTATTTAACGTGCTCCAGGCGCCATGGCTATTCCCATCTCTCCCAGCATCCTATCGCTCTCATACGTCATTCTACGCGACACACGTCATCGTGTACATGCTAACCTTACATCCCCCGTTCTGTCCAATGTTAATCCAAAAGAAAATAATCTTGAATCCATTGACTGCATGAATAAATAACGATAATATATATCAAGTGAATAAAAAAATTAAAGTTAGGTCCACACGTGGTCTTAATTACTTTTAAAATAAGAATAGTCCTAAAACTCTAACAAACAATTTGACAGTTCCAAACTTTCTGAAACTTAACTAACAACACTAAAATACAACATAATTGTTTCAAGTTTGTTCATTCTTTTTCTCTTCTCTCCTCTTTCCCTTTAAAGATCAATTCTGTCCGGCGGCTTAACCACACGGCCACTTCGCGTCATTAGGCTATATAGCCTACGTCCGACCGGTGTCGGCGACTGCGGGGTTTGCAATAACGGGTTCGAAGTCAGGGTGCAAGTCCAGGGGATCAGTCATTTATATATTCACATGTTTTTCATTATTTAACAAAAACTCCAAAAACAATGTAAAGATTACTTTACGTTACACGAATTTTTTATCGTATTTTATTTGTTCAATTGTATATCTGTCTTTTCCATCGAGATGATAAGACAATCAGCAGAACTAATTTACTCTCTAACCATTGTCCTTAATTTGTTTTCTACAAATGGTAAAAACACTGCTTGAGCAAACACATTGCGGACTGTAAGAAGAGTTAAAGTAATACTGAAACAAAGTTAAAATGAACAATCAATACTAAAAGCACAATCATAGTTCACGTAACCTCTCTTCGTTTTTCACCCCAAATTAAAGTTAGCAATAACCGTCAGCAGAGTTTTAACCATGTCATTTATTCTGTGCATTGTGAAGAGGAAAACGTGAAAATCTGGTCTTTGGCAATTGATATGTAATTAAAAAAAATTCCAACAGTACAAGTATTCGTTTCCCTCCAAAATGGATGTAGTGAATACCAGCAGTAGTGGACACCGTGGGAAAATGGGGTACTTAACACAAAAACATAAACAGAATGACGCACATCAAAACGCAGAATAATTGGTTTACATGAATACAAACCTTGGTTATCTCACAACATTATAGCAAAGCAAAAAGATTGTAGCTAGTCATTTCAATGATTTATTGAACTTCAAAATACATAACCCATTGCACACCATTCTGCCCCATACCTTGGACAAAATGGGGTACCACATTGGGGCGAAATGGGGAAGCATACAAATGAAATTAAGATGATAGAAAAATACCTTTATTGCTAAAATAAAATAAAATTGAAAATTACGACGTGTTGCTTATGGGGAAGCGTAAAAATGAAATTAAGCTGATGGAAAAAGACTTTTGTTGCTAAAATAAAATAAAATTGAAAATTACGACATGTTTTGCTTTCGATTGTTTCTGTTTGTTTCAAGTATAACTGTGCATTTTACAAGTGAACAGAGATGTGTCAATCATCATCACACAGTTCGCACTTAAAGACAGGGAGTTCCGTATCCTCGTCAAGCCCGGCACAGGAATAGTGTGCCCATTGCTGGCATTCAGAGCACCCCGTTTTGCCCCACCCTCCATACCCCATTTTACCCCACAATTAATTTAAATGAAACACAGGTGCTTGCTACGTAATAAATCACAAGAGAACTAAATGCAACATGACAGTTTGTAGATAATAAAACGACTTAGAAATAGAGGCCAAAAACAATATTTCAACCATTCATGCTCCGGAGATTTCACGCTAAACGTGTAATTTGAAGAATAGATCTAAGAATTCAAAAATAATGTCTTATCACTTACTCGGCAGCGAGAGAACGCGCGAAAGCAACATAGACGGCTAACTGCGTCTTGTCATGTGATCTGTCGAACGAATGAGAGCGTGTCCTTGATAGGGCCCTGCAAGTGTACAATGTCCTGCTTCCCCACTTTACCTCGATACTCCATTTTACCCCAGTGTCCACTATTTCTACAGACTAATTTGGTCCGTACATTCTATGGCGCAATAGGTTACTGTTTTTTGACAAACATTTAAAAATAAATTTTTCGCAAAGCTTGTTAGTACTTGGATGGGTGATCATGCTTGGAAGGCAGCCAACGAAACACACGAAAGTATAAAACACAACAATCCCCGTCCACCCAGCTGTAAATGGGTACCTGGCTCTGTATAGAACCAGGAAGGTAAGCCAGCGAGATAGAGAAGATGGGCACCGCCCTCATTAAGCTGGACCAGAGTAAAGAGGCCACAAATGCCTTTCTCCCAAACGACCGAAAGGTTACTGGAACATCTTTTGGTCTTTTTACATTGTAAAATGTATAACATCAATACCCCATTCTTTGACGTTGGAGTCAAATTAATAATGAAAAAAAGACATAGTTTTTCTCCGTTATTAATTTAACTCAATCGTCAAAGAATCGGGTGAGAATTCGTTTTTACCCCTAAATGCACGTTGACGGATAACCTTTCAGTCATCCAGTGTCTCAGTACACTCCGAAGAAAACTCTAAATACCTCATATAAATAAGATAAAGGTGTTCCTGCAATCTTTCAGTCGATGGGATGAGAGGCGTTTGGAGCCTCTTGTTCCTGAGCCAGCTTAGTGAGGGGTGCCTGTGTCCTCTTCCCCGCTGCCTGCATAGCTTTCCCAGTTGTAAAAAGATCTTGCTATCCATGCACAGCTTGGTGGGTTTCAATTCAATCTTTGATGTAATGTCTGTTCACACATTTAGGCAAGATTAGACAATTAAAATAAAACCTTTGAAACGCTTTAATTGTAAAGTCAGGATGCCAGCGAGGCAGGACTCATTCATGTACGTACACAGTGGAACACTTAGTTCAAATAACTCTGAGAGCATATTTATTTAACGTGCTCCAGGCGCCATGGCTAGTCCCATCTCCCCCAGCATCCTATCGCTCTCATACGTCATTCTACGCGACACACGTCATCGTGTACATGCTAACCTTACATCCCCCGTTCTGTCCAATGTTAAACCAATAGATAATAATTTTGAATCCATTGACTGCATGAATAAATAACGAAAAGATATATATCAAGTGAATAAAAAAAATAAAGATAGGTCCACACGTGGTCTTAATTACTTTTAAACTAAGAATAGTTCTGAAACTCCAACAAACAATTTGACTGTTTCAAACTTTCTGAAACTTAACTAACAACACTAAAATACAACATACTTGTTTCAAGTTTGTTCATTCTTGTTTCTCTTCTCTCGTCTTTCCCTTTAAAGATCAAGTCTGTCCGGCGGCTTAACCACACGGCCACTTCGCGTCATTAGGCTATATAGCCTACGTCCGACCGGTGTCGGCGACTGCGGGGTTTGCAATAACGGGTTCGAAGTCAGGGTGCAAGTCCAGGGAATCAGTCATTTATATATCCACATGTTTTTCATTATTTAACAAAAACTCCAAAAACAATGTAAAGATTACTTTACGTTACACGAATTTTTTATCGTATTTTATTTGTTCAATTTTATATCTGTCTTTTCCATCGAGATGATAAGACAATCAGCAGAACTAATTTACTCTCTAACCATTGTCCTTAATTTGTTTTCTACAAATGGTAAAAACACTGCTTGAGCAAACACACTGCGGACTGTAAGAAGAGTTAAAGTAATACTGAAACAAAGTTAAAATGAACAATCAATACTAAAAGCACAATCATAGTTCACGTAACCTCTCTTCGTTTTTCACCCCAAATTAAAGTTAGCAATAACCATCAGCAGAGTTTTAACCATGTCATTTATTCTGTGCATTGTGAAGAGGAAAACGTGAAAATCTGGTCTTTGGCAATTGATATGTAATTAAAAAAAATTCCAATAGTACAAGTACTCGTTTCCCTCCAAAATGGATGTAGTGAATACCAGCAGTAGTGGAAACCGGGGGAAAATGGGGTACTTAACACAAAAACATAAACAGAATGACGCACATCAAAACGCAGAATAATTGGTTTACATGAATACAAACCTTGGTTATCTCACAACATTATAGCAAAGCAAAAAGATTGTAGCAAGTCATTTCAATGATTTATTGAACTTCAAAATACATAACCCATTGCACCCCATTCTGCCCCATACCTTGGACAAAATGGGGTACCACATTGGGGCGAAATGGGGAAGCATACAAATGAAATTAAGCTGATAGAAAAAGACCTTTATTGCTAAAATAAAATAAAATTGAAAATTACGATGTGTTGCTTATGGGGAAGCGTAAAAATGAAATTAAGCTGGTGGAAAAAGACTTTTGTTGCTAAAATAAAATAAAATAAACTTGAAAATTACGACATGTTTCGCTTTCGATTGTTTCTGTTTGTTTCAAGTATAACTGTGCATTTTACAAGTGAACAGAGATGTGTCAATCATCATCACACAGTTCGCACTTAAAGACAGGGAGTTCCGTATCCTCGTCAAGCCCGGCACAGGAATAGTGTGCCCATTGCTGGCATTCAGAGCACCCCGTTTTGCCCCACCCTCCATACCCCATTTTACCCCACAATTAATTTAAATGAAACACAGGTGCTTGCTACGTAATAAATCACAAGAGAACTAAATGCAACATGACAGTTTGTAGATAATAAAACGACTTAGAAATAGAGGCCAAAAACAATATTTCAACCATTCATGCTCCGGAGATTTCACACTAAACGTGTAATTTGAAGAATAGATCTAAGAATTCAAAAATAATGTCTTATCACTTACTCGGCAGCGAGAGAACGCGCGAAAGCAACATAGACGGCTAACTGCGTCTTGTTATGTGATCTGTCGAACGAATGAGAGCGTGTCCTTGATAGGGCCCTGCAAGTGTACAATGTCCTGCTTCCCCACTTTACCTCGATACCCCATTTTACCCCAGTGTCCACTATTTCTACAGACTAATTTGGTCCGTACATTCTATGGCGCAATAGGTTATTGTTTTTTGACAAACATTTCAAAATAAATTTTTCGCAAAGCTTGGTTAGTACTTGGATGGGTGATCATGCTTGGAAGGCAGCCAACGAAACACACGAAAGTATAAAACACAACAATCCCCGTCCACCCAGATGTAAATGGGTACCTGGCTCTGTATAGAACCAGGAAGGTAAGCCAGCGAGGGAGAGAAGATGGGCACCGCCCTCATTAAGCTGGACCAGAGTAAAGAGGCCACAAATGCCTTTCTCCCAAACGACCGAAAGGTTACTGGAACATCTTTTGGTCTTTTTACATTGTAAAATGTATAACATCAATACCCCATTCTTTGACGTTGGAGTCAAATTAATAATGAAAAAAAAGACATAGTTTTTCTCCGTTATTAATTTAACTCAATCGTCAAAGAATCGGGTGAGAATTCGTTTTCACCCCAAAATGCACGTTGACGGATAACCTTTCAGTCATCCAGTGTCTCAGTACACTCCGAAGAAAACTCTAAATACCTCATATAAATAAGATAAAGGTGTTCCTGCAATCTTTCAGTCGATGGGATGAGAGGCGTTTGGAACCTCTTGTTCCTGAGCCAGCTTAGTGAGGGGTGCCTGTGTCCTCTCCCCCGCTGCCTGCATAGCTTTCCCGGTTGTAAAGAGATCTAGCTATCCATGCACAGCTTGGTGGGTTTCAATTCAATCTTTGATGTAATGTCTGTTCACACATTTAGGCGAGATCAGACAATTAAAATAAAACCTTTGAAACGCTTTAATTGTAAAGTCAGGATGCCGGCGAGGCAGGACTCATTCATGTACGTACACAGTGGAACACTTAGTTCAAATAACTCTGAGAGCATATTTATTTAACGTGCTCGAGGCGCCATGGCTAGTCCCATCTCCCCCAGCATCCTATCGCTCTCATACGTCATTCTACGCGACACACGTCATCGTGTACATGCTAACCTTACATCCCCCGTTCTGTCCAATGTTAAACCAATAGATAATAATCTTTAATCCATTGACTGCATGAATAAATAACGAAAAAATATATATCAAGTGAATTTAAAAAAAAAGGTAGGTCCACACGTGGTCTTAATTACTTTTAAAATAAGAATAGTTCTGAAACTCCAACAAACAATTTCACTGTTCCAAACTTTCTGAAACTTAACTAACAACAGTAAAATACAACATACTTGTTTCAAGTTTGTTCATTCTTGTTTCTCTTCTCTCGTCTTTCCCTTTAAAGATCAAGTCTGTCCGGCGGCTTAACCACACGGCCACTTCGCGTCATTATATAGCCTACGTCCGACCGGTGTCGGCGACTGCGGGGTTTGCAATAACGGGTTCGAAGTCAGGGTGCAAGTTCAGGGGATCAGTCATTTATATAACCAAATGTTTTTCCTTATTTAACAAAATCTCCAAAAACAATGTAAAGATTACTTAACGTTACAGAGGTTTTTATCGTATTTTATTTGTTCAATTTTATATGTCTTTTCCATCGAGATAATAAGACAATCAGCAGAACTAATTTACTCTCTAACCATTGTCCTTAATTTGTTTTCTACAAATGGTAAAAACACTGCTTGAGCAAACACATTGAAGACTGTAAGAAGAGTTAAAGTAATACTGAAACAAAGTTAAAATTAACAATCAATACTAAAAGCACAATCATAGTTCACGTAACCTGTCTTCGTTTTTCACCCCCCCCCTCCCCATTAAACTTAGCAATAAACATCAGCAGAGTTTTAACAATGTCATTTATTCTGTGCATTGTGAAGAGGAAAACGTGAAAATCTGGTCTTTGGCAATTGATATGTAATGAAAAAAATCCAACAGTACTAGTATTTGGTCCGTACATTCTATGACGCAATATTTACTGGTTTTTGACACACATTAATTTTTTTTTTTCGCAAAGCTTGGTTATTACTTAGATGGGTGATCATGCTTGAAAGACAGCCAACAAACCACACAAAAGTATAAAACACAGCAATCCCAGTCCACCCAGCTGTAAATGGGTAGCTGGCTCTGTATAGAACCAGGAAGGTAAGCCAGCGAGGGAGAGAAGACGGGCACCGCCCTCATTAAGCTGGACCAGAGTAAAGAGGCCACAAATGCCTTTCTCCCAAACGACCGAAAGGTTACTGGAACATCTCTTGGTCTTTTTACATTGTAAAATGTATAACATCAATACCCCATTCTTTGACGTTGGAGTCAAATTAATAATGAAAAAAGACATAGTTTTTCTCCGTTATTAATTTAACTCAATCGTCAAAGAATCGGGTGAAAATTAGTTTTTACCCCAAAATGCACGTTGACGGATAACCTTTCAGTCATCCAGTGTCTCAGTACACTCCGAAGAAAACTCTAAATACCTCATATAAATAAGGTAAAGGTGTTCCTGCAATCTTTCAGTCGATGGGATGAGAGGCGTTTGGATCCCCTTGTTCCTGAGCCAGCTTAGTGAGGGGTGCCTGTGTCCTCTCCCCCGCTGCCTGCATACCTTCCCCGGTTGTAAAGAGATCTAGCTACCCACGCACAGCTTGGTGGGTTTCAATTCAATCTTTGATGTAATGTCTGTTCACACATTTAGGCGAGATCAGACAATTAAAATAAATCCTTTGAAACGCTTTAACTGTAAAGTCAGGATGCCGGCGAGGCAGGACTCATTCATGTACGTACACAGTGGAACACTTAGCTCAAATAACTCTGAGAGCATATTTATTTAATGTACTCCAGGCGCCATGGCTATTCCCATCTCCCCCAGCATCATATCGCTCTCTCATATGTCATTCTACGCGACACACGTCATCGTGTACATGCTAACCTTAAGCCCTAGCTTAACTGGGCGAGACAAACCGAACCTTGTCTCGGCGAACCAAAGGTCAAAATTGCGGTTTTATTCTTAATTGGGTCTTCCAGAGACCAGCCGAGACGAGACAGCAGATCGGGCGTCACGGCGAGCTCTTTCGTTTCTGAACTGGGTCTATTTTTAGCTGCGTCGAAACTGACATACCGTGACAAAGTTAGCAACAATGGCGGCCTTCGATCGTGAATTGAAAACTGCAGAAGATTTTGGCGTTGTTCTAGCGCTGTATGTCATAAGCGAGAACGAAGGGGCAGCAGAAAGAGAAAGAAAGCAAAAGGCAACAATGCCCTATGTGTTGCAAAGGCACCAGCAAGGTGCATTTCATGCACTGGAGCAAGAGTTGGCTGAACAGGTCAATGGCTATTCAATGTGTTATAATTTTTACTGATTCAGTATTTTCACTGTTCTCTAGTCTAAATTAAGTTTGGATTTGGTGCACCTACTTCTTTTAAGTGTTGAAGTATTTCTTTAGATCAATTGTCATTGACATTGATAGATTTTTCAGCAAATCAGAATAGTGTCTCGGGCAGGTTTGCTGCGCACGAACGGCAAGACGAAAGGCCGGCCCGCGACACGGCGAGACACGTCTCGATGTTCTCGCCGATCCCGTCTCGGATTGCTCGCCGAGCCTAGTTAAGGGCAAGGATGGTTCGGGTGTCTCGCCGAGACTCTCTCGGGTGTCTCGCCGAGACAAGGTTCGGGTTTGTCTCGGCCAGTTAAGCTAGGGCTTTACATCCCCCTTTCTGTCCAATGTTAATCCAAAAAAAAAATCTTGAATCCATTGACTGCATGAATAAATAACGATAATATATATCAAGTGAATAAAAAAAATTAAAGTTAGGTCCACACGTAGTCTTAATTACTTTTAAAATAAGAATAGTTCTAAAACTCTAACAAACAATTTTACAGTTCCAAACTTTCTGAAACTTAACTAACAACAGTAAAATACAACATAATTGTTTCAAGTTTGTTCATTCTTGTTTCTCTTCTCTCGTCTTTCCCTTTAAAGATCAAGTCTGTCCGGCGGCTTAACCACACGGCCACTTCGCGTCATTAGGCTATATAGCCTACGTCCGACCGGTGTCGGCGACTGCGGGGTTTGCAATAACGGGTTCGAAGTCAGGGTGCAAGTCCAGGGGATCAGTAGCCAAATCATGTCTCGCGCTGTCATGGATCCGCGATGTCGTTCTTGGGGCGATCTTTGATGTTTGAGTGTCTGAAAGGCGTGAAGTAACGTGGCTAAGGTCACGTCTGAAGGCACAGTGAGCTAAGCAGGTATGAACTGGGACTCGTGGGCCGCATCACTTCAGCCTGCCCATCACTGGGCTTCTTCATGGTTAGTCCCACCTCCCCCAGCATCCTCTCGCTCTCGTACGTCATTCTACGAGACACACGCCATCGTGTACATGCTAATTAACCATATATAACCGCTTTTGAATCAACACATACTAGTATGCCAAATAATTCTAAGGGTAAAGTCATGAAGCAATTTAAAGCCATTAAAATAGCATAAACTGAACTGCAAATATAGAAATAAAATTTTAAAACATAACGTCTATAGATAAGCAATTTTTGCAGTTCAAAGAAGCATCAGCAGATCCCCATGCACTGTGACGTCAAGCGGCGAAAGATGCCATTTTCTCGTGGTGCTTCATCACCAATGTAGCAGACGACTCGGAGAGGGTCCGAATCCGCCTTGCACGGTTCTGAAACCAAAGAACGAAGGAATACTACTTTTTATTTTAAAAAATTACAACAACAACAACAACAACAACAACAACAACAACAACAACAACAACAATAACAACAACCTAACGATACTTGTGGCTATGGGGAGTTCGTACTATCCATAATCCCCTTCCTCTCCATATCAAAACTATTTTTAAAAATAATTATGGTGATTGAGTTTTGATGTTAACGTTGTTGTTTTTGTATAGCACGATAATTCATTTCGATGGTCATGCTCATTGCACATGCATTATAAAGAAAAAACTGTGTTCTCAAACTCCAACAGTTATTAGATATTATGCAGTCCTAATGTAACCTAGGCCAAACAGTTTGGGGGTTGATGTATTGTTTTATGGTGGTTCAAAAAAATCTTATTTTATTCCCACTTACGCCCTCCCTCCCCCCACTCCCTCCCCCCACTCCCTCTCCCTTCCCCCCCCAAAAGTCAATATAAAAAATAAAGCTTATAAATAAATAAATGAAAATAAATAAATAAAATAATGAATTAATATGCGGCAGGGATAGCTCAGTGGTCAGAGCGCACGACTTGTGTGAGTGCGTCTTGGGCGACGTGGGTTCGAATCCTGACTTCAGCAAACTATTTTGTGATTGCTGGATATTACGGGCCAGCGCCTTGAGAAGCTCTCTGAGCTTGTAAGTGCGCTATATAAGAGAAATCTCTTTCTTTCTCCTTCTTTTGCTAAAGTAAACTACTTAGATAGACCTACTCACTATGGGCCTGGCTCCAGGGAAGCCGTATCTAACCAGATGCGGGCAATGGGGAACCAGCTGTTGATGCTCTTCCAAAGGGCACACCTCCGTCGACGCCATGTTCCTGAACTTAACGTTGCACCGATAGCACTCTACATTTCCTGTTTACAAGAAAGAAATAATTAACTATCTAATGAAATAAAAAAAATAAATAAACGCATTCTCGCAGAGATAGAGAGAAGGAGAGAGAGAGAGAGAGAGAGAAAGAGAGAGAGAGAGAGAGAGAGAGAGAGAGAGAGAGAGAGAGAGAGAGAGAGAGAGAGAGAGAGAGAGAACGCGCCGACAGTGGTTCGTATAACCTTGAATTTCCGATAACACGACCTTGATGCTCAAATAGCGTACCGCCATTACTCTTCGGATTCGAGTATAAACCGAGATCTTGTCTGTGCACGCATGCATTCCATCGCCCGAATATGAAAGATCCCGACGCTCATGTCAAAGACTGGCGAGTGTAATATAAGAAAACACTCCCCTTCAAACGCTATCTCATATTCCCCCTCGTGTTGAGTGTCGCTGCTCTGCGACTGCCGCATTTTTGCTGAGAAAGCTACCCGAATTTCGACCGCGTGGCTGATACACAATAACCAAATTTTTAATCCCAGCGCTACATAAAGTCTGGACAGTGATTTACCAAACACTGCAAATAAGAATCGAGCAGAAACCCACAAGCCCTGCTTTGACGACGATCACTGAATTATACTGACTGTTTTAATGAACGGTTTTAATATAGACCTATGTGCTGATATGCTTCATAGACACGTATATACACCGGGTGGTAAGTCGGACGACCGTTTGCTTCGCACTTGGGCCTGTGCTTTTCAATTCAATTCAAAACAGTTCAATATTTTATTTCTGTGCATAATTTGAGACTACTATTGATGGCAGACAGAGATACACATAAATAATAAAACTTACAATTTAAGATTGAACAGCGACCATACACAAACAACATCGCTACACAAGAGGTCAATAATACGGCGAGCTATCTTATTGCAGGATTATGCGATACAAAGTCAATGTGCTTGTTTTATGTTGTTTTATTTCAATTAAAGTGCAGGAGGCTTGCGCCTATTTACACTAAAGCCTTTGGAATCAACATTGTTGGCAACTTTCTGCAAGTTCTGTGTGGGATTAGTTGTTGATCCCATGAACACAAACCAGGATGGAAATAAAGAAACATGCAGGAGTGACTGAAAATGGAACTGTGAACTGAAAAACTAACCTGTTGTTGAATCAAACAGAAGTCCAGATATGGCCATTTGCAAGGCGCTGGGGCCTGTCCGTGGGGCAGCTTGAAAGGTCTCGCGTCTGCCGTGTAAAAAGTTCATAGGGTTCGTGACGTCCAAGGCCTCATCGCCGAACTTGATAAACTTCTTACACCCTATCGTCGCCTGGAATATCAACAACAACAAAAGCAAAAGCAACAGCAAAAACACCAAAAAAAACAAACATCAACAAGGTGGCAAGCCATTCAAATGTATTTCCAGACACCCACATAGCCGAAAAGTAAACTTTTTTCAAAAGTGTTATTTTTGTTGTGACTGGGCTTTATTCTAACGAAACACAAGGAAATCAAGGAATGATAGGCCACCGGCTGAACAATCTGCCAGCAAACAGCTATTCACATAGCTCAGCCATTTGTTAGATACAACGCAAAACGTGTTCAGAAAATGGTGAAGCGCCATGGTCTTGACATTGGAGAAAGAACAACTATCAATGATCCAACATGCTTAGCAGTAGTTAAAATATCCCAAAAGTAAAAATGATGGATTTCGGTTCAGTTATTCTTGAGAAAATGCAAAACGTGTGTTTTGAACACACACACAAATTGAAATTCGGATCTACGGACTGACCGGCAGCCGATGTACTACAGAAGGATGGCCCATGATTTGAAGTACCTGTGCACCAAAACTCAACACAATGGTTTTACCGTTTATGAGATAATAGAACAAAACGTCAATGACTGAATGAACATTGAAGTTTAACGTCTACACCCGCCACTGAAGTGTAACATCTACACCCACCACTGAAGTGTAACGTCTACACCCATCACTGAAGTGTAACGTCTACACCCACCACTGAAGTTAAACATCTACATCCACCATTGAAGTGTAACATCTACACCCGCCATTGACGTGTAACATCTACACCCACCATTGAAGTATAACGTCTACACCCACCATTGAAGTGTAACGTCTACACCCACCATTGAAGTGTAACGTCTACACCCACCACTGAAGTATAACGTCTACACCCAACACTGAAGTGTAACGTCTACACCCACCATTGAAGTGTAACGTCTACACCCACCATTGAAGTGTAACGTCTACACCCACCACTGAAGTGTAACGTCTACACCCACCACTGAAGTGTAACGTCTACACCCACCATTAAAGTGTAACGTCTACACCCACCATTGAAGTGTAACGTCTACACTCACCATTGAAGTGTAACGTCTACACCCACCACTAATGTGTAACGTTTACACCCACCATTAAAGTTTAACGTCTACACCCGCCATTGACGTGTAACATCTACACCCACCATTGAAATGTAACGTCTACACCCACCATTAAAGTTTAACGTCTACACCCACCATTGAAGTGAAACGTCTACACCCACCATTGAAGTGTAACGTCAACACCCACCACCGAAGTGTAACGTCTACACCCACCACTGAAGTGTAACGTCTACACCCACCATTGAGGTTTAACGTCTACACCCACCTTTGGCCATAGGGCAGACGGGGATAACCATCTCAGGAAAGAAGAGGGTAGGGATCTAAATCAACACTGAGCCATCAGAGCAATCATACTGCTAAGATGGACAGTGAAAATGGCCACTTTTTATGTTGCCCACCACGGGATTGCAACCTGGGACATGGGTGTGGCAGGCGAACCACTGAGGTACTACAAAATGACTGTGGTAACCTTGATCGGTATGGAATACGATGGAACGTGAGGCAGACCACTAAGGAAGTGTGGTCAAAATCCGTTCCGTAGTTCTTGAGATATGAAACCCAACGGACCGTGCCTGCAGACTGACAGGCCGACTTTTGTAATAAATGTACTTGTAATGAGCTAGGAGATGAAGTTCATTTTATTTTTATATGTCCACGTTTTGATAATGATCGAAAAGAGCTGCTTAAAAGGTTTTTCTATGTGTGACCCACTGCTATCAAATTTTTAATGTATTTTTAACGAAAAATAAGACTATTCTGCTGAAACTGGCTAGGTTGATGAAAAATAATAATGGATTGCTTCAGAACGTAATACAATGATTTGTAATATTAACGATAGTAATAATAGTGATTAATTTTAATCAACAATGACAATTAAATATTCAATACCAGTTTGTACTCCCCCACTTCCCTTCTTTATCACCCAACCTTGCGAGAGAGTGCGTGCGATTTGTGATCAGATTGTGTGGACAAAATTTTTATGCAGTATGCTTGTGTTGTGTGATAATAATGAATGTGTAATTTGCAAATATTAGGTGTCTTCTAGAACGCGAGTGTGAAAGATTAACTTTTGTTTTTATAATATATGTACATATGTATTTTATGTTGTATTTTATTATTTCCATATTATTCTATGTTTATTCTTATTCTTTTTGTTGTATCCACGTGCCCCATGGGGTTTTATGGAATAAAGCACTTTTGACTTGACTTGACTTGCTTGTTCTGATTCCGACTATTTTGAGGTGTAGTCTTGCATGAACACATTTTTTTGGAACGATTTTGTGCATAACTCCAGCTCTATTCCACACTTGAAACCTAACATTTGGTGTGTACGTAATTATCACATTACAGGCGCAGCAAAAAGGAAATCCAAAATGGCAGACAAATAAAACGATAAAATCAAAACGATTAGACAATTTCATCGCACACAAAAAAAAAGAAAAAAAAAGCGCATTTTGCATTCTAATTAAAACTTGAATTTTAAATGTAATATATTTCTTTCTGAAGTAATTTGATGAATGTTCAAGTTACCCTAACCCCTTAAAATCGCCTTTAACTCGTGTTTAAGAGAGACTGCATGGAAAAAAGCACTATTTCCATATGTCAGAATTAACAAATGAATAAATAACATAAAAAATGAATTAATTAATAAAATTGAAAACGACAAACAGGTACCCAAGCCACCATGTACTATACAAACAAAATAAACCCACGTCATGGAAGCTTGAGTGTTTGAAATGCTCTTTCTTGGTTGGTTTGTGAGAGATCTTCACCCCGGAGGGGATTCTGTCCAAATCCTCTGCCTCGTAGGGTTGACATTCTCTTCTCAAATGCCTCCGACATTCCATGGCTGCATATCTGTTACACAAAATCATTAAACTATCACAAATACACAGTATAGGAATTTGTCATTTCTTAGTCATAAACCTAAAATCTAGACATAGAAGTCTGAAATTGTGCTGCCTCAAATTTGCCAAAATTAGGACAGGAAAAATGATATCTCCCTCATGATGACGCCAAGGTTGGGCTCATGTCAGTTGAAATCTGAAGTAATTATTGAAAGAAAATGTCAAATCATCTTTAAACCTATCCTAAGTATTTCTTATTATTTATTACAAGAATATTAATTAAAATAAATATTATTGAAGAAAAATTATCAAAGCCAATAAGCTTATTACAAGATTATCTACTCACGTAACTATTTAGCAGACTGTTTCAACAACCGCAGAGATAGCTAATACGTACTTCAAATAACGACGCAATAATACAATAAGAAGCATCATGAAATAAATATTAAAAGTTCGAAATTAAAACTCGTAATTCTACACAACTGTACAAATGGTGAGTGTGCTTTTTAAATATAAAATTTTTTTTATTAATTAATTTATATATTTTTAAAGTCTAATATCACTTAATTGTGGAATGACTTTAAATACATTGATTGCATTGAATAAAAACAAATTCTGCTTTTATTCACAAAGTATGAATGTGGTAAAAACTGAATCGCAAAATTTTTCTGTTATTTCTTTTAAATGTAGCCGAGCAGAGTATTTGAATCCCGCTTCTCGGCCAGGCAACATCTGACAGCAACGCCAGTGTCCGATCCCCAAGTAATGGCGGTTCTCCAGGGTCAGGTGGCGGATCTAACGAAGCAGCTGTAGCAGTTAAAGCAACGTCCACAGCCGGCCCCCCCAACGTGATACCAAAACCGCCATCTGCTGGTTTTGCCTCCGAAGAGGCCACTTCCAGAGAAACTGTCCTCAAAGACAACCCCACTTCCAACCACCACGAGGGCAACAACCACCACGGGGGCAGCAGGGAAACTGCTAGCCCCCGTTGTCTAAATTCAGGCAACGGAGGCGCAAGGGCAGTGCAAGGCTGATTGGCGAATGCCCCACGACAGTCGCCCTCATTAATGGCCAAGCTGTGCAAGCTTTCCTCGATAGGGGCAGCGAGGTAACGATTGTGACGCAGACCTGGGTCACCGAGAATCTTGGTGACGTTTCTCTTCAGTCATCCCACCTCAAGCTGCGGGCAATCAACGGAACAGAGGTACACTACTCCGGTATCCTGGTCGTCGAGCTACAGTAGCTAACTGCGATAGACGGCAAATGCCAGAGGATCGCTCAAGGAAGATGAAGAAAAAAAAAAGCCGATTTGATCGGCGAATAAAAGATTAAAAATGGGTTAAGAGACTAAAATACAAAGCAGCTAAGAGAGGGGGCAGCCTACGGCAATTGTCAGCCATGATACAGGCTCCCCTGCGATAGACGGCAAATGCCAGAGGATCGCTCAAGGAAGATTAAAAAAAAAAAGTTTAAGATTTAAGAAGCAAGGCTAAACGTTATAACAGGGGAGCTCCCGGCAGTTGAAAGCCATGTTAAGAGCTCCCGGCGATATACGGCAGAAAGCGCCATGGGATCGCAAAAGTTTTAAAAGCATATAATAATAATCGTACTCATATATAAAAGTATGTAAAAGCCCTCGGCAACAGACGGCCATGTTCCCAAGCGATAGATATACACCCACGGCAACACGGCCATAAGGGTGCCGAACTACGGACCGGGGAAACTAGCACAAGGCTAGGTCAAAATCCCCTCGGCAATGGTAGCCATGGCGAAACAACCTAACGTCGGCAAATATACAAAATTAAGGACGACGAAAGTGGGGAGGAACTATCAAGCATGGACAACCTTGATGGCTATAGATAGCAGGCAACAGCAGACCGATAAATACAGCGGGCGGCCAGAAGCAGTAGGCCGGGCTCGGAGGAAGTAGAGTAAGTGATGAAATCTGGCAAAAAAGGGCCAATACCCCTACGAGCGCAGATCAGGCGAAGCGGATCGAAGTCGCCAGCGAGGTGGGGGCAAACAAAAAGGTAATGCTCAAATTCAATGGGAGCGCCACAGACGCAATGATGGTCGACAAATCGGGTGCGCCAAGAGCCCGAACAAAGGCGAAGAGCGATGGCCTTAATATGACAAGACACAGTACAGGCAAGTGGAAACGGGCGACGCCCCTCCAGGAACGGACGGCCGGCCCCCTCCGCAAGCCAGCAAGAGTACCTGGCGTCCCAGGAAGACTACAAGACCCGACTAAATATGTCGGCCTTGGCCTGAGGATAGGAAGGATCAAGCAGGAGAGAGATCTGGGCAAGGCCGGAGGAACCAACGGCCGCGGCGCGGTCCGCCAGCTCGTTGCCTCGTATGCCCACGTGCGAGGGCACCCAAAGAAAAGAGACCATAAGACCCAAAGCACCCAAAGAGGTGACCAGACGAAGAATATCCAAGACCAAAGTCGGTCTGGAGGAGGAATAGCCAGCTTCAATACTAGAAAGAGAGGAGAGCGAGTCAGAACAAACAGCGATAGAACACCCAGATGGGAGAGAAGATCTAGAAAGAATATGAAGAGCCTCCCTGATAGCAAGGAGCACGCACGTGAGCACACACGAGCCGGGAGGGGAGGGGGGGCCGTAGGACGAGTCACCCATCCCCTCGATGTAAAAACCGCACCCAGGGCGGCCGTCGGAACCGACAGAACCGTCGGTGAAAACGCGAAGGGAACCAGTGGCGGCTCCCACACGCTCAAGTGCCAACTGCGGAAGTAAAGGCAGGTCAGAAGCATGCTTGAGACCTGGGAAACCCAGGGAAACAGAAGGCATAGGAAGATCCCAAGGGAGAATGGGGGGAGGGGAAGGGGTTCCACCGGGCACGGCCCACCTGTACCGGAGCCCAGAAGGTCCCCAACCACCGAGCCGATGCCAGGCACAGACCGAGGGGTCACCGGCCACATGAAAGAGGGTTCAATCTCGCTGACTGTAGAGTTGGGAACACGGGACGCTCGAGTAACGTACCCGGCACAGAGTTTCTTGATCTGAAGATCAAGGGGAAGAACGCCTGCAAGCCGGTAAACCAGCAACTGCGGAGTGGCTCCGTGGAGAGAAAGCGCAAGGCGGAGAGCCCTGCACTCCATCTTCACCATCGAAGCCAAAAGCGAGGGGGGCAGATTGTACAACAACTCCGCACCAAAGAGGAGTCGAGACCGAACAAGGGAGATTACCAGAGTGACAAGGGAGCGGGGCTCCTGGGCCCAGGATTCCCGACGGAGGGAGTACAGAATGCCAATAACTTTACCAGCATTAGCAACGTTAGCGTAGACATGGGAGCGGTAGCCGCCGTTCTGCTGGAACAAAAAGCCAAGATACCGTACACGGCGAGAAGGGGGGACCGCAACCCCCGCAACTTGAATCGTGAGTGTGTCAAAGAAGGGATTCCAGTAATGGTGAAAAGGGACGAAAATGGTCTTGGAGGGGGCAAGTGAGAGACCTATAGAAGCCAGAGAGGCTGCCACCCGGTCGATGTCAGTCTGGATAGCCAACAGATCCTGTCTGAGCAGATGATAAGAGGCCCGAAGAACCCTGCCGCGCGTGGAGCGCCACAGGGCTACGTCGTCGGCATACAGAGTGGCGGTGGTGCCGGGAGAAACATCCAGCCCCACCTCAGGGAGTACAATGGTAAAAAGAAGAGGGGCAATAACTGAACCTTGCGGCACGCCCGTGGACAGGGCGCCGACGGGGAAGAGAACTCCACCCCAACGCACCCGTATCTGACGGTCTCGGAGAAAAGATGCAACAAAAGCTGTGATAGACTGGTCTACACCCAGCGAGCGGAGCCTCTCCAACAGGCCACCGTGCCATACCGAATCGAAGGCCTTAGCGATATCGAAGAAACAGGCCAAGACGGTCCGTCCCCCGGAGCGAGCACGACGAATGTGCTCGTTGAGACGGACAAGATGATCGGCGACGCCCCGCCCCCTGCGGAAACCGGCCTGGGCAGACTGAATAACTCCCCTAGAGGAGCAGAAGTATTCTAACCTAACCTTAATTATACGTTCGTAGATCATACATGTGTGATTTGTAAGGGCTATGGGGCGGTAGTGGTCGATAGATTTTCTGGATTTATTGGACTTGAGGATGGGAACAACAACGGCCGAGCGTCAGGTGTCAGGAACCGTACCAGTTGAGAAACAGTGGTTAAAGTGAACCAAGAGCTGAGTTTTAAAACGAGGCCGGAGCTCTCTTAATCATTACGTAATGGACTCCATCGGGCCCCGCGCCCTTACCCGAGGGACAGGCTCGCAGGGCACGAAGGAGCTCCACCATGGTCAGTGGACAGCTAACAGAGGATGGAGGGGCCAGAGGAGGAAACCGCACCTCGGCGGCAACCCTCCGATCGACTTCCTCTGGCAGAGACAAATTTGGTGAGGAAGGCCGAGGCCTTAGCCACACTAGTAGTAAAAACAGAAGTCCCGTCGCTTAAGTCAGGGTCGATGGGCCTGTAAGTCCCGCGCAATCGGCGCAGGTTGGACCAGAGCTGCCCCACGCCCTGCTCGCCGTCCAACTTGGACAGCCAGTGGTCACGTTTGGCAGCTGCAATGACGCGTTTAGCGGCCAACTTGGTGGTCTTCATAAGGGAGTGTGCATCAGGGGAGTTAATGCGTTTATATGCGGAGTAAGACTGACGTTTTGCGCGGACGGCCTCCCGACAGGAGTCCGTCCACCAAGGTTTAGCAACACCAACCTGGGCCTGGTAACATGAGGGGGCGAGAAAGGTCGCACGACTGCCAGTCACGCCGTCGGAACGGCGTATGACGTCAACACGAGTAACATGAAACATTTTGACCGTCGCACGACGTGCTGTCGAACGACGGAAGTTGGTAGGACCGCAGTCGTATGAACAGCCACGACCGTGACCGTCGGTCGGTAGGCCAGTTTTCGCGACGGTCGTGTGACGACAACAACAATGACTGCTATACACAGTTTACGCAGTTATAATTCCAAACAGTCACACAATGCATACGTTTACATGATTTACTCTCTGACTTGTTAATATAAAGCTTTACAAACACATTGTGTATTTTATTCATCTACTTTGTTAATGAAATACCCTACGTTTCATGCTTGGTAAAAAGCATATATATAGTATAGCGTCCATTAATAAAATGCATTAATATAATCAATACTCGTAAATTACAACAACAGAAATAATAAGTAATTTTGTTTATTAAACAAATAAATTAATTTATTAAAAAATTTGGGGGTTACTGCAGTTCTATACCGTAGCATAGAACCAGCGGAACAATCCCTTCATCGTTTCCTACTCCTTCGGATGAGAGTATAAACCGAGGTCTAGTCTGTGTTGCATACATTCCATCATAACGGACTTTAAAAAATCCTGACGCTCATGTCCTAGACGTGTGAGTGCCGGTGACAAGAACACACCCAGCATGCACATAGGTCCTGGCTGCCCAGGATTTTGCTCAGTTGTCTGGAGCGTTATTACGATGCGTCCAAAGGCTGCAAGTTGGCACCTCGTGCGGCTTGAGTTAGATCCTGTATCGGCCAGCGCCTTGGGTCGCCAAGTACGGCGAGATATGTGCGCTATAAAAATCCTCAATAATAATAACAACAATACAAAAGTTGTATTGTCAAGTGAACGCACAAGCATTTAGTAAACGCTGCAGCACACTAAGAACTGTACATTTAACGCTGATGACCATGTTGAAAAAACAATAAAACTATAACATTTTGTATACAGGCTTATTTAGTAGCCAGTACTCTCACCCTATATCGTTATAGTAGGAAGGTAAATTAAAAATTAAAAATCATATTTAAAAATGTAAAGTTTGGAGTTTTTTACAACGTGGATTCTCTATGAACTGACACGGCACGCTGTCACATTCGTCAGTCATGGATTCACATCCACCTGAGACAGAAGCAAAATCATCTTCATTAATAAAGTATATACAAACAAGTTGCTTTAGCTTACACAAATCAACAAATGCAATTACTATTTAAAAATAGTTAATAGCTGACTCAGAAAATAAAGGCAAATTGTGCTACAATCACAAGTCTAGAAATAGTAATACTTCTACTATGACTGATAACAAGCGTTCAGTAATAACTGTATACATAGAAAATGCAAGTGGACAACAGTATAATCATCATGAGATGATACTGATGTTGCTATTCCGCCTCGTATTCTTCCTCATGACTACCTGTATTAATAATAATAATAATGTTCGTCATTTGTAAGGCGCTTTAGCCTAAGGATCAAGGCGCGCAAGGGGTTGGGGGAATGGGAAGACAAGACAGACAAAACTGGACAAAAGATACATAATATACATATGTACAAAATACAGTTAAACTATGAAAAACACAAGCACGCACACCTGCTTACACTCTCTTGTAAATGATTAATTGAAATATTCCCTAAAAAGGTATGTTTTCAACTGTGATTTAAAAGAGGAAATGGAGGAAGAATGTCCAATCTTGTATGGAAGGGAATTCCAGAGTTGAGGACCAAAGACAGGTAGAGAGCGGTAACCATGCGATTGTCTGTTGAAGCGGTTCTGTCTAAGAAGACGTGTGTCAGCAGATGATCGCAGAGCTCGAGAAGGGGTGTATATGAATAACATTTCAGAAGTATAAGCAGGAGCTGTGCCTGTAAAAACAGAGAAACAAAGGCAAGCTATCTTGTATTTTATGCGTTCAGCAACTGGTAGCTCGAGGAGGGCCAGCTGGGACAAGAGAGCAGGGAGCTCCGGCGCCGCGCGGGAACGCGCATCCCTAACAGAGGGTCCAGGCCCGGGCGCAGGTAAGGCAGAAGGAAGGTCAGCAGCAGCGGGGACGGCGACGGCCGAACCCGGGGGCAACCCGGGAGGGGGCCCAGCAACCGTGGGCAAACGGGGAGCAGTCCCAGGGTCAGACCCAGGGGCACCTCCGTCAGCCACCGAGAGGCCCCCTTGCCGAGCACCTCGGGGGGCAGAAGAAGGCAGACGACCACCGGCCGACGAACCGGCCGGGAGGGCGGGATCAGAGGAACCAGAGGCACGCTGTAGAAATGTCCGACGGGGCGCCGGAATGTGGCGGCGCGGGGCAGTCGAAGGCGGAGAGGAACCAACCCCAGCCCGGGCCATCTCCACCGCCTGCGAGAAGGGGAGGTACGTGGCTCCGCGCAAGCGATTGGCTCGGCGGGACACCTCGATCTCGGGACAGCCACACCAAGCGGCAGAGTGGGCCCCATCACAGTTAAGACAATGCAGCGTAGAACTCTTGCAGTCGGCCGTCCGGTGGTCCTTACCACATCTAGCGCAGCGATCTTGCTTACGCTTGCACTGCCATCTGAGGTGTCCCAACAACTGACGAGTGCACCTGGACACCGGAGCCACAAACGGATCGACCTGAAAAGTCGTGCGGCCAAGAGTGACCTCAGGAGGGAGGACCTTGAGAGCAAAAGTAATCCTGATGCTGCTGGACGGAGTGCCACCCTGCCGGGGCATACGAACGACCGACTGGACCTGGAAGCCATCAGAGCAGAGATCGCGCTTGACCTGTGAAAGAAAGGAGGAATCGTCGTCCATGGGCGGGAGACCCCGAACCACACCAATCGTAGTAGCAGTGGGAATATGAGTTGAAATGGGGATACCTGCAAGGGAGGAACAACGGAAGATGACACCCTGTTGCGCCGCGGAGACGCAGCCAACAAGCCAGTCCCCCGAGGGGGTACGTCTAATAGAGGCCACCTGGCCGGCAAGTTGAGATAGGATCTGGGCCTGCAGCATGGGCCCAAGACCGGAGAAAGTGGCAGGGGTACTCCCCAGGTCCCTAAGGACAACAGGAAAGTCGACAACCTCCGCCCTGGATCGGGGAAGAGGCATACGAAACGGGCGAACAGAGTGAGCTTGAACACCAGCACCGGCGCGAGCAGCCGCGGCATAAGAAAGTGGCCTGGCTCCAGAGGTGCCCGAGGAGGGCAAGGTCCGAGAGCCAGGAGCAGCAGGAGACTTAGGTGTATTGGGTATTGACATGCAGGCAGGGGAGGACGACCGGGGGGTCGAAACAGGAGGCAGCCCGGTAGGGGGCTCACAAGCGCGAGAAGGAGCAGGGGCAGAAGCAGCTGCTGCAGACGCCGAGGAAGAGCCACCAACAGAAGGTGGACCAACGGCCGACCCAACTGCGACGACGTCCGGAGAGGGGGGAACCGGGGAAAGAGGAATCGCCATAGGGGAGTCCGAGGCAATGGCCTCGGGACCCGGGGAAGAAGGATCACCAGAAACAGATGGGGCAGGACGCAACTCTCCAAGAGCAGACGTAGGAACGTCGCCGTAAGAGATGGAGCGCCTAGAAGAGACGGCGCGCCCGGGGCCGCGCCGAACAAAACCGGGAGACGCAGGCGACGAGTCCCCGGGAAACGGGGTAAGCGCCCGAGAACGGGGGCGAAGAGATGAAGAAAGGCCGGCCTTCCGGCCGCTAATCAGCAAACGCGCCCGGGCCGCCGCCTGGGCCTCCCTCCGCCTGGCCTTGCGGACGACGGGAGGGATCTTAGGAGAGGAGACCAGGAAATCATCAGTTGTGTGCATAGAGGCAACTCTCCGATGAGGAGAAGCGTCATCACCAGAAGCGTCGGAGGGGGCGTCAAGCGAAGAACGCGAACGGTCCGAGTCGTGAACCTCCGGCACCTCCCCATCGGAACCCCAAACCTCATCGTCGACGTCGGACATGCCGACAGGCGAGCAAAAAAGGCCCGCAGGCCGTCACGCAAACAAGCGGCACCAATGAAAGGCTAAGATGATAAAAGGTAACACTAAAATAATAAAAAGTAAAAATTTAAGATCACTCACACAGCCGCACTCACAGACATACAACGGACCAACAATAAAACCAATATCCTAGGGGAAGAAAAACAGCCCTAAAGCAAAAACTAATTGCAAGGATATACAGTGATCGAAGCCCGCACCAACAGACCGCTCGCAACTGGGAGGCGCGTGACGAACAGCACAGCACAGCGTGTGTAGAGCGTAATCGACCAAATACAGCAGCAGCGGCGACGACAAAAACACGACGAGTCAAGTAGCAGCGTGCAACAATCAGAGCAATGCAGCAGCAACACCCTCTCTCAGCAGAGTCCAAACAAGCAATGCGAAAAAAAAACCCGTCTTCTTCTTTTTATTAGATTTGTGTCCCCGGACACATGGAGCGTATAGGGGACTTCAAACCCCGTCTGTTGTTGTTTTGTAGATTATAGTCACTCACACGACACTTTCGCATATAGGTGACTACTGGACCGATTTATACTGACACCAGCGGGCCAGTTGTTGGTAAAGGAAAAAATAATATGATCACACGTTGACCAATCCGGGATTCGAACCAGCGACCTTTCGGTTACTAGCAAGACGCTTTTACCAACTGAGCTACCCGACCCCTCAAACCCCGACTGTTTGTTTGTATGTAGATTATAGTCACACGACACTTTCGCATATAGGTGACTACTGGACCGATTTATACTGACACCAGCGGGCCAGTTGTTGGTAAAGGGGAAAATAATATGATCACACGTTGACCAACCCTAAGCTGTCGACCGGGGACGGTAATCTACTTACTGAACTGAACTTGCGTCTCACCGAATGAACCGTACCTGCTCTGATTGGTTGCAATTTGCTCCTTTGCAAGTTACACATTGCATCGAGTGAAAGAGACTTTCCGTCCGCCATAGTTTGCCGCGTACGATAACGTAGCGCAAGATCAAGAACGCATATTATGTATACATATCCCTATTCCTTTTTTTTTTTAAAGTAAGAAGGAAGAAAATATGTAAAAAAAAAATTAAAGCTAAAACATTAACAACAAAACAAAACGATAAGTATGAGTTAAAATAATTAAATTAAATAAACTAACGAGCAGTGCTCACTTTTAAATTTATCTCATATTGCGTAAATGTGTTTGATACCTTCAATTTGTAATTTTTAATTTGTAATTTTTCCTGCTGCATTTAGTTTCTTCCCGCACATTCACACACACATACACACACACACACACACACACACACACACACACACACACACACACACACGCACACCCACACACACACACACACACACACACATCTCCAGAAACACAGAGATGCACAAAACAGTTCTCACAGAAAATTCATTGATTACAAATTAAATTAAAAGTACATTTAATTACAGAAATACTTAATGTGCACTACTGGATCATTCACTCCCACCTGCGCGCCATCTCACACATGGGGAAGCTGGAGAGCGCTCAGACACGACGTTTAGTTTCAATTTTTGCAAACATCAGACTCACCAACAATTGTACCAACATTTACGGAAATAAACTGTCACGATTCTGAACACCGCGTCCATTCCTGTAGTGAATGTAAAAGCAGAATCTGTTTGCACACATTTGATATAGATACTGGATATAGATTTAATTAATTAATTTATTTATTTATTTATTGATCAATGCTAAGCTTACAGACACCTTAATTATGAGTCCCTAGAAAAACATTTACTGTTTTAAAAATTTTATTGTAATTATTTTTAATTATATTATTAATTTTAATTTTATTGTATTTTATTTGAATTTTACTTAATAATACATAGTCTATTTAAGTTGGTCTTGCATATATCTTATGCCTTTCTAGGAAAAAAACAACTAGACCATTATTTTATTGTTATTTTTAAAACAGGATTTGCTGTTATTAAATCACTGGAAAGAATAATTGTGCAATATCCTCCTTGAAATATATTACAGAAGAGGAGTTGAAAAATAGATAGGCTGTTAACTGCTGTTGGGAATTCCAAACATTGTTTCTTTTTAAATTTTATTTTATGTAATCCTATTATTAAAAACTAATGCAGTTTGTAACATGTTAATATGGTGGGTTCTTTTTTTTCCTCTCCCACTAGCAATGTATCTCTCTCTCTCTCTCTCTCTCTCTCTCTCTCTCTCTCTCTCTCTCTCTCTCTCTCTCTCTCTCTCTCTCTCTCTCTCTCTCTCCATTTATTTCTTTAAAATGTTTTACTTTCTTCCCTTTTTATTTCTTAGTCTACAACCATTTCGTTGAATGAACGTTAAATGAAATAAACAAACAATATGGCAGCTCATTAGACGTTAATGAAAGCACCTACTACTTACCTTCGCGAGGTAGCCTACAGTGCTAAGTGTTCCTCACAGCTAGCGAGTTGCTAATAACGCGAACACCTCAGAAAAAGCGTTAGAGTGCATCGGAAATTCCCGTAAAACCATAATCGTGGTTCATTTTTCAGCAAACGTTACAAGACACACACTTTTTTTTAAAATCTCAAGTTAATAATACTCTCTATGTGACCTCGTTTTACGTACATGTAAGCTTACAGAAGCTAATTGTCTTGAGATACCCCCGTTGGGGTGCAGGGGGTTTCAGTATAAATAGTATCCCCACTTTCTGGAAATATAGTGCTTTAAATTCCCACTGTCGCTGTCTTTCTCATTAGCTCTGTCTCATTCCTGCTCTGTTCTATCAATCTGCTATACTATCTTCTTCTTCGCTAGACCAGTCACCTACCTTTTTTTCTCTTGAAAACTCTTCCGGGACAAGACTCCTTATTTGTGTATGAGTAAAACCTATCTCTTCTGCTTACATCTGTAGAACATCCTCTCTTGCGGACACCCTGTCGCGCTGACATCTGAAATGTGTGTGTGTGTGTGTGTGTGTGTGTGTGTGTGTGTGTGTGTGCACGTGTATTTATGTCAAAGTGGGGACTCGACTGTGTTGATTTAGTCATAAATGGGGTCTTTTGCTAGGACCCCACTTTTTTTCAGGGCCCCACTTTTTCAAAGTGCTCGCAAGTGCTCTTTAAGTGCATGCAAGTGCAGTTGTAGTGCATGGAAGTGCAGTTGTAGTGCATGTGTACTTAAAGTTCACTTCGCGAAGTGCAGTTGTAGTGCATGTGCACTTAAAGTACACTTGGCCAAGTGTAGTTGTAGTGCATGTGCACTACAACTACACCAGGTCAAGTGTAGTTGTAGTGCACATGCACTACAAGTACACTTGACCTGGTGTAGTTGTAGTGCATCTTCCAGACGGGTAGGATAAGGAACTTTCCTCGACGATTAGGGTAAGGCAGTGCCTCGACGATTAGGGTAAGGCAGTGCCTCGACGATTAGGGTAAGGCAGTGCCTCGAA
>CM072515.1:77710571-77738071 GCA_036898135.1 Oncomelania hupensis
GATTGTTCAAGACTTACAAACCATACATTACTTTAAACAAAAACCATAGATTACTTTAAACTACAAACCGTAGATTACTTTAGTTCATTTCAACATGTAATAAAACGTTTTTGTTAAAGTTATCAAACGGCGGACAGTCCTAAAGCTCTGGAAACGACGACCGTTGCTAAAATCAACCGCCCGCAGGTGACGCACTTCTCCGTGACGTCAGCACATGCTGGGCACATGACTTGATGACTGCAGGGTAGAAACATGACGCTCGGCGGTCCCTGGTGGCAGCCGACACATACGGGACGTGGGCGTGGTCGTTGCGGTGAGATGACGTCAAAGCTCTTTCCTTGTGGCGGCATGACGCTTTGGTGACGTGACTTCGCTGTTGTGGTGATGTAGGGTTATTCCCCGCTGTAGTGACGTAGGGCTGCTCCTCTGTTTTGGAAAGGTGAAAACTGCAACAGAGACACACAAATTATAAGTGTATGATATTAAACCTTTGAATTTTAGTATATTTAGTTATTTCATGCGTTCGCTCATTTGAAGCATGTCGTAAGTTATGTTTGAAATTTAGTTATTTCATGGGTTCGTTTAGTTGAAGCATGTCATTAGTTAAGTTTCCCAACCTTTGAGATGACCCCCTAGACGACTTCAGTCACTATAAATTGTACCTGAAGTATCAGCAAATGGTATTGTGTTTTGTCGGATGTAGATTTGGTTTGTGGATAATTGTTGGCGTTAGTCATCTTTGGTGACTTGGGAAAACCGTCTCCCCATTTGTGTTCTCCTTCACCAGTCTTACTGAATCGTTATTTCAGTTTTCAGATACCAGTATATTTAACAGCAGTTTATGTCGTGACGGTCTTCTTTATACTTACATCGGCCTTTCTGTTGTAGAAATCAATGTGTAGAGAGACTCGGCGGACTAAAAATAAAGACTGGTTCAGCGAAACAAGCAATAGGGTAATACTAGTTGGTCAACGCCACTGCACACGCACCGCTCCCGCTAGGATGTGAAATGCGATGGCGGCGACGTTGTTGGTGTATTTCAAACTTCTTCTTGATTGTGCGACCTCTACCCAACCTTACTACCACCTCTCTCTCTCTCTCTCTCTCTCTCCCTCCCCATCTCTCAGCCCCCGCCCGCTCTCAACGATCTGCAAGTTGTGTGGCAATGAGTAGACACAAACTACAAAAATAAAGTCAGCCTTGAAAATACTGCTACAGTGGAACCTCCGGTATCCGGCTCTCTGGTATACGACACCCTCCGTTATGTGACCTGAAAACTTCTGACGGATTCACTTCCAATAATAAATGACCTCTGGTATGCGACAACCTCGTTTATGCGACCAGCGACCGTGTCTTAAGCCCTTTATACGACCGTCTTAGGGCAATTTAAAAGAGATATCAGTTAATTTGCTGTCTGTACCTTTCGTTTTTTCTCTCATGTTAGTGTACGCCTGCTGTTGTCTGCTATTTCCGGTTCGCAAATAAGGGTCATTACTCGCCTACACTGGCTGTCAAAATGGCGTCGCGCAAGAGGAACGTTTTGAGTTTGGCAGAGAGAATGAAAGTGATTGAAAGAAGTGAAAATGGGGAGAGTTGTTTGTCTATTGCAAGAAGTTTAGACGTTGGGAAGACCCAAATTCAGCTCATCATAAAGGATAAGGAATCTGTGAAACTACGATGGGAGAGTGGAGAAAGTGGCGAAAAGGGAAACATCGAAACTGAGAGCTTATGCACTGACTGACTTGGATGAACGCGTCTGGCAGTGGTTCGACTGTTTTCTATTTTTGAAGTTGTGAATAAAAGACAAAGCTAAAAATGAAACATGTTTTACAGTTTCCTTTGTCAGAGAATACATGCTGGTGAGTGTGAAAATTATGACTACATACCCCTCCGAGCCTAACCCCCTTCCTCCCCCACCCCACCCCTTGTTTCCGGTATAAGACCACCTCTATTATAAGACCGTTTTTTTCTCAGATTTTGGACGGTCGTATACCGGAGGTTCCACTGTATTGATATTGCTAGTCTCTACCGAAATGTTGGTCAGCCAATAATCATAAAGCAGAAGATAGCTCATTTTGGGCGGTTAAATTCCGCACTTCGCTACACCATACCCAAAAGGTTTGATCAACCAATGATTACGCTATCTATCTATGCCTAAAAACCGAAAATAGGCCGCAGTGGCTCAGAGTAGACTCGATCAGTTGCTATTTACTACTACCTCATAGACACCACATCCATCAATGCACCATGTACCACCAACAACCACCACTACCACATCAAGGCCATGCATTGACTGCGTGATCACTGCATGCACACTGCAAGAACGTCATGAATAGTTTAGAAATCCAATGACTGGACAAGTGAAGAGACATTCGGGGGTTTCCCGTTTCCTGGTATCGGTCCTACAAAATAGCTGGCTTTAATGACTAGTTGGTCTACTTGTGGGGTTTTGTTTACAAGCATTGATAGGCTAATGGCGCTGCTGCACTCACTGTACAGGCTCAAGTCGTGGAAGATTCGTTCCTATTAAACAGCGCTGTTATTCCCTTCCACTGAAAGACTGACAGGCCTACATGTATAGGATGAATATTAGCATGCCACAGATTGACAGACACACAGGCAGACGCTGATACACCAATACATTTATACAGACATACTATAAACACTTAGAAAGATGCAAATGGAAATTATTCAAAATTTACTCATAGACACAGTCATTTTCAAAGTTACCAAACTTCATCATCAAATCACAGATAAATTCAAAACAGAACACAGAAAACATCAAATGCTGGTTAAATACCAAATGCATTTAGGAGAAGAACAAGTGCCAAAATGACCTAATAAAAGTATAGGCTACAATTACCCGAAGTTACACTTACCTCCACACACCCACCAAACATTAAATCCAAGCAGTCTTCTAGAATATACCATCTTAATATTGATGCGCTTTAAGTTCGTTTTGAGGAAAGCATCAGGTATTATTATTATTATTATTATTATTATTATTATTATTATTATTATTATTATTATTATTATTATTATTATTATTATTATTATTATTATTAAACATACAAGATTTTTTTAATCTCGCAGAAATATTGATAGAACATTTAGAGAAGGGACTGGACTGTTAAACTAACATTGTACACCTTTCTTGTTTACAAGGACAAAAATAGAAATTACAATAAAAAGTATGTGAGACGAAAAGCAATTGCTGATAAAAAAAAACAAAAAAAAAAACACACAATACAATAATTAATAATAACATAAAATTACAACGCAAAATAAAATACACAAATTACACATAAATGCATAGAAATACATAAACGTATATAAAATAAGCTACGGTATATCACAAAACTATTATGTATTAATATAGCAAATAAACAATACACGTGCAATTTTACTTAAACAGTGAATGGTAGCTAGCTACTTTTAAAAATAAATAAATACATACATAAAAATAGACCCCAAAATGTTTGAGACCAAAAGACAATTGAGCAACAGTACAGTCTCATAGAGACCATCAACACAGTGGTAAAACGTCTTAAAAGATGAACAAACCAGTACACGGCCTCTCTTTCTATCCACAGGTGAATGGAAGCGCAGTGGACGGGGCCCTGATTTCCTAGGCCGACGGTCACGGGTTCTAACCCAACAGCGGACAAACTTACGTGACTTAGGTATGAGACCTTTGAGGTCATCGAGACTCTTCCCCGGGTACTCAATCAATTAATCAATCATCGAGGAATTTTTATAGCGCACATATCTCACCGTATTTGGCGACTCAAGGCGCTGTTGTTGTTTGTAGATTATAGTCACACGACACTTTCGCATATAGGTGACTACTGGACCGATGTATACTGACACCAGCGGGCCAGTTGTTGGTAAAGGGGACAATAATATGATCACACGTTGACCAATCCGGGATTCGAACCAGCGACCTTTCGGTTACTAGCAAGACGCTCTTACCAACTGAGCTACTCGGCCCCATGACTCAAGGCGCTGGCTGATACAGGATCTAACTCAAGCCGCCCGAGGCGCCAACTTGCAGCCTTTGGGCGCATCGTAATAACGCTCCAGACAACTGAGCACAATCCTGGGCAGCCAGGGATGGGGGAGAAGGACCTAGGTACATGCTGGGTGTGTTCTTGTCACCAGCACTCACCCGTCTAGGACATGAGCGTCAGGATCTTTAAAATCCGTTATGATGGAATGTATGCGACACAGACTAAACCTCAGTTTATACTCTCAACCGAAGGAGTAGGAAACGGGAGTAAAGTGTCTCCGGTTTACTCTTTCTTTTTCAATAATGCGGGCAATCTAAACTTTCAAACATACATTTTGATTTTTCTCCTGCCTTTTGCAATAGCGATCTCTTCAGATCGTCGCGCTTTGAGTCCCATTGAAGAAAACACGCCTGACAGCATCCGATATAATAATGATTAAAAAAATATTATTATTATTATTATTCTTATTATTATTATTATTATTATTATTATTATTAAATTGTCATTGACAAGAGGACTGCATCTGCAGTCTTTTATCCTTGAACGTGTGACATTGTAACGATAAAACAATTTAAACTGCAAATTTTAAAGACAGAAATGCCAACCAATTTTGTTCTTTACATTTACAGAGATTAAAAGACGGTCACGAGCTTGTTCGTTGCAACGATCAGTTAATGTTATCTTGCTGCACGTGCGGTCATTCACTGTTTTCTAGTCCACCAATCACGTGAGAGGCCGTGTATAAGCTTACTGTTTGTTGTCTTTTTTTTTTTAAAGCAGCAATTATCCATGACTGTTGTTCACACAAAGTCAGCTTTAGTTTGATAAATCAACAATGACGTATTATCTATTTATAGCAATGGTGTATTAAGCATAAATGCGTCATTCCACCACGAACGGAGTCTTCTTACTGAACCGGATTTTTAGTTATGTCTTTCATTACACTTTAAAAAAATTGCAATATTTTATTCCATTCTATTCAGTTCTGCAAATGCTTATTATTAAGCAATACAGCCCATTTTAGTGACTAGTAAAAGATAATGGAACTAGATGGGCCTACTTTAGTTTCTGAACTACCTGGATGACATCATCATCATTTCAGTGCATCTGGTTCCGGATTTTTGTCATGAGGTTATTTGATTGCGACACAAATACAAGAATTCGTATGACAGTCCATTCGCGATTATTTGTTTTTAAAAAAGGGGAGCACAAACTATCCCCAGTTTTTTTTCCGTTTCGAACACTGATAGGGTAGGGTACTTTGGTAGCAGTATTACATTATGTCATCGGCTTGGACCTAAATACCTCGAGGATTGCCACAATGAAAAAGTGATCGTAAAAATACATGACAAACTATGAAAAGGAAAAGCAACCCAAGTCATCCTGTTTACTTGATCATCTGCAATAGTACTAAGTGCACAAATGATGTCACCAGTGAATAACAACTAATTATATAGTTCTCTAAATACTATAGTCCTTTAAGTAATATCACGGTATCGTTAACTGATATGATAGATTATAATTATCACAGTATAGGTAGTGAAAGAGTAAACATTTCCAAATGAATTCCATTTACGCAGGTACTTCTGATCATCATCATCATCATCACCATAATCATCATCATCATAATCATCATCCTCATCTTCATCATCATCATCATCATCATTACAATGTATTTTATCTAATAACAATACATAAAGGGGATTAAAAAAATATCATTGTAAATGAATGGAATATCTTGCATTCATTTTAGTCTTGTGTTTCTTTATGGTAACTCTATCCAAAGATTGGAAAGAATACGTAGAACCAAAGAGTTAAGCTCTATGGTAGAACAAAACGAATGGAATGAGAATAGTCGACCCAACCCAGTGCCTAAATATACAATCTATCATCGTTTGTACTTTCTTAATAATAACAGTTACAACATTTCAAAACATGTCAAATTGAATGAAGATGCAAAATAAATATGGCATATACAATGTGATGCAATGTATTAATAATCACTACAGACTAAATGCAAAACATAAAACAATATTTCTCATCCAATTTAATTTTACAATAATGTGTAAATATTTCGAAAAATTAAATGTGCGTGGTTATTAAAACAAAATTCGTAAAAATTGCATCAAACAAATAGAACACAACATCAACACAAGCACACACAAAAACAACACAACAACAACAAAACAACAACAACATCCACAATAAACTGAAACTCATTTTTATATTTTTGCTAGAGATGTTGTATGACGACACACACACAAACACAACACACACGTACACAGAACACCAAAACTGGGTTTCACTAAGAATGTAGGAATCGAAAAGAGTTTTTTTTGTCGGAAAGAACGCAAATTTCTTCTAAAAATGTAAGAATCTAATGCAAAATTGTCTCTGTCCGTCTCAAAAGTTGACCTAGTTCGTCTCCTATAGGCGACGAAATAGGTCGAACTTTCTTGCAAATTTTCCCGAAAATTGATTGGATTTTCTCTGTCCCGGATAGAGCACTCCCTAGTACTTAAAACACTCTCATGCACTACAACTGCACTCCCATGCACTTAGAAAAAAGTGGGTGGCTGGAAAAAAGTGGGTGGATAATATACACATCCATTCTCTGCATAAAAAGCAAGGTCAGTCACCCATTTCAAGATGTGGGGCCGGGTAGCTCAGTTGGTAGAGCGTCTTACTAGTAACCGAAAGGTACCTGGTTCGAATCCCTGATTGGCCAATGTGTGACCATATTATTTTCCCCTTACCATCAACTGGTTCGCTGGTATCAGAATAATGTGACAAGTAGTCGCCTATACGCTTCGGTGTTGTGTGACTATAATCTACAGTTACATGTTACCATTTCAAGGCTTATGGGTACTCACAAACACACACGCACACACACACATTTAAAAACAATAAAAATTAAAATAATAACAAACACAAATTTAAAAAAAACCAATAAAAATAATAACACGCCAATGTAATAAAAGCATTCACAGAAAACTATCCAAATATTATTGATAAATATAATTAAAAAATTGACAGAAATGACCAACAAAATTTTGTGAATGCTAAAATTGTCGATGAAGAGAAAAACATAAATTATAGCAATGAAAATATACTTTGGATAATTTGAGCAAGCAGTAATAATTAAACAGTTACCATTACATGAAATAAGACAAAAACAAATAGTAGTAGTAGTGGTGGTAGTAGTAGTAGTAGTAGTAGTAGTAGTAGTAGTAGTAGTAGTAGTAGTAGTAGTACTGGTGGTGGTGGTGGTGTTGGTGTTGGTGATACTAATCCTCAGCATCACTTTACAAGCAGCGTCTGTATCTGAAAATCTGGGTGTTGCCTCCCTTGTGGAGTCAACGCGTGAGGATGTACAACGCCAAATCGCAGTAACCCATTGGTCCCATTTTCTGTACGCAAAACAAAATGAGGGGCCGATTACAAACATCAAAGTTTAGATAACATTCCCCGCACACAGCAAAGGGGCCGGCTAAGAGGCCATAATGTATATGAAAACCTTTGTAGGCTTACACAAACGAAGAACGGGGACCAGCTAAAAAGTCAGAGTTTATCTTGGTAAGCAAGCAAATAAAGGGGGGCCGACTAAAAGTCAATTTTATCTCATAATCTCTGTTAGCGAGCTAACAACGGGGGCCGCCAACAACATTATAGTTCATAATCTCTTGTTAGCGAGCTAACAACGGGGGCCGCCAACAACATTATAGTTCATAATCTCTTGTTAGCGAGCTAACAATGGGGGCCGCCAACAACATTATAGTTCATAATCTCTTGTTAGCGAGCTAACAACGGGGGCCGCCAACAACATTATAGTTCATAATCTCTTGTTAGCGAGCTAACAACGGGGGCCGCCAACAACATTATAGTTCATAATCTCTTGTTAGCGAGCTAACAATGGGGGCCGCCAACAACATTATAGTTCATAATCTCTTGTTAGCGAGCTAACAATGGCGGCCGCCAACAACATTATAGTTCATAATCTCTTGTTAGCGAGCTAACAATGGCGGCCGCCAACAACATTATAGTTCATAATCTCTTGTTAGCGAGCTAACAACGGGGGCCGCCAACAACATTATAGTTCATAATCTCTTGTTAGCGAGCTAACAATGGCGGCCGCCAACAACATTATAGTTCATAATCTCTTGTTAGCGAGCTAACAACGGGGGCCGCCAACAACATTATAGTTCATAATCTCTTGTTAGCGAGCTAACAATGGCGGCCGCCAACAACATTATAGTTCATAATCTCTTGTTAGCGAGCTAACAACGGGGGCCGCCAACAACATTATAGTTCATAATATATTTTCTGCATGCAAGTAAAGAACAGGGGCCAACTAAAAAGCCACAGTCACAATCGTAGTTTGGCTGTTGTTTTAAAATGGTGAGTTTGTCTTCAGTCACGATCTAGTAAGTTACAAGCAACTGTCTGTTTGTTTCAGTCCATGCATGGTTTTACTTGAAAAAGACGTTAATAAATCGAAAATTCGTGGCTCTTAACACATTTGTTTGTCGTTTTTATCTCTTCAGAAAGTTGCAGTTTGTATCATATTTTTAGTACACATTTATAAACGGGGTCATAAAAAAATGCCAAGGTTTACCTCGTGATTTATACAAAAGGTAAAATAGTCAACATTGGAAACGATATGGAAACGATACATGGACCTTAACAGCAGACCTACAACGTTATACGATCATTTGTGGTTCCCCAAAGACTTTCGAGTTACGGGAAAGGATATGATAGGATAGGAAACGATATTAAAAAAATTTAAATAGTATAAGTGAGAAAAAGAGAAACAACTAAAAAAAATTAAAATAGGTAAATCAACACATAAAGTAAATAACCTATTAATAAAAATTAGCAATAATAATAATAATAATAATAATAATAATAATAATAACAACAACAATAATAACTAACAATAACAATAATAATAATAATAATAATTAACAATAACAATAATAACAATTAACAATAACAATAATAACAACTAACAATAATAACAATAATAACAATAATAATAATAATAATAATAATAATAATAATAATAATAATAATAATAATAATAATAATAATAATAATTTTATTTATAAAGCGCTATAAGATCAAACAGTTCTGTCGGCTCAAAGTGCTACATAAGAAGTCAAATTACGCACAGTACAATTAAAATTTAAAAAAAAATTAAATGTAAGAAATATGTATTTATTTATACAAAATGCAAACGAAACACAATCTAAAAACACACAGTACACACTCACCGCACAGACTGACACACACTGATTCATAAAAGTAACAGGCCTGAAAATGGCGACTAATTTAGTCGCCATGGCTAGTGAAAAAAAAAATTGGCGACTAAAAAAAAAACTTTAGTCGCCAAATGCGAGTGCGCTAAAATGAACTTTTTTTTAGTTTGGCTAGTAAAATTTTTAGTTTGGCTAGTAAAATTTTTAAGTTACTAGCCAAAGGCTAGTGGGACCTTTTTTTCATTTTCAGGGCTGAGTAATGTTTTAATAAATAAATAAATAAATAAATGAATAAATAAATAAGTATATAAATAAATACCTGCCGACATTTGACGTAACGGCAGTTAGGGGAGAGAACCACATGTCGTCTGAAAGGGTCCTCATCATCACGCCATCCTCTGCACTCTATTTTACAGTACGAGCAGATGGCCTTCACTGCACAACATACAAGATACAAGATACAATTATTACCTCACTCTGACAAATGAAGACGCGGGTGCGCGCGCGCGTACACAAACACACACATAGACAAAGAAACACACACACAGACACGCACACACACAAGCGTGTATTCATGGCAAATTGGGGTTTTAGACTAAATACAGTCATCAAAAAGCGTTTTTTAAATTTTTTTTTTTAAATGAAAGAGCGCTAAAATGTAAGAACTAGATTTTGGAGAAAAAAAAGCTCCTTCTGATAAAATGTTGGCCTCTTTACCCTAACCCATACCATAACTCTTTTACTTCAAATTGATCAACAAAACAGCCCATCCCATATAGCACTTCCATGTACTTAAAACAGTCCCAAGCACTACAAGATCACTCCCATATATTAAAAGAGCACTCCAATGTACTAAAGGAGCACTCCCATGTACTAAAGGAGCACTCCCATGTACTAAAAGAGCACTCCCATGTACTAAAAGAACACTCCCATGTACTTAGAAACAAGTGGGACGCTGGAAAAAGCCCCATTTTGTGCATAAAAAGGTAAGTTTAACACCCCGTTTCTCCATCAATACACACCCAAAAACACACCAGACACCTCAGAGAATTTAAAGCTGCGGGAACCTATACTAGAGCCATGGAAATCAGAAAGCTGTGAGGACACAGAGCTGAAGAACGTAGAGCTGTAGGAACATAAGAATGAGCAAGTCGTCCAGGATCTGCATGACGAAGAACAACAAACTACTTTAAACTTACAAGGGTTCGGAGGGCTAGGGGAATGGTAGAAGCCAGCAACCGCCATCAGCCGTTTGTGGGGTCCAGTCCAGTCTTTTCGGAACGTCAGCTCACGACCTTGAAATGCACAGAAGGTCAGGGTCACTAAAATCCAGCATCACCTGACCTTGACCGCGGCTGACAGCCAACGCCTGAAAACACACTAAAATAATTATTGATCGAAGTTCCCAATTAACAAATACTTACACTCAACTCAAATTTATACAGATAATTATACTAAAATCATATCAAATAGATACATATACTATATTCACATCTGTACAAATAATTATACTAAATTCGACGACGGTGTAAGAATATTACATTACATTACATTATTATTGCTTTAGGTCCAGCGGACTCTTCCGACCCAAATCAGGACCGGACAACCCCCGATCCGCATAAAAGATCTGCTGAAACAACGCTAGTGGTAAAACCGAAAGCTCTCCACCAGCCAGTCACTTTACAATAAAGACATCCCACGCAGGGGACGGCTGAGGCTTCACCCCAACTTATCGAACCCCGGTTTACAAAAAACAAAATAGAATACAAACATCATTATAAATTATCAACAAAACACATACATATAAAATGCCTACATTGCTAAATAATAACATCATAGGAAGCCCTAGTGACCACCTGGCAGAAAGCGTCCAATATTCCCAAGCTGATCCAACAGACCTCATACACAAATAAGGAGTCTTATCCCGGAAGAGTTTTCAAGAAAAAGGGTAGGAGACTGGGCTAGCGAAGAAGACGATAGTATAGCAGATTGATAGAACAGAGCAGGAATGAGAAAGAGCAAATGAGAAAGACAGCAACAGTGAGAATTTAAAGCACTAAATTTCCAGAAAGTGGGGATACTATTTATACTGAAACCCCCGGCATTCCAACGGGGGATGTAAGAATATAGGCAACATTATTTAATAATCCCTTTTTAGCATTTATTCCAAAACAAAAGCTGAGATACAAAACTTAAATTAAGATTAAAATCTGATTTTGTTCATCTTAATTGCATGAACTGATGTATGTAAAATGTATACATGATTTTAGTGATGGAGATTTTTACAGTGATTTTTGAAGTATCGCTCTATTCTGTTGGCATGAGCGCAGTCCAAATATGTCATGAAAAATCCATTGGTCGGCTTACGCGATGCATCAGAGGCAAGTGTTTTTTCTTAACCCCGGGGTCAAGAAAAGATTTGTCAAAGAAGGCGTCTGGAATGGAGTGACGGTCTTCATCTTCGTGACTTCTGAACTTGGGTTCAGCCATCGTTGAACTGGAAGGCTATCTACAATACAATACAATAAATACAATACAACAACACAACGCAACACAACACTATATAAAACATATTTATTACTCAAATAAGGAATTTACTCTTTTTTAACCATAAAAGTGAAGAAGAAATAAAAATAAAAACGTAAAAACTCATCATCATCATCATCATCATCATCTTCATCATCATCATCATCATCATCATCATCATCATCATCATCATCATTATTATCATCATCATCATCATTATCACCATCATTATCATCAGGTAAACTAAGTAGGCTATTGTTACGATCATCATCATCATCACCATCATTATCATCAGGTAAACTAAGTATGCTATTGTTACGATTGAGGCGCGCACGATAAATCCGATCAGTTTTAAAATAGCAAAACATGCAATAACAGCGTGCATTCACCTTTGATTTGATTTTGCGTTGTTGCTAGAAGAAGCTTTGTATAATGTTGATAGTTTTCGTTGGGGAATTTTCTGGAATTACTTGTTTACTATCGACCGAAGTTTCGAGATGGAACTGGCAATAGCTAAGCGATTCTCCTAACCTAATTACGTAAAACAGTGCATAGTTCCGGTGACGAGTTTTATTCTGATTGGGTGTTATTGCCTCATGCTGGAATGTTTGAACTTTAGAGAGGCTATATAAGTAATGCAACGTCTGATTGTAAGAGTGATTTTCTGAAGATTTTTGATGATTTCTGTAGTGACTTCCGGAAAGCGATCTTGTATGCAGTTGTTGATGTTTGCTGAATAAAGTTGGAAAACTTTTTACGACGACTCCTGCCTTGTTCTGAGTGAACAGGCTGCGTGAATAAACGAATTCGAGTTACACATATTGTGACGGGGTTTTTATTGTTGCTGGGCTCTGCACAATGGACTGCTATTACCTCCACGTCTTAGTCGGTAGGGATCGCTAGTAATCTCCCTTTGACTTCACTTAATAAGCCTACATTTATTTGTTTAGCTCGGTCTGTGTTTAGGCTGGGGTACAGAGATAGATAGAAAAATGGTAAAAGATCACTGTCACACTAGCTTTCACACGGCTATGAATCATATGTAGTCCAGCCACTTGGTAAAAAAAAAAGGTAAAGGTAGTCCCATAGCCTTGTGGCCGTAGGGGAGCGTGATGTTGGAGATCACACTTATCTTGGGCCAGCGTAATGAGGGTGATGCCCAACTCTCTCCCTCGCTGCTTTACCTTCCCCACCCTCAAGAGAGTAGGTACTCAATCACAGTTGAGTCAACTGGGGGCGTTGTTATTTGTCGCTTCACTAGCGGTCACCCATCCAAGTGCTAACCGCACCGGACGGTGCTTCACTTTCGACACAGTAGCGAGTGCTCCAACCACTGCACTATCCGACCAGCCACTTGATAACAGTAAAAATCACACATTTATTTCCTCTCCTCTATACACGATCTTCGATGTACGAAACTAACTTAAAAGTTCAATTGTCAATGCGAATGGTTCGCTAGCTGATAATCTAGGCAGCTACTTTTTCTTCATCGGGCACTGGCTACTTTCTGCCTTAATGGTCAGAGTTCTTGAAGAGTGGACTACTGTGGTCCTGTTTATACAGAGTTTTAGAGTTTTAGTGCACGGTTTTTTGTGGCACTTAACTGTGTGGTTGAAGCGCTGCGTTGAGGTCGCTTCTGGGACAAACTGTGTTGTCTTGGCTTGTGTTCGACGGGTGGGCTATCTGCGCACAATGCTGTAGATGCCGCGGCAGCCAACTGTACGCGTTGACGTGGTTGTTGTCGTTTGCTGAGTTGGGCTCACGATATACCGCCTGCTCGTCTGTAACATATGAGACGAAATTCTGCACAACCCTGAAAAATAGGTTTGTGCAGAGCGTCTCACTGAAAGCCAACGTAGCCCTCAGTGATAGCTCCACATCTCTATACATAAGCGACGAACATTCTGCTAAGTCCGTGGTCCACTTGAATCTCCACTCTAATTTCCTATACATTTATAAATATAAATCGTGGCTAACTATACACATAAAGAAATACTAATATTATTAACATTCACTGGTACAGCCACTGATCTGCAAGCATACATATAGGTTAAACAACAGTGGTTCCATACATCTTTCAACATGGCGTCGACCGGTCGCCTCGTGGTCGGATTCGCCACGTGTTCAGGCAAAGTTGGACTAACAATTTAATTCTATGCATAGCAAATTCCACAAACATAATTCAACAATAATATAAATACATCACGATGAAACAGAAGTATGTTCATTTACCTGTTTGACAATGTCAGGCCGTGGCTACTTGACTGAATTCGAATATTCAACAAGCACTGCTTCCCTGGTCTATCAGTGGAGAGATTTCTGCTAGGACGTAGCTGTGTACTCTAGGCAGTTTAAATGTAGACTGACCTCCTACCTGGCTTTGACTGAATCGGCCAAAACTGGTTCTAACCACTCTACCTGTGTCCCGATTGGCTAAAACAATCTAAGTGGATGTAAAATTCGAAACACCTTCGTAGGCCGCGATGATGTCACTACACGGCTCGCGTCAGCTCGCAGTGTGTGTACACATCAGTTATACCTTAATCGTCTGCTATAGACTACAGCAACCTTCTAAGTTTTACTACTGACTAAACAAGCATAAAGCTCAAATAGTGCGGGGGTAAACTGGTCTGCTTGTTACACATATCAAGATTCAAGCATCAGGGCTGAATCGGCTATTGATAAATAATCGTGTAACAGCTATTTGTAACAAAGTTCTTATCTTCAATAAGGTTAGTGCAGTTAAATAAACACACGAAGTTGAAGTACATAATAATAATAATCTATTTTGTATAGCGCAAAATCAGTCAAAATGTTTACAACAACAACAACAAAAACAACAAAAACAACAACAACAACTACTACTACTACTACTCTTACTACTACTACTACTACTCCTACTACTACTACTACTACTATTACTACTATTACTACTACTACTACTACTAAATTATTTTGTATAGCACAAAATCAGTCAAAATGTTTGCTGCACTTTTCACACGCATTCCCTCTGACCAACGGCAAAACCACGAAATTCGATATAAAAGAAGCAACAACAGCAACTGTGACAACAACATACGCATAAAAACCACAAATATACAATAAACCAAAATAGAATGCTAACTTTGAGCAGGACATCAAAGTAAAATAATTAAACAATAAGTATTATTTTGATTACTTTTTTTTTGTGTGCCTCCGACGACTGTTCACTTTATCTTCGTCGACCGTATCCTTAAATGATCAATCTTCACTGGAAAAGGGTAAGCTTGTTTGACTGTGTGCAAAAATCACAACGTTGATGTTTTTAAGTGTCACAATTAATAGACCATTACTACGGGTTCGAGAAAATAAGAGATAGTACTAGTCTAGAGGCAGACAGTCAGGCATTCAGATGCACATACTATTTTGCCATCACCAGCGTTCTGAAACAGTCAGCATAGCATCTCCGAAACACCGGCCACGGTGAATCAGAGTGTTAGAGACACCTGCCTGTACTTGATGTAATACCTACTTATAAGTGAGAAGCCAAATAGAAAGTCGACTCTAGCAAAAACTGAAGAGTTCAGACTTTTATAGTAAATAAACAAAAATATAAATACAATTATCACACTGTGGGTTTCTTCAAGTTTTGCGATTAGGACACCTTGTGTAGCCAAATATTTTTTTTGTCAATAAACTAAACTCGTGTAGGCTAGTACAAGTGCATTGTTACTTGATGTGGATAACGATATAAAAACAGAACTGATTACGGGATTACCCTTGTAGAAAGAGTTGTTTACAAACACTTCATAATAAGATCACAAAAATGACTGATAAATCATTAATCAAAACTAATCAGTGCTCATTTAAACCAATGATGTTATCACGTATCATTATTACACTGAGAATTCTGATAACCGCAAACGTTACCGCAGCTGACGGGAGAGAATGAAGTGTCTTTGGCAATAACAGTTTTCAGACTGCTGTTTTATTTAACGTCTACGTTACTATATTTGTCTAGATTACATGCAACCAGCATGTAAACAAAAACAATGATGATGCAAGGACTGGCGGGGAAAGGGACGTAACCTAAAACACAGTAGTAGTTTTCCTAGGCTCACGTAGCAATACTTCATTACGCTCACCATATTACATGAAAGCAACTTTGCATGCAACAATTATGATTGGTGCTCTCCTAAATATTTGCGACCGATTGGTCGGAGGTTTGGCGGGAACTGACGGTTCACGCACCGACCACGCTGCTATTTCGTGATCACGTATTTCTTCGCAGTGCACGCAAATGCTAGTTCCACCAATAATTTTACGCCGAATGCACGTTCAAGGTCAATAACAACACGTGAAAGATGGTGTAAGTTGGTGTGTGGAGGGGTGAGGGTAGGATGGGGAGGGAGAGAGAGCGGGAAGTTGGGGAATGGGTGTAGGCGTGGGTGTGGGTGACGGCGCCTGGTGCGTCCATGATGTTTTTATTTTAGTATTTACTTGTAATGGTTCTTATATTTAGAGTATTTCAAGCTCAATAGAGAGATGTTATCATATGATAATCTTCCTGTTAACGCGACAAGTCAATTAAAAAAAAAAACCACCACCAATATGGTATTTGTCGCAGTTGCGCGTGACTTAAAATGCAATGAAATGAAAACCACTTCAGTCTATCTCTCACTGCAGGAAAAAAAATTGCGTAGCCATTCAGTCATTGAGTTTATTTTTACTTCTCTAGGCCACTCCAGGGGTGTCGGATAGTGCAGTGGTTGGAGCACTCGCTACTGTGTCGCAAGTTAAGCACCGTCCAGTACGGTTAGCACTTGGATGGGTGACCGCAACACGTGAAGCGACAAATAACAACGCCCCCAGTTGACTCAACTGTGACTGAGTACCTACTCTCTTAAGGGTGGGGAAGGTAAAGCAGCGAGGGAGAGAGATGGGCATCACCCTCATTACGCTGGCCCAAGATAAGTGTGATCTCCAACATCACGCTCCCCTACGGCCACAAGGCTATGGGACTACCTTTACCTCTCTAGGCCACTGGCACTGTCAATTCTGTTACAACAGGCAAAAGCTCTGACAAAGATGAAGGCGATGGTGGGACGAGAGAGAGAGAGAGAGAGAGAGAGAGAGAGAGAGAGAGAGAGAGAGAGAGAGAGAGAGAGAGAGAGAGAGAGAGAGAGAGAGAGAGAGAGAGAGAGGTGGAGGAGTGGGGAAACAGAGCGAGGTAAGATAAGATAAAATAAAATAGGATAAGATAAGATAACAGTTTTATTTAACAAGGGTAAAAGAGTAAGCACTGGGTGTGCTATTTTACATCTTGCCCTTGGAGCTTGTAACAAGAACAATTAATATAGCAAAATAACTTCATAACAATAACATAATGTAACAACATAATCAATACATGCGCGCGCACGCGCGCTCACGCACGCACACAGACTCACACACACAACTTATGTAAAACAATATAATGATAGAGAGTGAGAGAGAGAGAGAGAGAGAGAGAGAGAGAGAGAGAGAGAGAGAGAGAAAGTCACGCATACTGAACACACACACGCACACAAACGAGCGCTCGCGCGCACACACTATTCACAATATCTCTGGGCTCTCCTCATGCCCTGAGCATGCTGCCAGCTTGGATTTATGCGCTCTACAAGTCAACGACACCTCTCTGACAGACACACTCACACAGACACAGACTACAGATAACAAGAATGCATGTAGCCAAGAAGCAACCTTGCCTACACACGGAGCTAAAGATAGCGACAGCGCATGGAAACACAACCTGTCTGGTCTTAGTAGTCATGTCTAGTCATCGCTGTGAGCTAACTGCGCACAATGAATTCACACGTACACACCAATTATTACTCGACCAAGACTTTGGAGATGGAAAACCTACCATAACAACTGACAAAAAAGGTTATTGGCAATAACCCAATCAGAAGCAAAGGTCAAACAATCACGTGGTAACCTGCTTTGCTTTAATATTGGAGCACCCCCCCCCCTCCCTCCCACACACACCATTAGCCCCTACCCTCACCCCCCGCATTTCTCATACGCAACGAGCATGTCTACCAACGTGGAGGATCGCGCTCGCTCTATACATGAATAAATAAACAAATAGTTAATAAATAAATTCGATTCAACATCAACTAACCTAAGTCATTTGAAATCTTAAAGATGACATAAAAAGGGACCAATCAGAAGCAAGGTCAAAAAGTCAAACGATGACACACGTTGAAACTAAAATTGCATTTCCCCGATTAATTGGAGTAAAGTCGTCAACAATAAAACTGTAGTTTAATTTTAATATAACCTAGAAATACCTGCATAAGTATGTAGTACACTTAATCATGAACTGTGTATTTTAATCTTTTTGCTTCAGTGAACGTTGTTTAACTGTGGCATCGTTGTGATGTAATATAACGTGTTGCATGTGGTAGCAGCGTATCTTCGTTCAACATATTATTTACAAACGAGAACGTGTCATTTTATTTTCAATTCAAAGCGTGTTTATGATCTAAAACAAAATCTATCATCAATCAAAAACAAGATAAAGTAGCTAGGTATACAAGCAATGGGTACTGCAAATCTTTGCATGGAGCTAACCTCAGAAGAAAAATAACAACAAGAAGGGAAAGTGAAACGCAGATTTTGTTACTTCAGCAGAAAACATAAATTAAATGCATGAAGGAAAATACGAAAAATCTTGAACACAAAGGTAGCATAGAAGTATCGTAATGTTTCTCGCCACACAGAAAAATTCCAAAAACGACAGCATCAAGACAGGCACGGAAATGACAGAACTGTACGGACAGAAGCTTCCGAACAATCGAACCATACAAAAAGAAAACAATGGGAAAAAACAACAAATGAATACAAAACACAAACTTTAAAATAAGAGATTTCATCACTTACGAGAGAGAAAGCACTCCCTATGTTATAATGTAGCCCTTAGTATGTGAAGTATGGGTTTTTACCTAAGGCTTCCCGATATGTCGTGTCAGCCACTCAATATATGCAGCAAGCACTTAAAGATTTCTAATGCTGGAGTTCTTTTTTAAGGAACACGTTTTAATGATGTGTGTCGACGTAATCTGAAAGTGGTAAGTTTATTTGAAAGCACATTTCCCACAGTCATCTCCCTTCACGAGTTATTTGAGATTATTGAGTGCTTGCACATTTGACATGCATGATGCCTATTATTTGTTACCAGAATCGCAATGGTGGATGTAGATGCTGTAAGCTTACTTCAATGTCCAGATTAGTCAAGGTGTTACACTGGTTGTTGGTGTTTTTTTTATCAGTAGTCGATTCAGCCCCGATGCTTAAATCCTGATAGGTGTAACTCAGATTCGTTTATCCACGCAACCCGTTCAATCAGCAACAAGGCAGAAGTCGTCGTATGAAGTTCTCCAACTTTATTCAGCATACATCAACAACTGCATAAAATCGCTCAATCGCTTTTTCCACTCTACAATTCTCAACTATCAATCACTCTCTCAACTCAAACAATTGAGGCACATAATTTATAGTCTCTCTATGCTTGAGAGAACGTACGAATGTTCGAGGTTGACACAATTTTAACCAATCAGAATAAACTTTCGTCATCACTGTCTCACGTCATACAACCTTATTTGGGATGGAAGCTTCTATTTTTAACACTAGAATTATCCATACGCTTCCATTGATAGTAAACATCCAACTCTAGAAAATTCTCAAATAATATCGACCAACTAAAACTACCAACGTTATACAAAGCTTCTTCTAGCTACGCAAAATCAAATCAAAGATAAATACACTCTGTTATTGCATGCTTAGCAAAACAAAACAATCGCATCTTTCGTGCGCTTCATACACGAACTATCATGCGCGTTTCAACGTAACATAACCCACCACTCAAGAAGAAATGTACTTAATTTCTTTCAACAACGTTGATACGCAATGCACAAACAAAATCCAGAACTAAAACTTATTTCAGTCTGTCTGGATACTGTCACAATGTTCTCAGTTCATCCACACAGAGTTAATGTGCATTCATCTGCAAGGAAACGATGCCCTCGTCCGTTACGGTTGACATCGGCCCAGGGTCAAAGACAGTGATCTCGTGGGCTTTCCTGGCGTCAGTGCATCCTCCGTTGTCTCCTTCTTCCACCGAATGTCGATGAAGTCGACGTTGTCAGTTCCCAGAATGCACTTACTGGGTCTCACGGTCAGGTTAGCTTCTGTTAGACGGTGAAACAGCTCCCTTAAGGTCTGCAGATGCTCTTCCCAGGTGTGGGTGTGGACTAGCAGGTCGTCCCAGTAACACACGACGTTGTTCATTCCTTTGAGCATCTTCCTCATTCCTCTCTTCAGGGTAGCACCGCTGTTGACCATGCCAAAAGGCATCCTTAGGCACTCGTACGTCCCATCAGGCGTTATAAAAGCAGTCTATGGTATGTCCTGTTGACGCACGGGGACTTGCCAATAACCCTTGCTGATGTCAATCTTTAAGAAGATTTTACTCCCCGCTAATTGGCGGAAGAGGTCTGCTGCTGTAGGCATCGGCTCGGGGTCGAAGACGGTGATCTTATTAACCTTCCTGTAGTCGATGCATACTCTGTTGCTCCCGTCCTTCTTCTTCACGACCACGACAGGGGACGCGTAGGGGGAACTGGACTCCCTGATGATGCCCATCTTCAGCATCTCATCGGTGTCTTTCTTCAAGGATTCGCGGGCATTGAAAGGGATCGGGAAGGGTTTGGATCGAACGGGGATGTCTGAAGTAAGGTGGACTTCATGTTCGACCAAACTTGTAGAGCCTGGGACATCGCTGAAGTTATGGGGAAACTCGCCCATAAGGTCCTTGAGCTCGATCTTTTGACCTTCCGTCAAGCTTGGTCCTAGCTTAACCTCATCGATGCCTTCTTTGCTGTGGAAGTCTCCCAGTTCCAACAGTTCCTCGCTGTAAAAGCTATCGTCGATCTCAGCTGCTGTTGCTGAGTGTACAGTCTCTGGCGGCCTTTCCACGTACAGCTTAAGGAGGTTACCGTGGTATATCTTGGAATGCTGGCCGACCTTCACCTTGTAGTCGTTGATCCCCACCACGGTCTCCACTTCGTACGGGCCTTCCACTGCATCAGCAACTTATTATGATCAGTAGGTAGCAGCAGTACTCCTGCTTGGATGGCTCAGCACCATCGTACCTTCAAGAACTCATTCATTAACATGTCTCACCTCGTTCACTTTGATAATGTCCCCAGTCACTCCCTCAAGTTGCTAGCGTCAACGGGCACAAGAAAAAGAACCTGGGTGCCAGATCATTTAAATGTGTAGCACCACAGCTGTGGAGCAGACTACCACAATTACTGCTATAGTCTGCCTCAGAGAAGGCATTGAAGAAGCAGCTGAAACCTTCCTATGCGATTACTGTTCAACGTCAACACCAATCATAGATAGGTATTAGACACGTTAAAAGTTGAAAGCGTATCTGCGTATCATAGACTGTGTTTTTGGAAAATCGAATCCGCCGGTCAAAGGGTTTATTGTCAAACCGCATAAGGTAAAAAGGTAAAGGCAAAGGTAGTCTCATAGCCTTGTGGCCGTAGGGGGGCGTGATGTTGGAGATCACACTTATTTTGGGCCAGCGTAATGAGGGTGATGACCATCTCTCTCCCTCGCTGCTTTACCTTCCCCACCCTTAAGAGAGTAGGTACTCAATCACAGTTGAGTCAACTGGGGGTGTTGTTATTTGTCGATTCACGTTTTGCGGTCACCCATCCAAGTGCTAACAGCACTGGACGGTGCTTAACTTGCGACACAATAGCGAGTGCTCCAACCACTACGCTATCCGACACCCCTAAGAACGGACTTAAATCTTCCATTGGATCGAACCAATATAAACCTATGAAAGTGAAAGCTGTGCATATAATAAAATAGGCATAATTATGTATATGTATTTCCCGTTAGATACCTTAAAAATCTAAAAGCAGATAATATAGTTACGCGGTTTGGAAAGACAGGACCATCAGTCTACATTCCAAGGTAAGGATGCTGCGCTCCCTTGTCATCTCCAACTTCCTATATGCTTGCGAAACATGGACCCCAACAGCAGATCTCCAACGAAGAATACAAAGCATGGAGATGAGGTGCTACAGAAGACTTCTGGGTATTTCCTATACCCAGCACATCACCAACGACGAAGTCTGACAGACCATCACACAAGCCATTGGACAAATCGATGACCTGCTCACAGTGGTGAAAAAACGGAAACTCCGATGGTATGGCCACGTCACCAGATCATCAGGTCTTGCACAGACCATGCTGCAAGGCACAGTGCAAGGAGGTAGAAGAAGAGGGAGACCGAAAAAGAGGTTGGAGGACAACATTCGAGAATGGACTAGTTTTACACTGAGCAAAACAATCAGGGTTGCTGAGGACAGGGAAAGATGGAGTACGCTGGTTAAACAGTCATCTGCGGTGCCCCTACGACCTCCGAGTTACGGGATATGATAGGATAGGATAGGATAGGTTTGAGAATAACCCGTGTGAGCGGCGGATTGGTTTGTCGAAAAACAGTCTGGTAACACCCTTCTGTATCTATGCTGTCTAGGGAGGGGTTGGGGTGAGAAAACAAGTACCAGTATTAGTAGCCAAAGGGGAAGGCTTTTAGTTTCTTGTTGAATGCCTTCTTTGGCAGACGCCAGAAACACCACGCTCCACTTTCAAGCTGCACAATGCCCGTCTACGATTGGCCTTCATAGTGCGCTTTTCGCCATTTACCGATGTGCTTTCAGATATCCAATTTCTGCCTGTAATGCCCCCATGTGGACTCCACTATAAGGATTGGCTAACGTAAGACCCCAGTGGTCCCAACTACGCAGTGTGAGTGATTAGCCATCAACCGATGACTGTAAACTACTCCCCCCCCTACTCCCCCCCCCTCTCCCTTACCCCCCCCCCAAAAAAAAAAAAAGAAGAAGAAAGAAAATAAAAAATAAAAGAAGAACGGGAATTCCCTTATTGCCGCACGTTGTTAATAAATGCTGTGGCGTATTGTGGTGGATCCCAGTTTTTCCAAAAGCTGCCTTTGTGAGGGGACATTCTGACACTTCTTTATCAATGTCTGGGTGGGAAATTTGACTGTGCCTGTTTGTGTTGGCCTATATATATAAATGGATGGATGTACGACACACTTTGTGCTTCAAGTGATGTCCTCGCAGTTAAACTGATCGTTGAAGTTATGAGAATGGTGTAAGGAAGGTCGATGATGAGGGATATTTCAAAACGGCCATTACGTGCCTAACATGTATGCTATAGCAGTAGTACATATGGCATTTCATACTACTACTACTACTACTACTACTACTACTACTACTACTACTACTACTACTACTACTAATCAGGAGGAGAAGGAGGAGAAGTAGAACAACAAATTAATTAATTAATTTAATTTAATTAGATTCTACAAATCATTATTATTTCTTACGAGGAACTAATATAATAATTAAGTTATTTTAAAAAATGAGAAGAAGAAGAAAAAGAAGAAGAACAAGAAGAAGAACAAGAAGAAGAAGAAGAAGTTAACTGAATTCAATTCAATAAATCTTTAATATTTTTTACAAGCAACTCATAATTAATTACTTAAGTTCATTTTTACGTGTACAATATGCACTAAAACTTGTTTTAGAGAGAGAGAGAGAGAGAGAGAGAGCGACAGAGAGAGACAGAGACTAAGCATTTTGAACAGTTATTTTGTTCAAGCAGCAAAACATAAAGCGAGCATATATATTCATTTTATTTGTGTAAAGTTTTTTCTTTATTACAGGAAATCAACAGCATATCAACAGATATTGTAAGGAAACTTCAACGTGTGGCTGGCTAGTATTTTATAAATAACGAACAATAAACGGCTTAGATTACCAGTAGCATATGCTATAAAGTGTATACTGTAGGTTACACAGACTGATGGCTTAGACCTTGAGACTGTTGCATAACAACTCGTAATAAGAAGTTGAATGTCAGACGTAAAAATAACGGACTGTCAATGCCTTTGTCATTAAATGTGGCGACGTGTTGATCCGTCTTCTAACACTAACGTAAGAGCCGGACGTTAACCTTTGAGTTTCGTCCTGCTTGACCTTAAGTGAGGGAAGTGTCAATTGGATGCTGTCTTGAAAGAACTTGACTGTCGTACAAAAGGTTTCTGTTAACCGAACACGGGATGATCCTGTGGAAAAGAAGAAACTACAACTCGCAAGTTCCCCAATGAAGAGTTGCCGTCGAAGTTGACAGTAATCACGCTGTTTATATACTTAATCTACACAACTTGACTGTCAGTGGTTTACAACACGACCAATACATGATCTAAACAGTCTGTGGCAGACGGGAAGACCGGCGCAACAACACCCCTAACGGTGTGATGGTCCCCACACATCTGGATGTCAATTATTCGGATTCCAACGCAAGTAATTGGTATGTGAGAACTCTCGTCTCTATATGTAGTAACATTAAATTTAAAAAAAACAAAAAAAAAAAAAAAAACAATTGATTTGTTGAGGCGTACAATCATTGCAGTTTTATTTGATGTAATGTAATTTTATTTTTGTATTGTTTTATTTCGTTTAATTTCTTTGGTTCTGTATTTTGATATTTTTTACTAAGTATATTTATTTATTTATTTATTTATTTATTTATGCATTTATTTAACTTCAGATACATTCACTTACCTCATTAAAAATATATTACTTTACTTTTATTTTATTTTATTTTTTATTTTTTTTTTGGGGGGGAAGCCAAAATAAAGTGTATTAATAATATTAGCTTCTGCTGGCATTACACTGGGTGGCGAAGTAGTGTAATGGTCTGGCCACACATTACAAATGTCTCATGTCGAGCTGTACTTGGATGGATGCCCATTGAATGTTGAGTCCTAATGATGTAGACAGAGGTTTGAAAATGGGTTTTTGCCGGGAGAAAAAACACCTCAGGACTAAATAGCAAGACACTGACCAACAGTTAAGCGCTCCCTACTCCTTCCGATGAGAGTATAAACCGAGGTCTAAGCTGTGCACGCACACAGCTGCCAGCTACGCAAATACGCCCAGCAAAGCACTAGGTCCCATCTCCCTCATCCTCGGACGCCCTGGATTATTCTGGATCGTCAGGGCGTCAGAAGATGCGCAAAACGGCAGACGAGGGCGCTTCGGGCGGATTGAATGAGATCCTGTCAATACAGGGCCAGTGCCTTGAGCATTTGTGGAGCTGGAAAAGCGCGATGTTAAAAACCTTTAAATAACACCAAAAGTATACATTGGAGTACACATCTTTATTCAGCCATTCTTATACTTTTCTCTAACGCTAATAATTTCTCTCTCTCTCTCTCTCTCTCTCTCTCTCTCTCTCTCTCTCTCTCTCTCTCTCTCCCTCTCTCTCTCTCTCTGTCTCTCTCTCTCTCTGTCTCTCTCTCTCTTTCTGTCTCTCTTTCTCTCTACATCTCTCTCTGTCTGTCTCTCACATTCTCTGTCTCTCTTTTTCTTTGTCTCTGTCTCTCTTTTTCTGTCTATCTCTATCTGTACCCCCGTTGGGGTCCCGGGGGTTTCAGTATAAATAGTATCCCCACTTTCGGGAACTTTGCCGCAGTGCTTGCCATTCTGAGGTCGAGACGTACGGGAGTCCAATGTCGGGGCGGCTTTGCTTCCTGCGGGGATACCTCTAGGAGATGCGTTCAGACCCATGGACACAGCGGCGTGCGGAGATGAGGAGGACGCACCGTCCCGTGGGTGGCAGTCCAGAAGTCGAAACCGCCGTGCCTGCCTGTGGGTGATTCCGACACGACACTCCGCTTCACTCTTCAACCTTCATTTTCTTCACTCTTGGGCTCCCCTGGCCTGGCGGCGTACACTTCGCGCGGAAGGGCCCTCCTTGCTTTGTCTTCGCTTGCCTGGTCTTCGGCTGCCCACCACCTTTTCCTACGATTGGGCGACGTGGGGTTCCCTGTGGAGAGTGGCGTCCTTCGGACAACAGGTGTTTCACCGCCAGCGGCTCCTCGCGTCTGCCTACCCACCCTCACGCGGCCTACGCTTGATCACCTCCTATCAGCCCTATCGGCACTCCTCTGCACGGACCTTCTTGGCGACCTTTTTGGCACCTCAACGACATCTTGACATCTTATTTCTTCCACAGCGTCTTACTACACAACATGACTTCCTACAAAACTATCTCATTGTGATCTCATATCTGTTGTCGCAGCGGCTTCATGCGCTCCATCTTCTTGCGACTTTACTACAGCAACACGATCTCTTATTTCATCCTGCCATCAAGCTACAGCATCAGGACATCTTAATACAACGGCTATCTTCCATTTTAGTCCCCTATACGCATTGTGTCCGGGGACGGTAATCTACCTACTGAACTGAACTGGAAATTTAGTGCTTTAAATTCCCACTGTCACTTTCTCATTTGTTCTTTCTCATTCCTGCTCTGTTCTATCAATCTGCTATACTATCTTCTTCTTCGCTAGACCAGTCATCTAGGGGTGGCCTCGTGGCGCAGTGGATAAGTCGCCGGTTTCCTATGCCGAAGGTCGCGGGTTCGATTCCCGCAAGGGGCGAACGTATGTGACTTAGGTACGAGACTATTGAGGTCACCGAGGGTTTTCTCCGGGCACTCCGGTTTCCTCCCTCCCTTCAATAATGGTACAGGCTGCAGTCAATATAAACATTTCAAAATTAAAAATTCGATTTTCTTCCGTCTTCTAATAGCGATCTCCCTGCCTTTACACCACCTGTTTGAGTGATGTATGTGTATTTGGTGTGTGTGAGGGTAAATGAGACAGGTGAGCGTGTATGTTGGTATAGATTATTATTATTATTATCTACCTTTTTTCCCGAAAACTCTTCCGGGACAAAACTCCTTATTTGTGTGTGAGGTCTGTTGGATCAGCTTGGGAATATTGGACGCTTTTTGCCAGGTGGTCACTAGAGCTTCCTATGATATTATTATTTAGCAATGTAGGCATTTTATAGGTATGTGTTTTGTTAATATTTTATAATGATGTTTGTATTCTATTTTGTTTTTGTAAACGGGGGTTCGATAATTTAGAGTATAGCCTCAGCGTCCCCTGCGTGGGATGTCTTTATTGTAAAGTGGAGAGCCTTCAGTTTTACCTCTAGGGTTGTTTCAGCAGATATTTTATGCGGATCAGGGGTTGTCTGGTCCTGATTTGGCTCTGAAGAGTCCACTGGATCTAAAGCAATAATCATGTAATGTAATCTCTCTCTGTCTCTCCTTCCCTCTCTCTCTCTCAATCTGTCTTTCTAGCTGTCTGTCTGTCTCTAAGTCTTTATCTGTCTCTCTCGGTCTCTCTCTTTCTGCATATCTCTCTATGTCCCTCCTTCCCTCCCTCTCTTTCTCTTTCTTTCTCTCTATCTCACCTTCCTCTCTCTCTCTCACCTTTCTCTGTCTCTGTGTCTTTGTCTTTCTCTCTCTATCCATCTCTGTCTATGTCTGTCCTTCTCTGTCTCTCTTTCTCTCTCACCTTCTAGTTCTCTCTCCCTCACAATCCTCTATTCCTTCGTTCCCACTCACCCCCGTCCCCCACCGTCACCACCACACATCACATACCAGTTGCTGTATAGTGGACATTGTACGACTTAGTCCTTGTTCTATGTGTTTCAGTGGCTCTACCCATCGTTCTACCAGCACGAACGACTTGCCAGATCATTGCGACTGGAAGACCGCC
>CM072515.1:77743071-77868726 GCA_036898135.1 Oncomelania hupensis
TATTTTAAAATTACAACTCCCCCCAAAAGAAAATTACAATAGAACATGTCAAACTTGTGAAATGTTAATGTAAAGAAAGTCAATTTTGTGATATTGTCATATACTAAGTAATCAGAATAAACCTGCCATTTTTATTTTTTTTAAATGTCCTACCGGACTATATATTATAAATATAGCGATGGTTATCCAATATTCACTATTTTTATTTTGAACATTATGAATGTTCTGAGGAATATATTGTGCTATTTATATTGCAGTCATGAATGATATGATTTATAGTTAAATTTTCATTGCAAATGCAAACAATATCCTTGCAATATTTTGTCCTCCAAGAATTTAAAGCAAGACGATGTGCTAAAGAGGTTATTGTTCCAGGATATTGTGAATTTTCACTGTATAATATTTTTAAAGGAAATTTATTTTTTATTTTCTTTTTGATTATACAATTTTTTTTGCTAGTAAGGGGATGTCAATTTGTTGTTTATTTGAATTGACTTTGAATAAACTTAAGTTTGAAAAGTAAAGGTAAATGTGTCTGCGCTGTCAACATCGCGTTGCTCTCCTCCCTGTCTACATTTCTACATCACTAGGTCTATCTTTCTCTCCGACTCTCCGTCTTTGTACCTGTCTGTCTGTCTTTCTTTCTGGCTCTGTCTTCTCTCACTATTCTCTCTCTTTCTCTCTCTGTCATTTTTAGCCATGCATAGATAGCTAATCATTTTAAATATTGAAATGGTCTCTTAAATGTTGATAAATTGTTTTTAAACCCTGTCTGAGTGTTGTTTTGCTACAGACATTAAAAATCAACTTTTGAATTCTCTCTCTCTCTCTCTCTCTCTCTCTCTCTCTCTCTCTCTCTCTCTCTCTCTCTTTCTCTCTCTCTCTCTCCTTCTTCTTCTATCTAACCTCCCCCCATCTCTGTCCATCTTCCTCTCTCCTTTTCTCTCTCTCTTCTTCTTCCTTTCTACTTCTCTCTCTCCTTCTTCCTCTCTCATTCTTCCTCTCTCATTCTTCCTATCTCTCCCTCCTTCTCTCTCTATTTCTCACTCTTCTCCCCCATGCCACGCACTCACACACATACAACACACACACAGCACACACACAACACACATACAACACACACACAACACACATACAACACACACACAACACACATACCATCCCATTGTGGTTTAACTCATAAAGAATGGACAGACAGGAAAGCAAAAGAAAGTGCACGGAAACAACACACCGCTATTCAAACTAATATCCCCATTATCAGATTCGCTTTTTATTCATCAAATTAACATAAGTTGTACTGATAATGCCATTATCAGAAAAGGAAATATACAGTATAATTCAGAAAAAAGATAAAACTCAGTTTTCCTAATGTAGACGAGCGGAGTATTTGACTCCCGTCTCTCGGCCACCACCTTGAGAACATTGCTCCACCCGAGCTGTTATTTTCATTTTATCCCTCAAAACAGGACATAAAAATATTTGCCCTGCAAGGCGGTGAAGCGTGGTTGGGGGGAAAAACGATGCTTAACGTCCTATTGCATGAGCGTTAAGGACGATCACCACGTCGCCACCCTGACAACAATGACCATCATCATCATATCAAAAATGAGATCCCACGGATCTTTTTCGCTAACGTGGTTGGGAGTACCGGGTTGCCGGCTACTAGTGCCACGCACTCTACTGCAAGGTCGCTGCCACCAACCTGCATAAAATGCCTGCCGACAATGTGGTCCCGCTCGCCACCAAAAGCAGCAGGCGAATGGTCAGCCGGGGAGAACAAATGTCGTGTCGCCTTGTCCTGCGTAACCCAATGGCATACCCAAAGGATTCTGCAAAGCAGTAGCCACCCAAGGCTAGTTTAACCAAGAAAATCAAGGTAGACATTTTCTCTCCCAAGCCTCAACCAGTCGCGTCCCTTTCCGCTATACTAACAACAAGAAAAATCGAAAATTCACAGTATTCTCGACCAATAACACCTTTAGCAAATGGTCTAGCTTTAAATTCTTGGAGAACAAAGTACTGCAAGGATATTGTTTGCGTTTGCAAAAATATTATAACTATAAAACATATCATTAATGACTGCAGTGTAACAATACAATTATTCCACAAAACATTCATACTGTTCAAAGTAAAAATGTGGAATATTTAATAATCATTACAAAATCTTTAATTCATGTTCCTGTTGCACATTTTCTATTTTAAAATAAAACAACAATAATCATATTATTCTATAAACAGTCATTGCATAAATTGCATAAAGATTACTTTAATTATGAGAATATTGCATAAGGTGGACATTACTTTGTTATATTTATTTATTTATTTATTTATTTAGCGTTTGATTTAGTTTAATTGTTATTATTTTTGTTTTCTTCATTTTTTTAATACATCAAATCAAGTGTTGTTGATATGTGCTTGATTTTTTTCCTCTCCCCCTGGCAATGTACCACTTCCTCCCTCTCCCCCTCCCCCTCCCCCCCCTAGTCCTTTTCCCCCCATCCCTCTTATTATTGCTAGTCTAAAATCATTTCGGTGAATAGACGTTAAATGAAATTAACAACAAAATGAACAACAAGGACACATACACACACAAGGAGTAGGCATATTTCTTTTATTCATTGCACATACACAAGTAAACCCCTTTTAACACAACTGCTAACTTTTTACAGAGCCCAACAGAAGCGCAATATGTTGTTCATACACTACACAATAGCAAGGCAACACTGGTCAGTGCCCATGATAACATCTCTGAACAACAAGGCGACATTGGTCAGTGCGCATGATAACTTCTCTGAACAACAAGGCGACATTGGTCAGTGCGCATGATAACTTCTCTGAACAACAAGGCGACATTGGTCAGTGCGCATGATAACTTCTCTGAACAACAAGGCGACACTGGTCAGTGCCCATGATAACATCTCTGAACAACAAGGCGACACTGGTCAGTGCCCATGATAACTTCTCTGAACAACAAGGCGACACTGGTCAGTGCCCATGATAACTTCTCTGAACAACAAGGCGACACTGGTCAGTGCCCATGATAACTTCTCTGAACAACAAGGCGACACTGGTCAGTGCCCATGATAACTTCTCTGAACAACAAGGCGACACTGGTCAGTGCCCATGATAACTTCTCTGAACAACAAGGCGACACTGGTCAGTGCCCATGATAACTTCTCTGAACAACAAGGCGACACTGGTCAGTGCCCATGATAACTTCTCTGAACAACAAGGCGACACTGGTCAGTGCCCATGATAACTTCTCTGAACAACAAGGCGACACTGGTCAGTGCCCATGATAACTTCTCTGAACAACAAGGCGACACTGGTCAGTGCCCATGATAACTTCTCTGAACAACAAGGCGACACTGGTCAGTGCCCATGATAACTTCTCTGAACAACAAGGCGACACTGGTCAGTGCCCATGATAACTTCTCTGAACAACAAGGCGACACTGGTCAGTGCCCATGATAACTTCTCTGAACAACAAGGCGACACTGGTCAGTGCCCATGATAACTTCTCTGAACAACAAGGCGACACTGGTCAGTGCCCATGATAACTTCTCTGAACAACAAGGCGACACTGGTCAGTGCCCATGATAACTTCTCTGAACAACAAGGCGACACTGGTCAGTGCCCATGATAACATCTCTGAACAACAAGGCGACACTGGTCAGTGCCCATGATAACATCTCTGAACAACAAGGCGACACTGGTCAGTGCCCATGATAACTTCTCTGAACAACAAGGCGACACTGGTCAGTGCCCATGATAACATCTCTGAACAACAAGGCGACACTGGTCAGTGCCCATGATAACTTCTCTGAACAACAAGGCGACACTGGTCAGTGCCCATGATAACATCTCTGAACAACAAGGCGACACTGGTCAGTGCCCATGATAACATCTCTGAACAACAAGGCGACACTGGTCAGTGCCCATGATAACATCTCTGAACAACAAGGCGACACTGGTCAGTGCCCATGATAACATCTCTGAACAACAAGGCGACACTGGTCAGTGCCCATGATAACATCTCTGAACAACAAGGCGACACTGGTCAGTGCCCATGATAACTTCTCTGAACAACAAGGCGACACTGGTCAGTGCCCATGATAACTTCTCTGAACAACAAGGCGACACTGGTCAGTGCCCATGATAACTTCTCTGAACAACAAGGTGACACTGGTCAGTGCCCATGATAACATCTCTGAACAACAAGGCGACACTGGTCAGTGCCCATGATAACATCTCTGAACAACAAGGTGACACTGGTCAGTGCCCATGATAACATCTCTGAACAACAAGGCGACACTGGTCAGTGCCCATGATAACATCTCTGAACAACAAGGCGACACTGGTCAGTGCCCATGATAACATCTCTGAACAACAAGGCGACACTGGTCAGTGCCCATGATAACATCTCTGAACAACAAGGCGACACTGGTCAGTGCCCATGATAACATCTCTGAACAACAAGGCGACACTGGTCAGTGCCCATGATAACATCTCTGAACAACAAGGCAACACTGGTCAGTGCCCATGATAACATCTCTGAACAACAAGGCGACACTGGTCAGTGCCCATGATAACATCTCTGAACAACAAGGCGACACTGGTCAGTGCCCATGATAACATCTCTGAACAACAAGGCGACACTGGTCAGTGCCCATGATAACATCTCTGAACAACAAGGCGACACTGGTCAGTGCCCATGATAACATCTCTGAACAACAAGGCGACACTGGTCAGTGCCCATGATAACATCGCTGAACAACAAGGCGACACTGGTCAGTGCCCATGATAACATCTCTGAACAACAAGGCGACACTGGTCAGTGCCCATGATAACATCTCTGAACAACAAGGCAACACTGGTCAGTGCCCATGATAACATCTCTGAACAACAAGGCAACACTGGTCAGTGCCCATGATAACATCTCTGAACAACAAGGCAACACTGATCAGTGCCCATGATAACATCTCTGAACAACAAGGCGACACTGGTCAGTGCCCATGATAACATCGCTGAACAACAAGGCAACACTGGTCAGTGCCCATGATAACATCTCTGAACAACAAGGCAACACTGATCAGTGCCCATGATAACATCTCTGAACAACAAGGCGACACTGATCAGTGCCCATGATAACATCTCTGAACAACAAGGCAACACTGGTCAGTGCCCATGATAACATCTCTGAACAACAAGGCGACACTGATCAGTGCCCATGATAACATCTCTGAACAACAAGGCAACACTGATCAGTGCCCATGATAACATCTCTGAACAACAAGGCAACACTGATCAGTGCCCATGATAACATCTCTGAACAACAAGGCAACACTGGTCAGTGCCCATGATAACATCTCTGAACAACAAGGCAACACTGGTCAGTGCCCATGATAACATCTCTGAACAACAAGGCAACACTGATCAGTGCCCATGATAACATCTCTGAACAACAAGGCAACACTGATCAGTGCCCATGATAACATCTCTGAACAACAAGGCGACAAAGAACAATACAACCTTCATACTTGGAGTAAAAATATACAGAAATACGACATCAAAAACGTAAATAAACAAACCCATTTTGCAAAGTTTCTTTTATTTTTTTCCTTTATTTAATTTAAGGACTGTACACATAGTGATCTTAGACAACAACAACAACAACAACAATGTAAAACAACAACAACAACAACAACACATTAATAAACAATTTTAACATTAAGAATGTAACATTTTGACCTCCTCAAACTCCTACTTAATATTTACAAACTTCTTGAACATCAAACATTTCCTCACTTACATGGTGAATGTACCATCAAAATATATGTCAAGCGGGAATCATGCATTTCCCGGAAACAGGAATTCAGCAACACCGAGCCCAAAAACAAAAGAATCGGCAACCGACCGCCAATTATTTATTTGTACATTTATTGACGTTCACTGAATGAAACATCAGCTGGGGGCCAATTTTATGAACGGGTGTTTAAGTACGAATATTTAAACTTACCCCTCTAAGTAATGTATAAACTTAGAGGTGAAGTCTCTTTTTCGTTCCCGCTCATAAACTTGCCCTCAGTCTGGTGTAGGCCTACTGTGAGCGTGGGAAACAAGCTCTAATCGATGCTAGCCGTTCAGACAAGGGAAATAATCGCTGTTTTCAAAATCAACATTTTATACCCACAGTTGTCCACTCCTTTTGAAACACAAAAAATACGACTTCCACAATGTCTTCGTGCATCTAACCAACTGGACATTATTTTGGGTACACCAAAAGCACTTCACAATAGATTAGTTTCAATGTGAACACCCAAACTAACAAACACACATACATACACAAGCACGTATGCATACAAACACACCCGCATGCGCCCACACACTTTCATGCACACACACACACACGCACGCAAATACACACACACCCGCACACACACAAAAATAATTTCCTTCACTATTTCAACACACACACACACACACACACACACACACACACACACACACACACGCAAACGCACCCACACCCCTCTTTTCCCCCAAACAAGCACAAACACATCCCTTACCCCAAGACTTATTCATTCTCCTTACCTCCACCCTCATCCACATTAAAACCCCATTTTCATTGATTACAGTAATCCGTGGTAAAGACTGCCAGTCGCATGACAACAGAGGTGTAATTGATGAGAAACGTGTTTAGCCAGCGTAAAACATCACCTACAATAGACATCCACACAAATGATTAACCAAATGCTTGTTGCAAGACAATGGAATCCTGCAGCATCGACCCAACTCACGCGACCCCAAGGTTGGCTTATGGCACTGTGGTTAGAGTGCCAGTTTGTAGGTTCGATCCCCGCCGGGGATGAAAATATTTAAATTATGATCACAAACTTAAACACTGGCAGCACAGAATTGGAGAATATAAAAAAACAAAACCAATTATTATCATAAGTTTAGCCCACAGTTTGAAATTTAGACAAATAGATAGTATTTATTTATTATTTCTTTATTTCCTTATTTGTTCATGTTCTTTCTTTCTTTCTTTCTTTCTTTCTTTCTTTCTTTCTTTGTTTCTTGTTCTTCTTGTTTTTATTCTTGTTCTTGTTCTTGTTCTTGTTCTTGTTCTTCTTCTTCTTCTTCTTCTTCTTCTTCTTCTTCTTCTTCTTCTTCTTCTTCTTCTCATTTATTTATTTACCCGTGGGGGTGCCGGAGGTTTCTGTCTAAACAGTGTCCCCGCTTTCTAGAAATTTTGTGCTTTAAATTCCCACTGTCGCTGTCTTCCTCCTTTGTTCTTTCTCTTTCCTAATATGTTCTATCAATCTACTACATGTATGTTCTTCGCTGGGTCGGTCACCTATCTTTTTTTTTTTAAACTTGAAATCTCTTCCAAACCTCCTCATTTGTGTATGGGGTCTGTTGGGTTAGCTTGTGAATATTGGACGCTTTCTGCTAAATGGTCACTAGGGCTTCCTATGATATTATTATTTAGCACTGTAGGCATTTTATATGTATATGTTTTGTTGTTATTTTATAATGAGGTTTATAATTATTCTATTGTGTTTTTTGTAAATGGGGATTTGATAAATTAGAGTAGGGCCTATAGCCTCAGCGTCCCCTGCGTAGGATGCCTGTTTGTAAAGTGACCGGCTGGTGGAGTGCCTTCAGTGTTACCACTAGGATTGTTTCAGCAGATCTTTTATATGGATCAGGGGTGAGTCCTCTTTCAACCAAGTTGTGGTCCTGATTTTGTAGTCTTGATTCGGCTCTTTGCAGTCCGCTAAACCCTGTAAGCAATTTATTTGTTTATTATTTATTATTTCTTTATTATTATTTTGTTTACTACTACTACTACTACTACTACTACTACTACTACTACTACTACTACTACTACTACTACTACTACTACTACTGCTGCTGCTGCTGCTGCTGCTGCTGCTTGTGCAGGGATGTTCAGGTGGCGCAGAACGCAAGTTTTATGAAGGTGTGTCTTCTGTGACGGGGTTTCGATCTCAAACTATATCGCACATGCTAGATCTCAATGACGAGCATCTTGATAAGCTCTCTGAGCTTGTAACGGCGCTTTCCATTTGGGATTAGAAAGACTGATGTAGCCCCGTACCACACAATTTGAAGGGGCTGTTATGTTACATGAATTTTTATTGGTTAGACATTTTGGAAGTAGCTTGCTGATTGGTTGAATAAGATTAAGAGTATAAACCGAGGTCTAGTCTGTGTACGCATGCATTCCACCGCACGGACTTTAAAGACCCTGACGCTCATGTCCTAGACGGGTAAGAGTGTCACAAGCACCACTACACCCAGCATGCACTATAGATCCTACTCTCCCCTGTCCTGGGTGGCGCTGGTCTTGTCACTGCCGCGAGTGGAGTGATAAAGGAACTCGATTTTCACCCGCTTATGGGCGACATATAAAATCCAAAAATTTAAATAACATAAAAACAAGTTGTAACAGTGCCTCTGATTTGTAGAAATAAAAAAAGAAATGTTGTATGAATAATTCTCATTGGTCTAATCGTCTCAGGCTTACTTCTCCTACCCCCACCTCGCCCCTTCTAGCAATGGCACCAACAACGTGGATCGCCTAATGCAATTACTGTGATTACAAGATAGTTAAGTTGATTACATTCGTTAAATGTGAAAACGGTGTTGTCTGGACCAGAACACAATCCAGTCCACAGACTGTTCCTCGTCTCTCATCTCTCTCTCTCTCTCTCTCTCTCTCTCTCTCTCTCTCTCTCTCTCTCTCTCTCTCTCTCTCTCTCTCTCTCTCTCGCTCTCTCTCTCACACACACACACTCCCCCTCCCCACCCCTCCCTAACTACCTACAACAAGTTTTGTTTAAATGAGTCTACTCCCACTCCCTCCCCCTCCATTTGCCCTCGCCCGTGTCCTACCCCCCCTCCTACCCATCAAGGAGAGTCACACCAGAGAATAGCTGTTTTGAGGGTGTCATTTCATTAGCGTAGAACTGCTGGTACAAAACCCCGAAGAACCCAGTACCCGTTGTCGCACTTGTTGGAAAGCTCAGTTGGGAAATTGTAGGTATGCTACATCGTAAGCGTGAAACGACAACACTCCATTGATGAATATTTCTTTTCTAAATGCTTGGAGGATCCCATCTGGAAAGGATCAATAGTAGCAGACCCACACAGGTATGTAGTCAGTGAATGATGATCACGCCGACGACAACGACGACGACGACGACTACGGGGATGATACGAGGAAGAGGATAATGATGATGATGATGATGGTGATGATGATGACGACGAAGACGATCATGGAGACGGTGATAGTGTTGTTGTTGTTGTTGTTGTTGTTCTTGTTGATGATGATGATGATGATGATGATGATGATGATGATGATGATGATGATGATGACGATGATGATAATGATGATGATGATGATGATGATGATGATGATGATGATGATGATGATGATGATGTCTCAAGCCCATTTCTCCAGCAATTGTTTAGCTTACTTGTTATTTTATTTACAATTATTTATCTTCAGACCACAGAGAAAATCAGACGTGAACAAAAGTAAAAGGAGTGACTACAGCAACATCATCCTCAACATCATCAACTACAACAGCAACAATACAGACATTAGCAACAGCAGCCGATCGCCCTCATCAACGACAACAACGGCGTGACAACTAGAACAAAAGCGAGAACACAAGAACTTCAACAACATCACAACAAAAACCACAACAGAAACAACAGAAACAACTTCAACAACACCACAAAATACAGCAACAACATCTTCATTATTACCACAACGACTAATTGGCGTCAAACTATGCGTGAAACACACACCAGCTTCACTAACAGCGGCTTGTCGGCAAAACTGGCATTCATTGTTGCCGTGATGACGTGTTATTGGCTTGACGTCACTGTCAGCGACGGAACCATTCGTAACGTCCTCTCCAGACGTCAGGAACATTGCGACAACCTCATTTTCCTGGATGATCTCCTCTTCTTCTTTCCTACTGCGTCACTTCCGGAATGCGCCTGGGTGTGCGCGTCCATGCCGGAATGCTCGGCCTTCAGCTACGTCAAAATGACGTCACTGGTGTCGCAAGCGTCGATGGCGTCATGGTCGTGTCGCGGCCATTCCAGTCAGGTGTTGAACGAGACGACAGCCATGGAAGGCGCCAAGATGTATTTCCTGCAAGAGATCTCGGGTATATCTAGTATCGGTAAGTTCGGTATCTCCTTTTTTTTTGTTTGTTTCCATATTAATTCATAAATTATTATTTATTTGTAAAAGTCGATCCTCTGTGGGCCAGCGTTGTGAGCAGGACAGTCGCTATAATTAAAACAATAAATGTTTATTCTAGATCACATTTTGGTTCTCCACTCAATTTGTGCATGCAGAAATTTCATAATTAAAATTAACCGTTTCTATGATTTTAGCCACAACAAGCTTTCTTTATAAATGAAAAAACAATTTGATAAACAAAAAATTACCAAAACAGTAAAGTGACTGGCTGGTGGAGAGCTTTCAGTTTTACCTCTAGGGTTGTTTCAGCAGATCTTTTATGCGGATCAGGGGTTGTGCGGTCCTGATTTGGCTCGGAAGAGTTCGCTGGACCTAAAGCAAGAATCATGTAATGTAATGTAATGTAATGTAATGTAATGTAATCAGCTGTCAAACAAAGTGGCAAACTATAATGAGTTGTTGCTGTAGAGATTACTGAGGTTCCCTTTATCCTCTGAGGTTTCGTTTACCCTCTACAAAATAAAGAACAAAATTAATGAAATAACGTCCCACAACTCGTACCGCCCATGGAAATGGTTGTGCCGTAACTCACTGTCACGTGATAGTGAAAAAGGAATGATCAAGATGGCGAGCTATTCAACTTACAGTATTCCTGCTATTCGTATTACTAAGTTACCAAAGGAGTTTCGTTCTGGTATCCGTACTAGTTCACGTTTTGTTGTAAACGGAATCTCTCACAATGTCAAACAAGCAGACTGACCGACCAACCAATTCGCCGACCAAGCAGCAGACTGTCAACCAAAACAACTAGCTCACACGTAGAACGAAACTACAAAAACTCCGAATTCCCTATGAAAATTTCTCGTGAAAGTTGACAAGTATCGCATCGCCTGATACTTTGGAGATAAAATGAAAGTCTTTCTGCAATAATATTGTCATCCACTTTGTACAGTAGGACCACTGTTGGAGAGAAAAAGTATGTAACAACTGTTTCGACCTTTGAAGATCTTCATCAGACACTCGCTGGGTCAACTCTATGACGGAAAAATTGAAATTTTAACTTGATAAAAACACTTTTTACGTGTTAATTGTAAATATGTCGATGATATTTGTAATTATTACATGATATTTGTAATTATCACATGATATTTGTAATTATCAGGCTTTAGTAGGCCGTCATATTTCCCCGTCAAAGCTGACGGTACCACACTGCCTTAAACGTTGAAAGTAAAGTAAAACTCTTTGTGCAATACTTTAGCAGAGCTGTTTGACGGCCTACTAGCGCCCAAACCTGATTATTACAAATATCCTGTGCTAATTACAAATATCCTGTGCTAATTACAAATATCCTGTGCTAATTACAAATATCCTGTGCTAATTACAAATATCCTGTGATGATTACAAATATCATGTGATAATTACAAATATCATGTGATAATTACAAATATCATGTGAAAAATAATTATCAAGGGATAATTACAATTATCATTGAAAAATTATAAATATCTTCGCGTGATCATGCTTAATTTTCAGTTTTGGCTCTAGCAACCTGCCTGGAAATGCGCCAAAACTGATAATTGTAATTTTCACTTCATAATTACAATTTTTACCTGTTCATACTTAATTCTGACTAAGACGGCTTACTAGCGCCAAAACGTGCATTAATAGATTATTAACACGTGTTTTGTGTAATTCACATTATGAAGGCTTACTTGTGTAACGCGTCTCTATATTTGCGTTATCTTGTGAGAGTTAATCTAAACTACTTAATTCTAAACTTGTACGGGGAAAGGGCATGACAAACCACATTATAATATACAAGACAAACAAGGTAGAATCAGTCTCACTGCCATTCCAAAGGGTTTGCCACGCGCTCAAATAAAACACAATAAACTACAGCTTGTCTCCATTTTTTATACAATTTTAATAATCTAACTAGTATATATCATTCAAGCAACATAAAATTCTCGTGCACATAAACTCTAACTAACAATACATAAGATGTTCAAATAAATTCATTTCATCTTACCTCATTTTCTTTCTCTTTTCCACTCTCCTTTCCTCCTTTGGGAAACCACTAATTCTTGCCCTAAAAATCAATCTCCACTCACTAACTAACTCACTGACTACTTACCATCTAATTCTGCTCTCACACCAATTTCTAAACATTGTACACCCTACACTTATTACCCTACATATATTCTACAACTACTATAAATTCTCTCCTGCTCTTAGACACATTATGAATAAAACACTCTAAGGGCTACACCTAGACCAGATGGAGCAAAGTTGTTCTAGGTCTATCAGAAGCAGGAGACCAGAGATAAGAGGAAGATTTCTTTGTTCGTCGTGGGTTAAATACTACAAGTTTCCCAAGAATCATCTCTCTCTAGATAAGGTAATGCGCCAAGCTCCAACCAATCATGAACTAAGAACTGTCCGGGCGCTCCCTATAGGAAAAATAGCCGGAAGTAGGTACTTGTATGCGTCATGCAACTGACCAAGCAAACTATAAACTTTCCCAGCTAGAAATTACTGACCAGACACATGTGTATCGTACGTGCCAATATTATACTAACACTTCTACCCCTCTGACTCACTACAATAACCATGTCGAGCTTACAATTTCCACAATCATCCCTTATCATCATCCTCTTCCCCCGTATAACTTTCCCTCAAAGGTTATAATTGCCGCCGGCCTGCGAAGGAGCGTCCTCGCTCCTTAAAAATTGAGCATGAAAAAAAAACAAAACAAAATAAAGCAAAGAGGGTACAAAGTGACGATACTAAAGCGATCTAAGGAGGCGAAGTGGCGAAGATGAGGTAAGACTTACAAAATATAAAAATTGCAAAAGAAAGTTGCATGCACCAAATGACAAGTAAGCACAAAACACCGAAAAACACAATTAAATAACTCCGACGGCAAATTACTGGAAAGTTTATGTGCCACAAAAAAATTTTAAGGTAGTGCAGGAACACGAAGTGAAGACCGATGGATCCAGGATGAGAAACGACCAAAAGGGCTATGAGGACATTTGGCAATGAGGACACATGAGGACTGTCCCCACAAGCCAAGCAGCACCTTAAGGCGTTTACGCGTAAGTGAGCGTAAATAATATTGTAGACGGACGTGTAGACTTGCCATTGACGAAGGAACGTGGAGTGTCGCCACATGAAGACTGTGACGTCACCGCACCATGCAAACCTCCGTTGATGGAGAAACCGTGGTGTAGCGGACCTTGCAACCAGGATTCGACCGTAGATTATGACGAAATACGTAGTGTCTGAAAGAAGTAGTCCCACATGACGAGGCACCCAGGAGTATGCAGCAAGCGAGGGGGATGGGAGTGTGCGTTTAGGTGGAGCACACAAAGGGAATGGGAACGGAGATTACAGCATAGTAAAGGAGAAGAGCTCCAACCTCGTTTAGCGACAGTCTTTGCTCTCCCCCGTCTGTAATAGAGGAACATGGGAAATGACCAAAACTTTGGGAGAAGGTGGTAGAATGTTTGGTCGGGGAATACAAGGAGGGATGTTCTCTGCAACTGGATGAAGTGGGCAAATTGGGGTAAGGGCAAGCAGTCCAAGTGGGTGTAGGTGGGAACGAAGGTTGTGGAGATTTCAGACAATAGGCGAAGGTGGGATCTTTCATCAGGGTTGCTTCGTTAATTGAAGATGAAAGGTCTAATGCAATCGTAGACTGGTTTAACGTTGACGTGACGAAAAGGTCCAAGAAGGCCAAGACAGGGTAAGGCGATGGCTGAAGAAGGGAGGTACTACATGGTGTGATGGTGACGTCACTTGGCGACGTTGACGGTCGTCAAGTTATGAAGACATCCCCGAAGACTAAGGTAGATACGAGACATATTTCTCATAAAGTCAATATGACACGTTGATCACTGTTACGAAAGTTTTGTTGGAAAATGTTTGTTTTTAAAGTATAATTGTCACAACCACTGCAAAGCGTCCAAGTCACTGAATATCAATACTAATTACGACACACCAAAATATGTGACATGGTAACACCGTGACGGACATTCTATAACCTGCAAACAACACTATTGAATTAAAATCACCACAACATCTCAAAGGAACATGAGAAAAATAGAAAAGCAAACAGTTGATAAACTTGGTTGAAAACGGCAAAGACCGATACACAATCAACCATAAAGCATTATACCATCGAAATGACAAACGTGAACAAGAAAAACATTTAAAATCAACAAGTAAAAATGTGAGCAAAATATTCACAAAAGACATGAAAGAAGAACAAAAACCATTAAAGTGCAAAACAACCAATTTAACAAGTTTTAGAAAAAAAATTTGAAAAAGAGAAAAAATCGTTACAAAGTAAGGGAGTCATAACGAGGAAGTCATCAATTGATGAGCAAACACTGTGCCATGTCAAGGCAACTTCAAAAAGGCAAAGTGATAACAGTAACACTAGAACTAACATGTGTGAAATAACAAAAAGTGTAAACCTTAAATGAGATATAGGAGAGATACCGAGATAAACAGATAAAGTAGAAGTAGGGGAAAATTGCTCACTAGGACGAAACACACAGATGAGGGGAGACAACTGAAGATCAGAGCACACAGAGGGAATGGATAGACACGAAAAAGAAGAGAGAGAGGTATAGGAGAACGATAGCAAAATTTGGAGATGCGTGTGTGAGCGAGGAAAAGGGTCTGCTTATGTGAGGGAGATAGGAATACAAGACCGAGAGGTCAAGAGGTTAAAAGGTCACCTCTATGAATGAACATTCCTATCATGTGTAAACTAGGAATTTCTTAGCGTATGGAAAAGAATGGGGAAGGTCGGACAGAAGGGGAGATAACCAAGAGATCGACAGACAAGAATGGTACCTGAAAAAAAACGGCATCCCAATAAAATAATAGGGTAAAAACAATTATGCGATAAAAGAGATGTCCAATACAAATCATTATACAATAAAATTCATAAAGATGATATTTATAAAAAATTAAATAGGAGCATACAATGTGGAGCACAACGAAATATAAATTATCATTGATCATGGATAAAAAACACACACACGAAATAATGCCAATAGAGAGTAATAATTCAAACATGATACATTAACACGAGTGAGTTGCAGTGGCCATAATACACAAACCAATGCAAAAAAAACATGTAACATTGAGTATACATTAAGTCGAGCATCTGTGAGACTCATGTCTACCAGACGTAATCCATTAATTAAAAATACAGTCCATTAAATATAAAGTCATAAACGAGGAACTTGTAAATTACGTTATAGATACGGATACAACATCAATAGTATTGCGAGTACAACATCAAGGTTATTAAACACACAACATCAACGTTACTGCACACACATTGTAAGGTTACTGTGAGAATAAGTGTCAGCAAAATACGTGTACACAAAATCATTAAAAACCCATGAAAAATTCCAATGTCATTGACATGCACATAGAACACACTGAATAAACCCAAATACAACAAAAAGTAAGTGTCATCTCTAGACATTGTAGTAAAGTGATCGACAACGTTGCTGAATAGTGCAACACACTTCAGGGAAATGAACGCATGTAATAATTAGAAATTCGAATGAGTGCGTTGCAACATAGATACCCATAAAGAATAATTACGATTGTGAACATTTCATGTTGAACCAAGTACATAAAAAAATTTTTATTTTTCATATAATATAGCAACTGGAGGCAACAGATGTGCCGTTTGACTAAGTAAGGACATAAGAATCAATAAATAACATGCACAGGAATTAATCCACCATGTGCTGATTCGTAAAAACCCGGAATTAGCACCATTATCAAAAACAAGTAAATATAAGTGTCAACATCATGCACAAAAGGTTGACCCAAGGATTTTATCTCAACAATTGACAAAACTGTTGCCGACTGTTGCGAGAAAATATGACACACATCAATGAACACTGCATGCAACGGTCATGCGTATCATGCATAGCATTTCCGAGATGGATGACGAATATCGTTACCCGTTCACACAAGAACCGTAGGCAACAATTGAACATAGCATTAATGAAAAGAACTTTAATCACTTTCATCCATTTCGGATTGCAGTTGAATTAGTGACGGAGAAACCGAAGCCGTCGCCTTTTTCAGTGGCGAATCACGAGAACGAGCATCCTGCTTTCAGGATGATTGAGTACCGAATTTATTTTCACGTCTCATACTGTGAGACAAGAATGCGCCGCACGCGGGGAAGATGCACGATTTCTTCCGTTTGTGTATTGTAACATATAACTCAAGCCATGTAATATCGAGATCAGGAGGTGTAACGCATGGAAACCTCCGCAAAGATAACGGAATCATTTATTTATAGTAAAATAATATTGACTAGGACAAGCTGGGAGTGTGACAAAATAAATATTTACTAAGCGCTGGCCATTAAAAAGTTCTTAGTTAACTTCCGTACGATAAATTGTAGTCTTCAACAAGTAGAACGAATAAGAACAATAAGTAGTAAGGCGAAGTTAAGGAGGAGAACGGAAGAGGTGGAGGTGGTGGGGTAAGAGATAGAGGAGCATTAGGCGAACGGAGAGAGAAGGACGGAAGAAAAAGGAGGGGGAAAAGCGCCTCAAGAATAGTAGAGACAAGGATAGGATAGACCAAAAGTTACACTGCGCCGAATAGTAAATCCAGCTGTGAGACTAGTGTCCGTCAGCAAGGAAAGGAGGCTGACCAGACAAGATAGCCAAGAAGTCTGGGATGTTGACTAATCGAGCGGCATGAGGCGTTGTGTGATTGATGGGAACTGGTAGCGTGATAACCTGAAAAATTTGAAACAAAGTTGTCCTGGAAGGAATGAGCATATTAATGGTTAAATACAAGTCATCACCTTGAAAAAGCAACTATATATTCTGTTGTTCATAATAAATTGTAGAATGAAAATGAACAATGTTAAAATTACTTCATGAGCTACACATATCGTGCTCATGTTACCTGAATGTTGAATACAACTAAGGCTAGATATTGGCATGACTGTTACTTTAAGTACCATGAAGATATAGGTATATTGCCAATGCTGGATAGTTGTTACCAGGTGACCAAGATCTTTGAAGAAGATGCCATCAATCAAGCGAGCTGCATGAGTTGTCACCACTCCAGTGATGAAGGTAAGTAGAAGAAGGGAGGAGAAGAAGAAACGACTGAAACAATTAAAGAACAGTGAACATGTAAAATAACCTATTCATGATAAGAAAACGAAAACAAGTGACATCTCTGACGTGAGATGAATAAGGTAGGCCAAAGGAAGAAGCTATCTTCTGCAAGAAAAAGTGTAAAAATACATTATAAATAAGCACATTAGAAGAAGTTGAAGCTGGTGATCTGAAAGAAGAAGTATTAAACAATTTAATACAATCTGGCAAATTATAAATAATACTAATATAAAAATTAGCATTCCGTATTTATCAAACTTGAAATGTACCTCAAGTATCTAATCTGTCATACGTCAAATTTTATTCTTTAACTTAGACTTGAATTCTGTCACATCACAAAAGAATTGAACCCGTAAATAAAATGATGGAACGATACTTATCAATCCGTATCATGACTAACGTCACGAAGTGACGAAAAGCTTGTCGGCCGCCAAACCTTTGCATGAAACGGAGAGGAAGGTATCATCAACATCGGTTCTGCAACTTAAAAACTGAATAAAAGATTAGACACATCATCATATGATGTAAATCAATCAAACACATCCTCCAAATGTCTAAGTCCGCTAAGTCATTAGGCTTGAAAAGCATGCAAAGGCACCACATCACTGGAAACAAGTGATCATCTTATTATTTTCCAAGCCTCCTTCAAGCCTGGATACAGCAAGACTCAATGCAAGTATTGCAGAGTCAATCCCATCTTAATTTAAGGTACACCACAAGTACCTTTACCCAGTACAGCATTTGTGTACTTGTTCACTGTAGTGTCCCCGTTTACACTAGAATTCGTACCACCGGTGTACGCAAATTTCGTACCACCTTATGTACGACAGCATCACATCGCATCTCTTAGATCCTCAATAAATTACGTACTTCATCACGTACGTTCAATTTCCATCGTCATGGAACGTCTCATCACTACTCATACTTAGTGATTTCCCCACATTTATTGTACTTAATAGCGCACATTTCAGCTTATGCGCACGAATTGGTACCTTGTATATCAACATCCTCATCGTCATCCTCATCGTCATCATCATCATCATCATCATCATCATCATCATCATCATCATCATCATCATCAACATCTTTATCATCATCAACATCATCTTCATCATCATCAGTCAAATGAATGCTTAAGCAGTGCATTCATTTGCTTCATCGTTTTCGTAATGAATCAAACACATAGTAAACATTATCAGTGCTTCATCAACAAGGTGTGGGCTCCAAAATATGACCCTCAATGACTTATATAGTCTGTCATGCAAGACAAGTATTACACCATATGAACCACAATAAAAACAAGTATGTATACTTTGTACAATCCTTAGTGTAATTAGTTTGAACATAGTCCGGATTATGATCGCACTTTGAAACACCTAGGTAATCACCGTTTGCGATTTCGACGTCTCGTACGTCCTTGCAAAGTTTTATTTACATGAAATTGCTGAATTAACTTTTCAGATATGTTAGTCGCGGGTTCCCACGTAGTGTTCGAGTACCCTCGCCACTTAACCCTATAGTATCTTTGTCCATTTCTCATCCTTGTTGCAAGCAGTCGTTCTACCTCATACACAGGCTCTTCAATATCTGTACTTGACGATGATACTACCGTATCACCTTGAGACTGATCTGTGCTCGTTACTTGAGAGCCACTTTGAGAAATACGTGTAGGAGGTACATTCATTTGTGACGCTCGACCCTTCTCCTGGGATCGAGTATCACTAGTTTCATCGTTCTGTTGTGTAGCTTTCTTGAGTCTCACACTTTGAGGTTCACTGCTGTCCTCCGTTTGCACAGCCTTGTTTTCATTGTCATCATATAGTTTCTCAGGTTGTGTACCACTATCGTTTTGTGTTTCGTCATCACTAGAAGTATCATTAGAAGGTTCAAGGTCAGTTTCACTTTCTGTTTCTTGATCATCGAGTTCTGAAAGAATATTTGTAGGGCGATCTTGGGGATCAAAGAATGGCTTTAAACGCATAGCATGAACAGGTGAGGACATCTGTTTGTTGTCAGAACTTCGTCTGATAATGAAAACATTATTGGGTAGCTCAAGACAAATATAGTAAGGACCAGACCACTGTCGAGCTAATTTCCTTGACACTCCAACTTTAACTTTTGGCGTATATAACCAAACTTTTTGTCCGACAACAAATTTGTGTGGTCGAGACGTCTTGTCATATTGACGAGAATACTTTTCTTGAGCACTTTTGATATTTGTGGTCACTATTTGTTGAGTAAGCTGAAAACCTTCTAAAATATCTTGCATACATTGCTGAGCAGGTGCGGGGAGCTTTGAGGTAGGTATTAAAGCTACATCAAGGGGAAGTCTGCACTCTTTCTTGAACAACAAGAAATATGGTGTGAATTGAGTAGATTCTGTAGCTGGAGTCACACGATAAGCTGAGAGAACCGCCGGCAAATGTTTTGCCCACTCTTTGGTATTCTGTGCACACAAAGTACGGAGAGAAGTAACCATATAACTTTTGAAACGTTCACACTGAGCATTTGTCTGGGGATGATACGCACTTGTTCTCAAACGTGTAACTTGAAAAATTGCACAGAGTTCACTGACCAGTTTAGATAAGAAATTCTGGCCTCTGTCAGATAACAACGAATCAGGTGCACCATATCGACAAAATATTTCTCGGTACAAAACCCAAGCCACCTCTGTAGCTTCAGACGTAACCAATGGAAAAGCTTCAGGCCACTTGGAATAAGCATCAACAATAAGAAGAATATATTTATACCCTTCAGTAGTGGTCTCTAACGGTCCTAAAAAGTCAATGTGCAATCTTTGAAACAACCCTTGTACTGGAAGGGGACATAGAGATGGTCTCTTTCCTGCATAATCCCGTTTACTCTGTTGACAATCTAAACAGCTTTTCACATACTCTGTAATATCACCGTACATGCGAGGCCAAAAATATTTGAGTCGAATAGACTGATAAGTTCTTTCAACACCTTGGTGAGCACCGGCCATGAGAGAGTCATGATATGCTAACAATACATCATTTCGCAACGAATGTGGCACTACTAACTGTTTAACTACCCGGTCCTGGCGATGACCAGGCCCTTTGGGATACCACAAGTGATATAGTATACCGTCTTCCAAGATGTGATCCTGTGCGTCAAGCACAATTCTTCGAGCTACACGTTGATCATCGGGTAATATACCTTCAGTCATGTATTCAAGGATGGGAGAAGACTGTGCATCTTGTTGCTGCAACCGTTGGATGATTTTAGGCTCGGTGGTATCAATAATATACACGCGTTCTTGTGCCCAACAATCAACACTGTCGGAAGGTGTAGTAGTGTCTGTATTGATACTAGGCTTAATTTGCTGTACAGGAAAAAGTGGAGGTAAATCACCTGCTTCCTGACTTTCTTCTTCGGGTATATCAGGATATGTACGTCGAGTAAGTGAGTCAGCATTACCATGAGCTTTTCCCGGCTTGTATTCAATGTCAAAATCATATGCCTGAAGAAAAATCATCCACCGTCCTAATCTACCAGTGGGGTCCTTAGTGGTTTTCAAGAACTGGATGGCAAAATGATCAGTCTTAACCGTAAATTTACGATTAGCTAAATACACACGGTACTGTTTAATTCCTTCCACCACTGCTAAACATTCCCGTTCAGAGATAGACCATTTTCGCTCTGATTCTCTCAATGCGCGACCACCGTAACTGATTACTCTTTCACGCCCACTATCATCTACTTGACCGAGAACATAACCAATGGCGTGAGACGAGGCATCTGTATACAGAATGAACAGCTTGCTAAAGTCTGGGAACGATAACACAGGCGCCGTAGTTAACGCCTCTTTGAGTTTATCAAAAGAAATTTGGCACTCTTCACTCCATTGAAATAGAACGTTCTTAGCGAGCAACCTATTAAGAGGAGTCGCTATTGACGAAAATCCTTGCACAAACTTTCTGTAGTAATTAGCAAGTCCTAAGAATGAACGCAAATCGCGCTGTGAGCGAGGCACAGGAAAATTCTTCACCAATGCAATTTTATTTGGGTCGGCAGAAACACCATGTTTAGAGATAACATGACCAAGATATACCACCTCCTTGACCGCAAATTGACACTTAGCAGGTTTCATCTTGAGATTAGCTGCTCTCAGATGATTGAAAACATCACTCAAATTGTCTAAATGTGTTTGAAAGTCTTTTGAAAACACAATTATGTCATCAACATAAACCAGTGCCGTTTTATAGTTCAATCCGCGTAAAGCGGTTTCCATGACACTTTGGAAAATCACAGGAGAGTTCTTTAACCCAAAAGGAACACGTTCAAATTCATACAGTCCAGAGTGACAAATGAACGCTGTTTTTGCCTTTGAATTCTCTGCTACCGGAATTTGCCAAAATCCGGACATAAGGTCCATCACTGAGAATATTGAGGAACCACTCAATAAGTCAACACAATCCTCAAACTGTGGAAGAGGATAATTAATTGTAGTGGTTATTGCATTCAATTTACGATAATCGACTGCAAATCGATATTCACCATTTTTTTTCCTCACCATCACAACGGGTGATGAATAAGCACTTGTGCTTGGTCTAATGATTTGATGCTGTAGCATGTCGCTTACTTGCTTATCAATCTCATTCTTGATGTGAGGAGATACGCGATACGGACGTTGTTTTACAGGCGGGTTATTCGCAGTGTCAATATGCATTTCTTGCAACTGAGTAAGTCCTAACTCTGACATATTAATGGCAAACACATCTCTGTTTGACAAAAGAAACTCAGCCATTTGCTGTTGCTGTTCCTCTGTAAGATCAGAATTAGAAAGATCAATACCTAACTCTTGCAAACTTGACCTCACCTTGGGTAAATTCTCAGGGGCCACATTAACAGGAGCTACTAATGGCATGGGAGACTGTGCAATAACCTCACTCACCTCCTCGAGATAGCCAATTACTGTGCCTGGTACAATCGTCACGGTTGCGTTAGTATTATTCAACAAGTTTCCAGCAACCCTTCCCTGCAGTACCTTTGTAACTGTTCGTGCCGGCATGACCCCCCATGCTTTAGCAAATGACTGGCGAGGTTCAAACACAAATGTTTTGCCAGACTGTCTCGTGTTGACCTTGAGAGATACTATCATTTCTGACCGTGGAGGAATTTCCGTCAAAGTATCTATAATTGCTTCCTCCCGTGTTTCTTCTTTGAAAAGAGAAGTTGCCGTTAGACCATTATACAAAATGACCTGTGCATTTACTAAATCCACGACTACTTGATGTTCAATCATAAAATCTAACCCTAATATGAGCGAAATATTAACATTCTCCATGACTGCAAAAGTTTGAACTAACTCTATATCTGCCATTACAAAAGGAATAGTCACCTGACCTTTAATTGTAACCTGTGTACTGGCTAAGCCTCGCACCTTAGTTATAGTAGGAGGTTGCATCGGAAAATGTTCTGCTAAACACAACTTGTTATAGAGTTCTAAACTCATACAAGACAGAGAGGCTCCTGTATCTACCAACGCATATGTAGGTATATTCTGTATTCGCAATATCACCCGATTTAAGATATCATTATTGATAATACCAATGGTATGGTTGTTCTCCGGCTTACGCTTCATTTTCCGGACGTTACGTCGCCTAAACCGGAGGAATCCCTATTGGGGTTGTTGAAAAGTTGGAGATTTGCACACAATATGCAAATGTCCCACCTTACGACAATTGCTACATCTTGTATTTTGGTATGGGCATTGCGACTTTCGATGGTCCGTGGCACCACATCCATAACATTGAAAAACACGCATTGGGTATGTAGGCCTGACATGTACACCTGGCCCTTGGCGCTTTGGGAAAGGCATAGGGCGATTTATCTGATAAGTATTGATTATTCTGGGCGGTCGTGGCATTCGTGTTTGCACATTACTAACGGCAAACTGTCTGGGTTGTCTAGGCACTGGATTTCTGTACACTTGATTAGCAGCCTGAGGATAAGACGGATAATCATTATGCATGACCTGAGGCACTGCGGACGTCGACTGGTCCAGTGACGCAATCGTAGCCTTGCGCAAGTTCACCATTTCAGAAGTAATTTTACTAATCTGAGAAGTTAGTTGTTGTATGGTCTGATCATTAGAATTGTCTGTTTGGAAAGCCTCCGCCACTTTTGCATAACGGAGCACATCTTCTAACGTATTAGGCTCTCTCTGTAACACAAATGATTTCAATGAAGGTCGAAGTCCTCGAACCATTGCTTCCATAATGTCCCTATCTGTCTTTTTCAGTTCACGCCCTAACTTCATCATGAATTGTCCATACACCACCACAGACTCCTCCGATTTTTGAGCACGAGTGTTGAACTCGTCCAAACGCACCCAACGAAGTGTTTCATGAGGAAAATATCTCTCAACAAAAGCGTCTTTCAAATCCGCAAACGTAGCGGTATGTTCTGAAGTTAAACTATCGTACCACACCGCAGCATTGTCTCTCAGAAAAAGAGGAAAAATTTTAGCTACTCGAGGCCTATCCCACTGTTTCAACTCCACATAAAGTTCAAATCTTTTTAGCCACAGCATAGCATCCTCACTTTCACTTCCTAAGAAGGCCTCCGGGCTCAAACTACCTGGCAGCTCTATAGGCGCGTCTAATGATGCATGAAGATATCGCCGCCGGGAAGAGTCTTGCGTATGGTAACCAGCCCTATGAAAACTATTTTCACTCTCCATGCTTGGGGTCGGCGTGTCTAACTCCCGTTGACTTTGGAAATAAGTATTTTCCTGGACTTGCAACTCGGATGTCGGACTAAAGACACTCCCTACTCTAAATGTCGTTTCTAAATTGTGTTGATCCAACCTTCCATTTAACACACTATGTCGCAGATCGTCCTCTTCGTCCTGCAGTTGAGACAGTCTATTTTCTATATCTCTTATCTGTGCAGTAGTGTCTAGCACACTCTGATTTACTTGTGCTAATGATTCAACCGCCTTAGGGACCACCCTTGACCGTAAGTGATAAGCGTCCGCCAAATCTAAGGATTCTATGGAACTATTGTCAGCGTTTCTTGGCCTTGGGAAAGCGATAGGCACCTGTAGATTAGGTTTTCGAGCCTTGGACATTGCTAATCCCGTTTAACATCATTAAAACTCTAAACAACTTTTCTTCCCCTTACTATTCTTCTCCCAGACCCATCTACAAAAACTAAAATCTTCTTGCTGTTGTTTTTGTTGTTGTTGTTGTTGTTTTAATAACAATTCTTTCGAACTTCCCTCACACAGAGTCTGTGAAGTTCTTCTATGTAACCTATCGTGTACCAAGCACGGGCTGGGAGATAAGCAAACTTTTCATAGAAGGACTCCTCATGATGAAAACTGTCATAGATATCCCCCGCCACCTCGTCCATGACCACCAGCGTGTTTTCGGAGGGATCGAAAAGTCTATCCAACAGAATGCTTTTGATGGCCTTTATGTCCTCCTCCTCTTCGTTAATTATATATTCTTCCCACAAGGCTTGAGAACTCAAATGCTCAAAAAAAATCCTATGATCCGGCGGACAGGGAATTGTAGTGTCTCTTGGTGGAGAATCCCATTCGTCTCCCATCTTACACACTAAAATTTGCTCACTTGAAAATGAATTAATTCAACCAAAATTTTACCCTTACAACGAGACAAACCGCAAGTCCACCAATGTAACGCGTCTCTATATTTGCGTTATCTTGTGAGAGTTAATCTAAACTACTTAATTCTAAACTTGTACGGGGAAAGGGCATGACAAACCAAATTATAATATACAAGACAAACAAGGTAGAATCAGTCTCACTGCCATTCCAAAGGGTTTGCCACGCGCTCAAATAAAACACAATAAACTACAGCTTGTCTCCATTTTTTATACAATTTTAATAATCTAACTAGTATATATCATTCAAGCAACATAAAATTCTCGTGCACATAAACTCTAACTAACAATACATAAGATGTTCAAATAAATTCATTTCATCTTACCTCATTTTCTTTCTCTTTTCCACTCTCCTTTCCTCCTTTGGGAAACCACTAATTCTTGCCCTAAAAATCAATCTCCACTCACTAACTAACTCACTGACTACTTACCATCTAATTCTGCTCTCACACCAATTTCTAAACATTGTACACCCTACACTTATTACCCTACATATATTCTACAACTACTATAAATTCTCTCCTGCTCTTAGACACATTATGAATAAAACACTCTAAGGGCTACACCTAGACCAGATGGAGCAAAGTTGTTCTAGGTCTATCAGAAGCAGGAGACCAGAGATAAGAGGAAGATTTCTTTGTTCGTCGTGGGTTAAATACTACAAGCTTCCCAAGAATCATCTCTCTCTAGATAAGGTAATGCGCCAAGCTCCAACCAATCATGAACTAAGAACTGTCCGGGCGCTCCCTATAGGAAAAATAGCCGGAAGTAGGTACTTGTATGCGTCATGCAACTGACCAAGCAAACTATAAACTTTCCCAGCTAGAAATTACTGACCAGACACATGTGTATCGTACGTGCCAATATTATACTAACACTTCTACCCCTCTGACTCACTACAATAACCATGTCGAGCTTACAATTTCCACAATCATCCCTTATCATCATCCTCTTCCCCCGTATAACTTTCCCTCAAAGGTTATACTTGCGTTAAAACCTGATAATTACAAATATCCTGTGATCATTACAAATATCATCCACACATTTACAATTAACACGTAAAAAATTGTAATTATCAAGTGAAAATTACAATTTTCGGTTTTGGCGCATTTCAAGACGGATTGCTAGAGCCAAAGCTGAAAATTAAACATGTTCATGAGAATATATTTGATTATAATTATCCCTTGATAATTGTGATTTTCCTACGATATTTGTAATTATCTCATTATATTTGTAATTATCGGGTTTTGGCGCTAGAAAGGTGTTGCAAATACTGATAATTATTAATTAACACTGTGGATTACCGGTATCTCTGTAAATTACACAAAACACGTGTTAATGTCAATTATCTCGTGATAATGGTTGCTGTCGGTTTTGGCGCTAGTTGGCCCTCACAGAGGACCTTCATTGCGAGCACAGAGTGAGTAGTTTCTGTCTACGTGTTTATCCATTGTTCGGAAACTCTCTCTCTCTCTCTCTCTCTCTCTCTCTCTCTCTCTCTCTCTCTCTCTCTCTCTCTCTCTCTCTCTCTCTCTCTCTCTCTGCAGTGTATTGTTATTTCGTAACTGACTAACCAACTCACCAGCTAGGTAAGGAGGGGTCCAAAGTATCGACGTGTGTTTATGTTTCGTGCGACAATGAGCGTAGTGGGGAAATTGCAGTGGTGTTACAGTACTATAGAAAGGGCCAACCCTACCACTAAGCTTTGAACTACATTACATTACATTACATGATTATTGCTTTAGGTCCAGCGGACTCTTCCGAGCCAAATCAGGACGGACAACCCCTGAATCCGCATAAAAGATCTGCTGAAACAACCCTAGTGGGAAAACTGAATACTCTCCACCAGCCAGTCACTTTACAATAAAGACATCCCACGCAGGGGACGCTGAGGCTATACTCTAATTTATCGAACCCCCGTTTACAAAAACAAAATAGAATACAAACATCATTATAAATTATCAACAAAACACATACATATAAAATGCCTACATAGCTAAATAATAACATCATAGGAAGCCCTAGTGACCACCTGGCAGAAAGCGTCCAATAGTCCAAAGCTGATACAACAGACCTCACACACAAATAAGGAGTCTTGTCCCGGAAGAGTTTTCAAGAAAAAGGGTAGGTGACTGGTCTAGCGAAGAAGAAGATAGTATAGCAATTGATAGAACAGAGCAGGAATGAGAAAAAACAAATGAGAAAGACAGCGACAGTGGGAATTTAAACCACTAAATTTCCAGAAAGTGGGGATACTATATATACTGAAACCCCCGGCACCCCAACGGGGGTAGCTTTGAACTGTAAGCGTCTCTTTCTTGTTATGTAAACAAACAACTGTGCCTACTATACACTTCTTTGGCTGTGCATTATTATTATTATTATTATTAGTATTATTATTATTATTATTATTATTATTATTATTAGTTTGATGTTATTAACATGAACGTTATTAATTTATATCAAAACTTTTCACATATTTGGTGTGTGATTGTGTGTGTATATATGTGTGTGTGTGTGTGTGAGTGTGTGGGAGGGGGGTGTGTGTGCGTGTGTGAGAGAGAGAGAGATCATTTGCCATTGACGCGTTATTTCATGTGTGTGTGTGCATAATTTGCTTCTGTCCAATCTTGATGGTGCTCGCTTCTTGTCATCCATGTAATTCTCTAAGTGCATATGTTCATGCGATGTTATGGAGAACAAAATCTTGAAATGGATGTGTGCGTGGCTTGATCTTGTTTTATTTCCGGGAAGACAACACTAACTGGGGAAGACAACACTAACTGGGGAAGACAACACTAACTGGAGAAGACAACACTAACTGGGGAAGACAACACTAACTGGGGAAAACAACACTAACTGGAGATTTGGGGATGTGTGATGCTGACAAGTGTGATGTGGGGTCCTTTAAAGTCGGTAGACCTACAGCGGATTAAAGACTAGGATTCTTTAATAGCGCGGTTAATTAAGATTTAGCAAAACTGCTCATGGCGCTGGCCAAAACATGAATCGAACCCAGGCCGCCAAGAAGCGAACTTGCGGCAACACCATGAACCCACTGATCCATCCAGATCAAGTTTGTAATATCTGATCTAGTCAAGCATGTGAGTGGACGGTGTTTTGTTTATTTCAATTTCTCTTTCTTATATAGCGCTTTTCCAGCTCAAGAGCTGCTCAAGGCGCTGGACGATACAGGAGCTAACTCATGACGCCCACTTGCAACTTTTCGGTGCATTGTTTGACTCCCAAACGACTGAGCAATATCGTGGGCGACCGGCCGGGGATAGAGAGAAGGGACCTAGTGCGTGCTGGGTGTATTTGTGGTGCCTAGGACATGAGCGTCAGGATCTTTAAAGCTCTATGACATGAGCGTCAGGATCTTTAAAGTCCGTTCGATAAAATACATGCGTGCACAGAGTAGACCTCGGTTTATACTATCATCGGAAGGTGTTTTTGTATTGTGCACATTAGGAATAAAACGTCAGCATTAATATTATGTTCGTTCTTTGATTCTGTTCCAATAGGGATTGTCTACGAGTAATTGAAATTGAACGTCAAGTCGGTACGATTATTTAAATTGAATAAATGAAAACAAAATATTAATAAACTAAACAAATATGAAATAATATAAACATAGGGTAGACATAAAAAGAGAAAATAAAATAAAAAAAATCAAATGAAATAAATACAAACATTAAATACATTAAACCAAATGAAATAAACATATAATAACACAACATAAAAAAAAATAAAAAAATAAATAAAATTACATACAAATAAATTATATTAAAACTAAAATTTAATAATTAAATAAAATTAAATCAAAAGAAATGTAAATAAAATAAAATATAATAATAATAATAATAATAATAATAATAATAATAATAATAATAATAATAATAATAATAATAATAATAATAATATAGGACGCTATCACGTGCTTTTTCTTCAATCGAGCTCAAAGCGCGGCGATCGGAAGAAATCTCTATTACAGAAGTCGGAAAAGAAACCAATTTTCGTTTTAAAAAATTTTATATTGACGGCAATTAATATCATTGCCATTGTTAATTTGTGTTTTTTTTACTTCACAGGCACAACCATCTCCAACAAAGCACCAACCTCGGGAACTCCAGCTAAACCAAGCACCGGTACCACCTCCACCACCACCATCAGTGGCGCAGCAACGACCACAACAACGACGACCCCCGACACTAGCTGTGACAATAACGGCAATAAGTGCAGCACCAAAAAATAAATAGCAACCATGTAGTCAGCAGTAAACCAACAGTAACCATAATTAATAATTAATGTTTCCTTTAACTAATGAAACAAGTTTATAGAACAATAAACAGTATATAAATAGAGATCAAAGTGAGTTTCTGTGCACGTTTTGGTATTTCCAGATTAACACTTTGATATAGTCGGGAATCACAACGAGCCAACTATCCCTCTGTCCGTCGGCCTGCTTGCCTTTCTGTCCGTTGCACACAATATCTCAAGAACCACTGAACTGATTTTGGCCAAACCCCATAGGAATTATACTATCTGCGATAGTGGTCAGCCTCGTTGGTAATCGTATTTGATCTTCTTTAAAGGTCAAGGTCGCTGGTGGCAATTTTTTTTGCTGAACGCTTGTTTTGGTTAATATCTCAAAACGCCTTAACCGATTTTTATGATACTGTTTTATGTATAGGTTGGCTACTTCAACTCCTGACCAGTACTTCTACTCATGACTCATTTTGTGCGAGTCTGCTGGTCAGTCAGCCCGTCAGTATTTCATTGTTCTGTTTCAAGCACTGTTTTTTTACATTTTTCAATTTTGATTGTGAAACATTATTACTACGCTGAAATATATGCTAAACTAAAGAGGTGGGAGGACAACATTCGAGAATGGACTGGCTTGACACTGAGCGAAGCCATGAGGGTTGTTGAGGACAGAGAAATATGGAATACGCTGGTTAAACGCTGGTGCCCTTACGACCTTCGAGTTACGGGATAAGATAGGATAGAATAGGATAGGATAGGATAGGATAGCAAACTATATTAATCAATTACTGTGATGTAGTAGGCTATCCTCTTGTTAGTCATCTTAGGTTTGATTAGGTTTTCGTTGAAAACATTGAGCTAAACTTTAGGTTGCCGAGTATATTATAAAACTTCTGAATGTATGCGTGTTCAGATTAGACCTCGGTTTATACTCTCATCCGAAGGGGTGGGGACGCAGTGTCTCAGAGTAATTGTAGTCATTTATTTGTATTTCTTATAGTCCAGGCCGTCAAAGGACTTTGAAGCACCGCCTGCTTAGGCGGCAATGTTAGCGCCTGACGTACGCTGCACACACCACTGAGCAAACTGCGCTCTGCAGATCGCCGCGCTTTGAGATCGATTGAAAAAAAGCGCGTTATGGCATTTTCTTCAAAATAGGAAGTGACTTTATCAACCCTCTAGTAAACAAGCGCCTTTGAATAAGCTCAAACGACCAACTCTCCGCAGACGGACAAATTTATTTTGTATTAAATTGAGGCTGTTAGTTTGTTTTGGCTTCGGTCCTTAACACTTAACACCAAATCGTTTGTAGTGCTTTGGTCGTTTTTCCAACAGTCCTCTGTCTGTCTGTCTGTCTCTGTTCTTTTCTACTTCCCCCTCCCAAACACCCACCCACCTCCACCTCTCTCTTAACCTCCATCACTCCCCTTCTCTCTCCATACCTTCTTCACCTTCTCTCTCCCTCTCTCTCCACACACCCGCCCCCCCCCCAGTCTCTCTCTCTCTCTCTCTCTCTCTCTCTCTCTCGCTTCATGTGTTCATGTCCATTGATTGTTCCAAACGTTAATTATGATTGCATTGCACTGTAACGACACCGTATGATGACAAAATACAACCAGTCTTTTCTTGTGTGTCAAAAAAATAAGAATTCCACATTTTCATCATATTTAAAATAAAATAAAAAACACGATGAGTTTTATCAAAACTTTTGGCGACAAAAGATGATAGCTTTATCTATGAGCTGTGAGACGTATTTTCGGCGTGAATTTGTGAATTTTGAAAATCATGCGTCCTTAAATTTTGAGATTCAGGCATCTAAGTCATCAACACACAAACAGACATGTAAGTCATCACAGCACAAACAAACATATAACTTTTGTAAGTCACCAAAGCACAAACAGACGTGTAAGTCATCAACAAACACACATATAAGTCATCAACACACAGACATGCAAATAGCAAGTCATCACAGCACAAACAGAAATGTAACTTTTGTTAGCCACCAAAACACAAACAGACGTATGAGTCTTCAACAAACACACATGTAAGTCATTAACCCCCCAAACAGACGTGCAAGTCATCAACATATAGTAGAGTGTTATTTTGTATGCACTCAAATAGACGTGTAAGTCACCAGCACGTCATCATAACATAAAAATAAAAGTCATAAACACAAAACTGACATGTAAGTTCATCATCACACAAAACGGCCATGTAAGTCATCATAACAAAGACATATAAGTAATGTCCGCCAAATAAGACAAAAGTCGATAGTTTTATGAAAACAATTGGCGACAAAAGATAACAGCTTTATGGTCGCTTGACGTGCTATACTTTGCCACTGGATCAGAGTGAACCTGTGTGATGTGTTGACATTATTATAGCGCAACCACCCGAAATGCTCACCTCTTATCTCAGGACCACCCTGTCCCCAGAGGCTGTTGTTTGCCTGAGGAGAAAAAAAACAAGCTGTCAGGATATTCAAATACATCTCCAGGCACACACATAGCCGAAAAATAAGCATTGTCGAACGTGCTAATGTTTTTGCTGGTATTGTAACTGAGCTATATCCCAACGAAGCCAAAGAATAACATGGGTTGATAGGCTACTATCTGAACTAGACGCAAGCAAAAGCATTATCCAAATTAGATCAGTCAATACTTAGATACAGAACAAAACGTGTTTAGAACATGGTGAAGCACAATGACCTTGACCTTTTGAGAGAGTACAAATACCAATGATCCAACATGATTAGCAGTAGTTCCAGTATCCACAAAGTACAAATACCAATGATCCAACATACTTAGCAGTAGTTAAAGTAACCGCAAAGTACAAATACCAATGATCCAACATGATTAGCAGTAGTTAAAGTAACCACAAAGTACAAATACCAATGATCCAACATGATTAGCAGTAGTTCCAGTATCCACAAAGTACAAATACCAATGATCCAACATGATTAGCAGTAGTTCCAGTATCTACAAAGTACACATACCAATGATCCAACATAATTAGCAGTAGTTCCAGTAACCACAAAGTACACATACCAATGATCCAACATATTTAGCAGTAGTTCCAGTATCTACAAAGTACACATACCAATGATCCAACATAATTAGCAGTAGTTCCAGTAACCACAAAGTACACATACCAATGATCCAACATATTTAGCAGTAGTTCCAGTATCTACAAAGTACACATACCAATGATCCAACATATTTAGCAGTAGTTCCAGCATCCACAAAGTACAAATACCAATGATCCAACATGATTAGCAGTAGTTCCGGTATCCACAAAGTACACATACCAATGATCCAACATATTTAGCAGTAGTTAAAGTAGCCGCAACGTAATAAGGATGAATTTCGATCCAGTTATTCTTGAGACAAAATAAAAATTATGTTTTGGAAAAAAACAACAACTGAAATTAGGTGCGACGGAAGGACCGACAAAACTACTGACTGACAACAGATCTGCTACTGAAGAATGGCCTCCGATTTGAAGTACATGTACACCAAAACTCAACGAAATCGCTTTAGCCGTTTTTGAGATATTGAGCAAACAGTGTTTAACAACAAAATATCTCGAGTGACCTTGACCTTTGCGGTAGAGCAAATATGATGGCCCACGAGGCAGGCCACTAACCTAGGTAATGTTTGTATGAGGTTTGGACACTAACCTAGGTAATGTTTGTTTGAGGTTTGGACACTAACCTAGGTAATGTTTCTTTGAGGTTTAGTCACTAACCTAGGTAATGTTTGTTTGAGGTTTAGTCACCAACCTAGGTAATGTTTCTTTGAGGTTAAGTCACTAACCTAGGTAATGTTTGTTCGAGGCTTAGCCACTAACCTAGGTAATGTTTGTTTGAGGTTTAGCCACTAACCTAGGTAATGTTTGTTTGAGGTTTAGTCACTAACCTAGGTAATGTTTGTTTGAGGTTTAGTCACTAACCTAGGTAATGTTTGTTTGAGGTTTAACGATTCAACGATTCAACGATTCAACGAAGTTTATTGGCCAAATTGACATAAAACATGCACATGGAATATGTTGCGATGTGGCAGTAACATTCATAAAACATACATGCAAACACACGTTTACCAGCTAATAAAATACTGATCAAGCGTGCACACATACATACGCAAACAACAAATAGTAAAAATAAACAAATAGGTGCTAGTGGATAATGACGTGGCGTCAGTAACAGCATTATACATTTAACATTATAAGACATTTAAAGCGAGAGCAGCCTCTGGAAAAAAAGAATATCTAAAACGGTTTGTTCTGGTTTTGAGGGCTCTGAAGCGCCTGCCGGACGGGAGGAGCTCGAACAGATGGCCGGCTGGGTGTGAGGGGTCAGCTGTGATGTTTCTAGCTCTACGGACCAAGCGCGTGATGTAGATCGAGGCGACAGATGGAAGTTCGCACCCGATAACTCTGGACGCGTGTTTTACGATGCGCTCAAGCTGCACTTTCTCCTCATCAGTGGCACCACCAAACCAGGTAGTGATGCCAAAGCAGAGGATGCTTTCGATCACTGCGCGATAGAACTGAGTCAGGACTTTTGCAGGCAACCTGAACTTCTTGAGTTGCCTCAAGAAGTGCAGGCGCTGTTGGCACTTTTTGATGATAGGGGTGGTGTTGTTTCCCCATGACAAGTCGTTCGAAATGACTGTGCCTAAAAATTTGAACTCTTCTACTTGTTCAACACTTTCATCGTTGATCACAAGTGGTGAAAGTGGATCTTTAATTCTCCGAAAATCGACAATCATTTCTTTTGTTTTTGAAACGTTGAGCTCGAGGTTGTTCTCTGAGCACCAGTCAACCAACCGTTCGACCTCATCCCGATAGGCGGTCTCGTCGTCTTTGCTAATCAGGCCCTCAATGGTGGTGTCGTCAGAAAATTTAATGACATGAACAGATGGAACATGTGACACACAATCATTTGTGAACAATGTAAAGAGAAGAGGGGAAAGGACACAACCCTGAGGTGCTCCAGTGTTCAAAATCCTGGAGTCAGACAACATCTTGCCCACCCTGACGACCTGGGGGCGATCCAGCAAAAAGTCTAGCCACTAACCTAGGTAATGTTTGTTTGAGGTTTAGTCACTAACCTAGGTAATGTTTGTTTGAGGTTTAGCCACTAACCTAGGTAATGTTTCTTTGAGGTTCAGTCACTAACCTAGGTAATGTTTGTTTGAGGTTTAGTCACTATCCTATCCTATCCTATCCTGTCCCATAACCCGAAGGTCGTAGGGGCACCACAGATGATCGCTTAACCAGCATACTCCATCTTTCTCTGTCCTCAGCAGCCCTCATGGCATCGCTCAGTGTCAAACCAGTCCATTCTCGAATGTTGTCCTCCCACCTCTTTTTTGGTCTCCCCCTTCTTCTACCTCCTTGCACTGTGCCTTGCAGAATGGTCTTTGCAAGGCCTGATGATCTCTGCCGTGATTTGACAAAACCGAGTAAGTCCACCTAAGGTCGAAAATGAGTTTTTTGCGCCATCAAACTTGCAAGAGAATGACGCATCTTACCTGTAAAAATCAAATCCGAACTATGTTTAGATTTGGAGATATCATAGAGTAAGTCCTTGTTAAAAAATTTTTAAGTGGGGGAATAAACTGATAAAACCAAGCAAGTCCCCTGCGATTTTGTTTCGGCGATCCTCTGGCTGATGCTCGAGTTGGCATGATGACGTCATTTTCTACAATAACCTGACAAAGAAAAGTAAGTCCTCCCGACCAATGAGAAAGCGCCTTAAGATAAAGTGGACCAGTGAGAATCCATGTTATTGCTGCTGTGCAATATTATTTTCCTGTAAAAATGATGACGAAATTTCGGTCAGCAAAGGACGTGTTCGGCTTTTTGAAAGAGTTTTCATGTACTTTCCTGCCCACCATGAAGGATCCTGTAGATGGTCCGCCTACGCGGCAACTTCCACGAGGTGTGGAAATAAACAAACAAACTATCCTATCCTATCCTATCCTATCCTATCATATCCTATCCTATCCTGTCCCGTAACCCTGAGGTCGTAGGGGCACCACAGATGATCGATTAACCAGCATACTCCATCTTTCTCTGTCCTCAGCAACCCTGATGGCTTTGCTCAGTGTCAAACCAGTCCATTCTCGAATGTTGTCCTCCCACCTCTTTTTCGGTCTCCCTCTTCTTCTACCTCCTTGCACTGTGCCTTGCAGAATAGTCTTTGCAAGGCCTGATGATCTGGGGACGTGGCCATACCATCGGAGTTTCCGTTTCTTCACCACTGTGAGCAGGTCATCGTGTTGTCAAATGGCTTGTGTGGTGGTCTGTCGGACTTCGTCGTTGGTGATGTGTTGGGTATAGGAAATGCCCAGAAGTCTTCTGTAGCACCTCATCTCCATGCTTTGTATTCTTCGTTGTAGATCTGCTGTGAGGGTCCATGCTTCACAAGCATATAAGAAGATGGAGATGACAAGGGAGCGCAGCAATCTTACTTTGGAATGTAGAATGATGGTCCTGTCTTTCCAAATGGCTTCAACCTTGTCAGGGCAGCAGTTGTTTGTGCGATCCTGGAGAGGACTTCCTGTCGGGACCCATTGTCTGATATAATGGCTCCTAAATATTTGAAGCTATGCACTGTGTTGGCCTTGGACTTTGATGTCCGTGTTGATGCCATTGGTGTTGTTGGTCATCATTTCGGTCTTCTCTGCACTTATTTCAATTCCACAAGCTTTGGAGGTGGTGTCAAGCCTCTGTACCAGCTGTTCAAGTTCTTGTTCCTCTCCAGCCAATCCATCAATGTCATCCGCAAAACGAAGATTGGAGATTGCTCTACCCCCTATGCTGACTGTGCCTTCGTGATCTGCAAGAGCATCTGACATGATGCGCTCTAGGAAGATGTTGAAGGGTGTTGGAGAGAGTAGGCATCCTTGACGCACACCGATTGTTGTTCTGAACCAGTTCCCGATGGCGCTATTGTGGAGGACTGCACTGGTAGCCTTGTCATACAGGTTTTTGATGACTTCAATAATTTTAGGTCTGATGTTGTACGCTTTCATTGTTGCCGATAGAGCTGCATGCCAGACTCGGTCAAACGTTTTCTTGAAGTCTATGAACACATGATATAGATGTTGTTGGTGCTGTAGCTATTTCTCACAGATTATTCTGAGGTTGAAAATCTGTTCAGTGGTACTTCGCCCTGCCCTGAATCCTGCTTGTTCTTCAGCTATGATTTGTTCAACTTGGGGTTTCAACCTGTTGAGTAATATTTTCAGGAGGACCTTGCTGGGATGGCTGATGAGGCTGACGGTGCGGTAATTTTCACACTCCTGAAGGTTACCTTTTTTGGGAAGAGTGATGACAAGCGACTGGGCCCATGGTATAGGCCACTCTCCACTCTGCCAGATCTTGTTACAGATAATGGTGAGGGCATCAATCATCGCTTCTCCTCCTGCTTGTAGCAGTTCCGCGGGTATGTTGTCCACTCCCGCTGACTTCCCTTTCTTTAGCGATAGCAATGCTGCCTTAACTTCTTCCCGAAGAATTGGGAGGATTTCTTCTTCTCTGTTCTCGGGACATGCTAGAACTGATGGGTCTCCATTTGGTGTATGGTTGTAAAGGTCAGAGCAGTACTCTGTCCATCTGTCCAAGACTTCTTGTTCTTCTGTAAGGCATATGCCAGACTTGCTTTGGATCGTGGAGACTTTGGGCTGTTTGAAACTTGTCAGCCGCTTTACAGCCTGGTAGTCCTTCTTGCTGTTGTTCTTTTTCAGACTGTTCTCTATTTCCTGGCATTGATCTTCTATCCAGTTATCCCTTTGTTGTGCGCATGCCTTTTCGGATGTCATTGTTGATTTTTCGGTAGACATCAGCTCCCTGTGAGGTGTTCTTTTTCTTTCTTTTTTTTAAATCTCTCTTCGTTTATCACACAGATTCAAACGTTCAGGTGTGATCCACGGCTTCTTCTTTGGTCGGTGCTTGCCATGGATCTCAGTGGCGGCATCTGTCACAGCTGAGTTGAAGGTAGTGGTCATGGTGTTGACATCTACTTCACCAGCCCCCAAAATGAGCAGTGGTGCAAATTTCCCTTCAATTGTGGCCTGAAATAGTTCTGCCACCTCCGGGTCTTGCAGTTTGTCCAGGTCGAACTTCAGTCTAGTGCAGTATTTACTCTCTTCAAGTGGAGCCGGAAAGACATCATCAAGAGATCGTGGTCACTTCAGATGTCTGCTCCTGGAAAAGTGCGTGTCCTGCCAATGTTGATGCTTGATCTGAAGCGTTTCTTGACCATGATGTAGTCTATTTTGTTGCGATGCTCCCCGCTGGGACTGTGCCATGTCCATCGTCTGGAGTTTTTGTGGAGACCAAGCGTGTTTGCCAGTACCAGATTGTTGTATATGGCAAACTCCAAGAATCTCAGACCCCTGTCATTTGTCTCGTTGTTGCAGTGGGGTCCACATGTGTCTCCCCAGTTGTGGTGCGCATCTTGGCCAACCTTGGACTTCCAGTCGCCTTGCACTATGACTATGTCCTTTTTCGGCACTTGGTCAAGGACCCCCTGTAGATTTTCATAAAAATACTCCACTTCGCTGTCGTCATAGTCTGATGTTGGGGCATAGATCTGGATGATGGTGATGTTGAAAGGGGCTGCTCTCAGGCGGGTGGTAATGAGTCTACTGGGCGGCAACACATGACAGTGGCTAGAATGTTCTTGTGGACCAAGAATCCAACGCCGTGTTCGTGCCTGTCATCTCTACCGCTGAAATAGAGCTTGTGGCCTTTGTCTGTCGTTGTTTCACCTAGGCCTTTCCAGCGCAGTTCGCTAATGCCTAGAACGTTCCATCGATAGCGGTCCAACTCGTGGGCCAGTTCTTCTAATTTTCCTTCCGCAGTTAGGGTCCTGACATTCCAGGTTCCTATGACGATGTTGTTTCTCGTGCGGATCTCGCTAAATTGTCCATCAGTAGCATACTTAACACCTCCGTCCTGGTGGCCAACGGAAGGCGCGGTCCTTGAGCCGGGCGACGACCTATCCGGCATGGAATTAGTGGATAGTGTCATCATGCATGTAGTGTGTCTTGGGCAAAAAAGGACCTGGCGGTGCCCAATCCTCTCCAGGCTGTTGGGCACAGCCGAAATCCACGAATACAGTGTGGCTCGCCTTGGCCCCGAGCACGTGGTCGTTGAACCTGTAGCAACGTGAGGTTCCTCGCCCTGGCCGGTGACTTCTGTGTAGAAGACTTTCGCCCAGTGATGCCGTGCTAACATTACCCCTGTTAGTCGCCTCTTACGACACGCCGGGAAACGTTGGGCCTATTCTATTCAGTGCCCGAACCCACAAACAAACAGCAACAAATATATTACAGACACACAACAAGGGCAACAAAATACAAGACATACACGTGGTGTAAAGGCAGGAAGATCGCTACAATAGGAAACTGAAAGGAAAATAGTTTTGTATTTTTTAAATTAAATTGGCTGCATCTAATATTATTTTGAAGGGAGAGCAAAAAACCCCATGACTCCTGCATACCAACCCAGGAATATTAAGTGAAGAATGGCTAAAAACAATAAACAGGCACACATATACACTCACTGTAACTGCCGCACCCACATCTTACAAAACCCAACTTATGTGACTCATCTCGTCAGATTTTTTAACAAAGAAACGAAACGGCCTATGAGACTTACTTGGTTTGGTGAATTTTGAAAACAAGGATTTACTTAATAATAAACTGACAAAACCAAGCGGATTTGACTTACTTGGTTTTGTGAATTTTTTTAACAAGGATTTAATTCAATAATAAACTGACAAAACCAAGCGGGTGACTTGCTTGGTTTTGTCATGTTCTCAACAAAGATCTATCTCAAGAATAATCTGACAAAACAAAGCAAGTCCACAAATAGTCTTAAAACATCAAATCTATCAAACATTTCTTTAACATTCAAGGTATGCACTCTTAAATCGAGGAATTGCATTATAATATGCCCTTAAACTTCCAGAAACGATCGCGTACTATAGCGCAACACAAAACGTCGATTTTCTCGAAAGTAGGTTTTGTGGACTTGCTCGGTTTTGTCAGTTCACGGCAGATCTGGTGACGTGGCCATACCATCGGAGTTTCCGTTTCTTCAGCACTGTGAGCAGGTCATCGTGTTGTCCAATGGCTTGTGTGATGGTCTGTCGGACTTCAACGTTGGTGATGTGTTGGGTATAGGAAATGCACAGAAGTCTTCTGTAGCACCTCATCTCCATGCTTTGTATTCTTCGTTGGAGATCTGCTGTGAGGGTCCATGCTTCGCAAGCATATAGGAAGATGGAGATGACCAGAGAGCGCAGCAGTCTTACTTTGGAATGTAGACTGATGGTTCTGTCTTTCCAAATGGGCTTCAACCTTGTCAGGGCAGCAGTTGTTTGTGCGATCCTGGAGAGGACTTCCTGTCGAGACCCATTGTCTGACACAATGGCTCCTAAATATTTGAAGCTGTGCACTGTGTTGAGGGATTGGCCTTGTACTTTGATGTCCGTGTTGATGCCATTGGTGTTGTTGGTCATCATTTTGGTCTTCTCTGCACTTATTTCCATTCCATAAGCTCTGGAGGTGGTGTCAAGCCTCTGTACAAGCTGTTCAAGTTCTTGTTCCTCTCCAGCCAATCCATCAATATCATCCGCAAAACGAAGATTGGAGATTGCTCTGCCCCCTATGCTGACTGTGCCTTCGTGATCTGCAAGAGCATCTGACATGATGCGCTCTAGGAAGATGTTGAAGAGTGTTGGAGAGAGTAGGCATCCTTGACGCACACCGATTGTTGTTCTGAACCAGTTCCCGATGACGCTGTTATGGAGGACTGCACTGGTAGCCTTGTCATACAGGCGTTTGATGACTTCTATAATTTTAGGGCTGATGTTGTACACTTTCATGGTTGCCCATAGAGCTGCATGCCAGACTCGGTCAAATGCCTTCTTGAAGTCTATGAACACATGATATAGATGTTGTTGGTGCTGTAGGTATTTCTCACAGATTATTCTGAGGTTGAAAATCTGTTCAGTGGTACTTCGCCCTGCCATGAATCCTGCTTGTTCTTCAGCTATGATTTGTTCAGCTTGTGGTTTCAACCTGTTGAGTATTATTTTCAGGAGGACCTTGCTGGGATGGCTGATGAGGCTGATGTTGCGGTAATTTTCACACTCCTGAAGGTTACCTTTTTTGGGAAGAGTGATGACAAGCGACTGGGTCCATGGTGTAGGCCATTCCCCACTCTGCCAGATCTTGTTACAGATAATGGTGAGAGCATCAGTCATCGCTTCTCCTCCTGCTTGTAGCAGTTCCGCTGGTATGTTGTCCACTCCCGCTGACTTCCCTTTCTTCAGCGATTGCACTGCTGCCTCAACTTCTTCCCGGAGAATTGGGAGGATTTCTTCTTCTTCTCTGCTCTCGGGACATGCTAGAACTGATGGGTCTCCATTTGGTGTATGGTTGTAAAGGTCAGAGCAGTACTCTGTCCATCTGTCCAAGACTTCTTGCTCTTCTGTAAGGCAAATGCCAGACTTGCTTTGGATAGTGGAGACTTTGGGCTGTTTAACACTTGTCAGCCGCTTCACAGTCTGGTAGGCCTTCTTGCTGTTGTTCTTGTTCAGATTGTTCTCTATTTCCTGGCATTGATCTTCTATCCAGTTCTCCTTTGCTGTGCGCATGCCTTTTCGGATGTCATTGTTGATTTTTCGGTAGACATCAGCTCCCTGTGAGGTGTTCTTTTTCTTTTTTAACTCTCTTCGTTTATCACACAGATCCAAAAGTTCAGGTGTGATCCACGGCTTCTTCTTTGGTCGGTGCTTGCCAAGGATCTCAGTGGCGGCATCTGTTACAGCTGAGTTGAAGGTATTGGTCATGGTGTTGACATCTACTTCGCCTGCCCCCAAAATAAGCAGTGGTGCAAATTTCCCTCCAATTGTGGCCTGAAATATTTTTGCCACCTCCGGGTCTTGCAGTTTGTCCAGGTCGAACTTCAGCCTAGTGCACTTTGCTGTATTTACTCTCTTCAAATGGAGCCGGAAAGACATCATCACGAGATCGTGGTCACTTCCAATGTCTGCTCCTGGAAAAGTGCGTGTCCTGCCAATGTTGATGCTTGATCTGAAGCGTTTCTTGACCATGATGTAGTCGATCTGGTTGTGATGTTCCCCGCCGGGACTGTGCCATGTCCATCGTCTGGATTTTTTGTGGAGACCAAGCGTGTTTGCCAGTATCAGATTGTTGTATCTGGCAAACTCCAATAGCCTCAGACCCCTGTCATTTGTCTCGTTGTTGCAGTGGGGTCCGCATGTGTCTCCCCAGTTGTGGTGCGCATCTTGGCCAACCTTGGCATTCCAGTCGCCTTGCACTATGACTATGTCCTTCTTCGGCACTTGGTCAAGGACCGCCTGTATATTTTCATAAAAATCCTCCACTTCGCTGTCTTCATAGTCTGATGTTGGGGCATAGGCCTGGATGATGGTAATGTTGAAAGGGGTTGCTCTCAGACGGATGGTAATGAGTCTACTGGAGACTGGGCGGCAACCCATGACAGTGGCTAGAATGTTCTTGTGGACCAAGAATCCAACGCCGTGTTCGTGCCTGTCATCTCTACCGCTGAAATAGAGCTTGTGGCCTTTGTCAGTCGTTGTTTCACCTAGGCCTTTCCAGCGCAGTTCGCTGATACCTAGAACGTTCCATCGATAGTGGTCCAGCTCGTGGGCCAGTTCTTCTAATTTTCCTTCCGCAGTTAGGGTCCTGACATTCCAGGTTCCTATGACGATGTTGTTTCTCGTGCGGATCTTGCTATTTTGTCCATCAGTAGCATACTTTTCACCTCCGTCCTGGTGGCCAACGGAAGGCGCGGTCCTTGTGTAGCCGGGCGACGACCGATCCGGCATGGAATTAGTGGATAGCCTCATCATGTGTTGTGTCTTGGGCAAAAAAGACCTGGCAGGGCCCAATCCTCTCCAGGCTGTTGGCCACAGCCGAAATCCACGAATACAGTGTGGCTCGCCTTGGCCCTGAGCACGTGGTCGTTGAACCTGTAGTAACGTGAGGTTCCTCCGCCCTGGCCGGTGACTTCTGTGTAGAAGACTTTCGCCCAGTGATGCCGTGCTAACATCACCCCTGTTAGTCGCCTCTTACGACACGCCGGGAAACGTTGGGGTCTATTCTATTTGCCCGAACCCACAGAGTCACTAACCTAGGTAATGTTTCTTTGAGGTTTAGTCACTAACCTAGGTAATGTTTATTTGCGGTTTAGTCACTAACCTAGGTAATGTTTGTTTGAGGTTTAGTCACTAACCTAGGTAATGTTTGTTTGAGGTTTAGTCACCAACCTAGGTAATGTTTCTTTGAGGTTTAGTCACTAACCTAGGTAATGTTTGTTCGAGGCTTAGCCACTAACCTAGGTAATGTTTGTTTGAGGTTTAGCCACTAACCTAGGTAATGTTTGTTTGAGGTTTAGTCACTAACCTAGGTAATGTTTGTTTGAGGTTTAGTCACTAACCTAGGTAATGTTTGTTTGAGGTTTAGTCACTAACCTAGGTAATGTTTCTTTGAGGTTTAGTCCCTAACCTAGGTAATGTTTGTTTGAGGTTTAGTCACTAACCTAGGTAATGTTTGTTTGAGGTTTAGTCACTAACCTAGGTAATGTTTGTTTGAGATTTAGCCACTAACCTAGGTAATGTTTCTTTGAGGTTTAGTCCCTAACCTAGGTAATGTTTGTTTGAGGTTTAGTCACTAACCTAGGTAATGTTTGTTTGAGGTTTAGTCACTAACCTAGGTAATGTTTGTTTGAGGTTTAGCCACTAACCTAGGTAATGTTTGTTTGAGGTTTAGTCACTAACCTAGGTAATGTTTGTTTGAGGTTTAGCCACTAACCTAGGTAATGTTTGAGGTTTAGCCACTAACCTAGGTAATGTTTGTTTGAGGTTTAGTCACTAACCTAGGTAATGTTTGTTTGAGGTTTAGTCACTAACCTAGGTAATGTTTGTTTGAGGTTTAGCCACTAACCTAGGTAATGTTTGTTTGAGGTTTAGTCACTAACCTAGGTAATGTTTGTTTGAAGTTTAGTCAAATTCCGTTTAGTGGTTTTTAAGACATGGCTTCCAACGGACCGACAGATCGACCAACAAACATTTTTGCCCGTTCTAATTATCAACTATGTTAAAGTATTTCCAGATAAGTTTGGAAATACAAGAAACAATAATTAGTCAAAAAAAAAAGAAAAGGGTCACGTTCAAATGCTATGAAGTATGGACTGGCACTTTGAACTTTTTTTATTGCACAGGAGCAGACAACCGTTGTTACCCGTCTCCTCTCTCTTGCACACTTCCCTTCGACTACTCGTGGTACACAGGCGCTCGTATCTGGATAGATAGCGTCCTCTCACTAGAACGTGCCCCCTAAGTACTTTCATATTAAGGGTCATCACATTTTTCGAATCTGTATAAACCAACTATAAGATTCACCCCTCCCCCCCAAAAAAAGGCCACTGAATGGATTCAACAGTGATTCATGCTGCATTCAAAGTAATAAATAGAGATAGAGGAAGTGAAAGATTATCGCCACATTATCTTTATCTGCCTTTATTTATCCTAAAATATGTGCTTTTGGAGTGTCTTAACTCTCTTTCTTCACTCTCTCTTCAGTTGCCCTATTTCTTTAAAACGATATATGCTATTTTAAAAGAATCTTAAATCATGTCTTGAATTATTACAATACATCTAGTTTTCACTGTTCTCAGCTTTTTTTTTTTTTTAAAAAAGCTCATTTTTTGGTATTACAGTCTTTTTTTTCTTACAGTATATTACCCGGTAATTGGCATTGATTTTGATTATTTTGTGTGTTATATTTGAAACAAAAGAATAGTATTTACTGATAATATTACTTTTTTTACATCCAAACAGCAGGTTTTAACTGAACATAATATTAGATCAAAGATTAGATGTGCAGGTCTGCTGGAAGTATTTTTTGCTTAATGAGGTAATCTTTTGTTGCCATAGCTAATACTGAAATTCCAACAAGCTTACCAATGTCTGTGAGACCCATTTTCCATACTTCAAAGGGCTTCTTTATAAACAGAGAGTTTGCATTAGTAGTATTCAGTACAACTATAATACCAATGTGGTAGGCGAGATTCACATTGTTCTGTTCATATGGCACACTCATTTTTATATACTGAAAATTACTTTTGAAAAATTATTACTGCATTGAAAATACATCTAATGATGGCTGTTTTTAATAATAGAGGTGATTCAGCTGTTTCTTCTTTTATATGTGTTTTTGGAGGTTTCTGTTTTTGCTTGCTACCTTTGTGATATTTATACATCAAGTAACCAGAAGCTCACAGACCAGCAGCAGCAACAAAATAATAAACTTGTTTGCTTGAAGAAGATTGGATTGGCTCTACTTATTCTTCAGGTTTTGTTTCTAATGATTGTTGCATTATTGTTTCTTCTTTTAACTGTTCTTTGTTTAATATATTAATTTTGCTTTTGTTTCCTTGTTCCATCGGTGTGTAATTTATTATATTAGGCTAATTTTTACCCAGCAGCGATTCGTCGTGGACTTTTTTCTTTAGTCACTCTTTGTACTGGGTTCATTGAAATCTATTGTAGCACAGTCTACTGTGTCTCTGTATTCTGATTCATCTCCAGATTGGAAGAGTCCATTTTTAAAGGCAGAAAAATTTACATGTTGAAAAGTAATAAGACCAACTGAAAATGGTGCCAACAAACTCCCAAACTTATAATACCGAGTTCTTGTCACTTTGCTATTGCAATTATTAATAATAGGAGCCTAATTCAAATTATAAAATAAATCTTCAGAATCTAGAATTGATGACAATGTCTTTGTTTGTAACTCAAGAGGTAGGCTTAGTGAGTATTTAGATTATTTCTATAATATGTTTGCAAATAAGGGAAACACTTAATTTATTATTGATGACTGCAGCACAGAAACGACAATGTATCAAAATGAAACACATTAAGTAAGTTAGCTTTTAGTGGAATACATGCAGGTATTAATGTTTGGATACTAACAAATTATAATGCTATTTTAACAGATTTTAGACAAATTAAGTTTGTCTTGTTTGTAAAGATCGAGACAGCTTTGACATGTGTTTAAAAGAAAATGATGTCATTGAATTGAAAGAGGATAGAATTAAATTGAAAGAGCAACTTAAAAAACATAAGCAAGCAAAATTAATTCTCAAAACTGATCAACAAACTAATTATAAGATACTTCTGTAAGTAGGAAAGTGACTAAGACAGATAACTTTAACTTATGTAAGTAACTTAAAAAAAAAAATTAATTATAAGTCAATTATGTAAGTCATGTAAGTCAGTTAATTGTGAGTTAACTATAAGTTAATTGTAACTAATTACTAAGACACTTCTATAACTAAGTAAGATGATTAGCAGATGGGTGGAGTGAGAGGGTGAAGGTAAGGGGGAATGAAATAGAAAGAGGGAGAAGGTGAGGATAATAAGAATAGGGTGGTGAGGGTGAGCGAGAGGGTAAAAGTAGCAAAGGTGAGTGACAGGGTAAAAGGAAATGGAAGGGGTGGAGGGTGGCAAGATTAAGGTGAGAGGGTAAGGGTGGGGGAGTAAGAGGGTGAAGGAAGGTAAAGTTAGGTGAGGAGGGTAATGGGTAAAGTTTCATATTTGCATGTTGTAACTGTTGTGCATTTTGTAATTGTTGTGCATGTTGTAATTGTTGTGCATGTTGTAATTGTTGTGCATGTTGTAATGTTGTAATTGTTGTGCATGTTGTAATGTTGTATTTGTTGTGCATGCTGTAATGTTGTAATTGTTGTGCATGTTGTAATGTTGTAATTCCTGCGCATGTAATGGCATCAACTCGGACATCAAAGTCCAAGGCCAATCCTTCAACACAGTGCATAGCTCCATATATTTAGGAGCCATTGTATTCGACAATGGGTCCCGACAGGAAGTCCTCTCCAGGATCGCACAAACAACTGCTGCCCTGACAAGGTTGAAGCCCTTTTGGAGAGACAAGACCATCACCCAGCACATCTCCTACGACGAAGTCCGACAGACCATCACACAAGCCATTGGACAACACGATGACATGCTCACAGAGGTAAAGTAACAGAAACTCCGCAGGGATAGTCACGTCACCAAAACATCAGGCCTTGCAAAGTCCATCATGCAAGGCACGGTGCAAGGAGGCAGCAGAAGAAGAAGAGATGGAAACAGAGGTGGGAGGACAACTTTCGAGAATGGACTGGTTTGACACTGAACGAAGTCGTGAGGGTTACAGAGGACAGAGAAAGATGAAGAACGCTGGTTAAACGATCATCTTTGGTTCCCCAATGACTTTCTAATTACGGGATAAGATAGGAGAATAGGATAGAATGATGTAAAATTGTGCGGTGTTAATTTAATGGAAAACGACTACCATCTGAGTTCTTTACAGCTTGGTGGTCACTGAGTGGTTGATTGAACAGAAACGCTACACGTGCGTGTGTCAGACCACAAACGGGATCGCAACTCGGCGGTTACGGGAGTTGTTTTTTTCTCACACAAACGTCGACTTTCTGTAATAACTCTTTATGCAGATTTTACCTTCTTTCTTATCGCCGAGAGGGCACGTTAAAGAAATCCGTTATTTGTGTTAAAACATTGTTGATTTTTAGCCAGCCTCTCGGCTGTTTTGACATTAATAACAGCACTTGGGCACTTGAGCCCTTGAGTTCTTGAGCACTTCAACTCTTGAGTGCTTGGGCACTTAAATCCGATCTTGGTTTCTCTCAGGACCTTGAGCAGCAGCTCTTGTGCTGACAATCCGTTTCATTGCAAGTCATTTCATATGAATTCGTTTCATTTTATTGGAACTAAATGTCAGTTGGACAGAAGTGAAAACGGACAATACACAGCATAGACAACATCGCTATAAGACCTTTATTATCACCATAGTCATCGTCGTTCTCATCCACAGCAGCAACAGTGGCTTTATTTGGGCCTAAATCGTCGTCGTCAACCTCGCCGTCGCCGTCCCCACCGCCGTCTTCACCATCGTCGTCGTTGCAGCCGCGGCAGTAGCAACAACAGCATCAACAACAAAAATACAATGCCTCCGTCGTTGGAGTTTCTGTCGCTATAGCAACTCTTCGTCATCCTATTCATCCTCGTCCTCCTCTTCGTTGTTTTTTTCTTTTTCATTATCTATCTCGTAGCTAGTATTAAGAAGTAACAGAGAGAGGCGAGAGAGAGAGAGAGAGAGAGAGAGAGAGAGAGAGAGAGAGAGAGAGAGAAAGAGAGAGAGAGAGAGAGAGAGAGAGAGAGAGAGAGAGAGAGAGATTAGATTAGCAATTAGAGAGAACCTGCAGGTGTTACAATTTTGATGTGCTGAGTAACGTGACATTGATCTGAATTATTCATTGATCTGGGCCAAACACGCGATTCCACTGCTAGTGCAATAACGCAGACTGACTGTCTACACGAACAGCCACACTAACTCATCCAGTCTCACAGATGGAATGTTTAACTTCAACAAAAATTAGAGCGAGAGAGAGAGCGACAGATAGACAGACAGACAAACAGACAGACAGACAAACAGACAGACAGACAGACAGACAGACAGACAGAAATAAGAGGTAGATGGAGTTGTTGTGACGCATTCACCGTTGGTCTAGTTGGCGCTGTCCTGCGGCTCCGGTGCTTTCGCTGGGAAAGCTACCCAAACTTCCCTCGCTTGGGTGACCTATGTTATCCCAAACTGACATCTATCTTACTTGCACCTCAGTGTTGAGTTGAAGACATGAGAATCCGGCTGATTTTCAAAACGGAACGTAGCCTAAATAACAAGAAAGAAAAAAAAGACAGAAAAAAAAACGATAAGAAAAGAAAGAAAGAAAGAAAGAAAGAAAGAAAGAAAGAAAGAAAGAAAGAAAGAAAGAAAGAAAAGCTATTTAAAAGCATTAAAATGATATTAAGTTTAGGTGTACAAGAAAGTTGAGTGTCCTCATGAGGTATTAGGTAACTTGACGTGTTATTTTAACGCGCTGCTCAGACAAGACGGGGAGAAAGTGGTACACTGTCATTACAGACGTCGACGCCTTGTAAGAAAGTCTCCTGCCTTAAAAAAAAAAAAAAAAAAAAAACTTAAGTTTTTATTTGTGTGTCTGTGAATGCATGTGTGCGAGCTCCTGGTTAATATTGAATTTTGACACATTGATGTTATTTTTAAAAAAAATTTTGTTTGTTTGTTTTGTTATTTGTTGTACAGTTATATTTCTCTGTGTATTATAATAAAATGGGACCCCCACCACCACCACCACCACCACCACCACCCCCCCCCCCCCCAAAAAAAAAGCATTTGAAAACAACGAATTATTGAATGTTAGAATAAATCTACAAAACTTCAAAGAAGAAAAAAGACCCTCCTGCTACGCGCGGGATTTGAACCGGAATCGATGGGCACATAAGACTTGCCTCTGAGCCACATAGCTGCACCAGTATTGCTGTTATCGGCCACTTCGGCAATTTGCGCTGCAGCATTTCGTTTACGATTTGGGGGCTTTGATAGGCCTATATGTCGGTAATAAGCTAATACACCATGAACACTACTTGCGGTGTGGAAAGTCTACCCACTGCTTTCCTATCGAGGATTCGCTACAACCACCCAACTTCAGTAATGCCTCTGTGGTTTTCCTTACTAAGAACAGAAATGTGAAGCGAAAGTCAGAGAATAATAAGTGTGTGCACGTGATGAACCTTGACCTGTCATCAGTGTCGACGTCAGTGCAATCTTAGCTAACATTGGCTATTTCTGATGGCAAAGACATAGTTATGGTCGACGGCAGCAATCAGAAATGTCAAACACAAAACAGAAGCGCTCAACAAGCAAACCAGTTGGTAAACACTCAGACATAAACCCTAGGATGTCATATGTATACACCTGTAAACCTGTAGCAACACAATTAATATAACCACAAAATATCATATAAAATATAAGATGCATTTAACGCCTGCGCCTATGTGTACGTGCGTGGTATGTTTGATTGTACCAAATCGGAAAGTCAAGTCGAAACCAAAGTTTGTAGAGTTTGCGTGAAAGTGGATATCACCTATATTTTTTTAAGCAAATTGAACCGTAGTCTCGTTTGTGGTACCTGGCAATAAAGGTATTTTACAGTTATGGCGACCGACAACCGTTTCTATAATGCCGTTAACGAGACCCGAATGTGGGCATCTGGGGTGAAATGGTAGATCGGAACTCAAAAGGCAGAAAGGCTTTCCAGTTCGTGACGTAGAGAAGGAGTGCAAGACCGCTGAATTTGTGCTGTCTGTGGGTGTGGAATATGTGCTGTCTGTGGGTGTGGAATGTGTGCTGTCTGTGGGTGTGGAATGTGTGCTGTCTGTGGGTGTGGAATGTGTGCTGTCTGTGGGTGTGGAATGTGTGCTGTCTGTGGGTGTGGAATGTGTGCTGTCTGTGGGTGTTGAATATGTGCTGTCTGTGGGTGTGGAATGTGTGCTGTCTGTGGGTGTGGAATATGTGCTGTCTGTGGGTGTGGAATGTGTGCTGTCTGTGGGTGTGGAATGTGTGCTGTCTTTGGTTTGTTTATTCCCCCCCCCCCCCCCCCCCCCCCCCCCCCCCCCCCCCCCCCCCCCCCCCCCCCCCCCCACCCCCCCCCCCCCCTTTTCCCCCCCCCCCCCCCCTTCCCCCCCCCCCCCCCCCCCCTTTGGGTGTTGAATATGTGCTGTCTGTGGGTGTGGAATGTGTGCTGTCTGTGGGTGTGGAATATGTGCTGTCTGTGGGTGTGGAATGTGTGCTGTCTGTGGGTGTGGAATTTCATCCTGCCACAAGATATGGTATTAGCAGTCAATGTCAGCTATTACAACATAATATTATGGTATTAGCAGTCACTGTCAGCTATTACAAGATAATATTATGGTATTAGCAGTCAATGTCAGCTATTACAAGATAATATCATGGTATAAGCAGTCACTGTCAGCTATTACAAGATAATAATATGGTATTAGCAGTCACTGTCAGCTATTACAAGATAATATTATGGTATTAGCAGTCACTGTCAGCTATTACAAGATAATATTATGGTGTAAGCAGTCACTGTCAGCTATTACAAGATAATATCATGGTATAATAGCAGTCACTGTCAGCTATTACAAGATAATATTATGGTATTAGCATGCACTGTCAGCTATTACACAAGGTAATGGGTCAGTTTCTATCAAGACCACAATGACGTTCAGGGTTTGTGACGTAAGAGTGAAAATTGCGGTGTTTTCGTTGTGTTTTCAATGGCACTGGACAATCTCCGGGAACATGAACTTTGTTTGGGGTATACACTCGCCCCAATACGGTGCTAAAGAAAAGGAGTACGGGTTTTGGCTATATGTTGGCTATGCAACTGATCCCACAGCAAATGTGTATGACGAGTCAAAGCTCTTTTGAAGAGGGTAAACGCAGCAAAGTGCACTAGGCTGAAGTTCGACCTGGACAAAATGCAAGACCCGGAGGTGGCAGAAATATTTCAGGCCACAATTGCATGGAAATTTGCACCACTGCTCATTTTGGGAGCGAATGAAGTAGATGTCAACACCATGACCACCACCTTCAACTCAGCTGTGACAGATGCCCCCACTGAGATCCTTGGCAAGCACCAGCCAAAGAAGAAGCCGTGGACCACACCTGAACTTTTGGACCTGTGTGATAAACGAAGAAAGATAAAAAAAGAAAAACACCTCACAGGGAGCTGAAGCCTACCAAAAAATAAACAATGACATCTGAAAAGGCATGCGCACAGCAAAGGAGAACTGGATAGAAGATCAATGCCAAGTAAATAGAGAACAGTCTGAACAAGAACAACAGCAAGAAGGCCTACCAGACTGTGAAGTGGCTGACAAGTGTTAAACAGCCAAGTCTCCACGATCCAAAGCAAGTCTGGCATATGCCTTACAGAAGAACAAGAAGTCTTGGACAGATGGACAGAGTACTGCTCTGACCTTTACAACCACACACCAAACGGAGACCCATCAGTTCTAGCATGTCCCGAGAACAGAGAAGAAGAAGAAATCCTCCCAATTCTCCGAGAAGAAGTTGAGGCAGCAGTGCAATCGCTGAAGAAAGGGAAGTCAGCGGGAGTGGACAACATCCCCGCAAAATTGCTTTAAAGCTGGAGGAGAAGCGATGATTGACGCCCTCACCATTATCTGTAACAAGATCTGGCAGAGTGGGGAGTGGCCTACACCATGGCCCAGTCGCTTGTCATCACTCTTCCCAAAAAAGGTAACCTTCAGGAGTGTGAAAATTACCGCACCATCAGCCTCATCAGCCATCCCAGCAAGGTCCTCCTGAAAATAATACTCAACAGGTTGAAACCCCAAGCTGAACAAATCATAGCTGAAGAACAAGCAGGATTCAGGGCAGGGCGAAATACCATGGCATTGACCAGATTTTCAAGTTCAGAATAATCTGCGAGAAATACCTACAGAATCAACAACATCTATATTATGTGTTAGTAGACTTCACGAAAGCGTTTGACCGAGTCTGGCATGCAGCTCTGTGGGCAACCATTAGAGTGTACAACATCAGCCCTAAAGTTATTGAAGTCATCAAAAGCCTGTATAACAAGGGTACAAGTGCAGTCCTCGATAACAGCACCATCGGAAACTGGTTCAGAACAACAATCGGGGTGCGTCAAAAATGTTTACTCTCTCCAACACACTTCAACATCTTCCTAGAGCGCATAATGTAAGATGGCCTTGCAGATCGCGAAGGCACAGTCAGCATAGGGGGTAGAGCAATCTCCAACCTTCGTTTTGCGGATGACATTGATGGATTGGCAGGAGAAGATCAAGAACTTGAACAGCTGGTACAGAGGCTTGACATTACCTCCAGAACCTATGGAATGGAAATAAGAGCAGAGAAGACCAAAATGATGACCAACAACACCAATGGCATCAACACGGACATCAAAGCCCAAGGCCAATCCCTCAGCACAGTGCATAGCTTCAAATATTTAGGAGCCATTGTATCGGACAATGGGTCCCGACATGAAGTCCTCTCCAGGATCGCACAAACAACTGCTGCCCTGGCAAGGTTGGAGCCCATTTGAAAAGAAAATACCATCAGTTAACAGTCCAAGGTAAGTCTGCTGCGCTCCCTTGTCATCTCCATTTTTCCTATACGCTTGCGAAACATGGACCCTCACAGCAGATCTACAACGAAGAATACAAAGCATGGAGATGAGGTGCTACAGAAGACTTCTGGGCATTTCCTTTTCCCAGTACATCACCAACGACGAAGTCAGACAGACCATCACACAAGCCATTGGACAACATGATGACCTGCTCACAGTGGTGAAAAAACGGAAACTCCGATGGTATGGCCACGTCACCAGATCATCAGGCCTTGCAAAGACCATCCTGCAAGGCACAGTGCAAGGAGGTAGAAGAAGAGGGAGACCGAAAAAGAGGTGGGAGGACAACATTCGAGAATGGACTGGCTTGATTGACAATGAGCGAAGCCATGAGGGTTGCTGAGGAAAGAGAAAGATGGAGTACCGATGGTTAAACTGGTTAAACGATCATCTGTGGTGCCCCAATGATCTCCGAGTTACGGGATAGGAAAGGTAGAGCTCCTTTAATGTGGCCACATATTACCAAATAAAAAATAGGATGCATTTAAGGCACGTGTGTACGTGCATGGCATGTTAGCTTTTACCAAATCTGAAAGTCAAGTCGAAGTGAAAGTTTGTAGAGTTTGCCGCTTGCAAACATTGCTGTCTTTGTTCGTCTGTCATACACCTCTCGTAACCTAATGGCCCCCTGCACACGTATCAATAATCGCGTTGAAAAAGGGTGAACATAACAGGCACACACAGACAAAAATGTATGAATGTATATTAAAAAGGTACTTTTGAAAGGTTATCTTTTGGCTGCATCTCATTCTTCCGGTGGGGCAACACTCACTGTGACACTGACAGGTGTAATCTCGGGGCCCTTTAAAAGTACACGTGGCGTCCCTTGTGCGAGAACCAACGGTGAACAGCCTACTTCACTGTGGACGCATGGATGCTATTAGCAAACAAATCGCGTTCTCGTCACCACTCTTTAACGCCCGTAGTCCGCGACATCCATCGACGATCGTTCCTTTTCAATCCTGCGTGTGCGGTTGGCTTTCTCAACTGACATTCGCGTTATGCATTCAAAATATAAACCAACTACGCCCACGTTGTTAACGTTCATTATGGTTGAGTGCATCCCAACTATTGGTACAAAAACAGCACTTCCTTGCACTTATTATTAAAAACTACACTACACTACTACAATACTACACTGCTATATATACACTGCTATACAATACTATGCAATATTTTGGGTATTTTGACTGAACACTATAACAAACAACTAGATTGGGGTAAAAAGCTGCTACTTCCGGCCGGTAGCAACGCCATCAGTTCTTACGTTGGCCAAAAAGAAATTGCGTATTCCTTACTTGAATCTGTGAAAGTAGGAAACGGCTTATATATTTGTAGAGACTGAGAGCGAGGCAACACTTTATTTTATTGTAGATCAGACTGGGTGAATTTTATAGATTCACAACAATCATCTAAAATTCTGTGCTCAATAAATTTAACAAGAAAAAGTCCGACAGATAAGAAATACAACAGTTGAATCTTGTTTAAGCATAAGCCTTTTGGGGACATCAGTGCAAGGATCATCATCATCATCATCATCATCATCATCATCATCATCATCATCATCATCATCATCATCATAAGAAAAAGAAAAAGAAAATATAATTCTGATAATGTATAAAGGTAAGGTAGGTAAAGGTAGTCCCATTGCCTTGTGGCCGTAGGGGAGCGTGATGTTGGAGATCACACTTATCTTGGGCCAGCGTAATGAGGGTGATGCCCATCTCTCTCCCTCGCTGTTTTACCTTCCCCACCCTTAAGAGAGTAGGTACTCAGTCACAGTTGAGTCAACTTGGGGCGTTGTTATTTGTCGCTTCACGTTTTGCGGTCACCCATTAAAGTGCTAACCGCACTGGACGGTGCTTAACTTGCGACACAATAGCGAGTGCTCCAACCACTGCGCTATCCGACACCCGACATATGTATATCCTATCCTATCCTATCCTGTCCCGTAACCCGAAGGTCGTAGGGGCACCACAGATGATCGTTTAACCAGCATACTCCATCTTTCTCTGTCCTCAGCAGCCCTGATGGCTTCGCTCAGTGTCAAACCAGTCCATTCTCGAATGTTGTCCTCCCACCTCTTTTTCGGTCTCCCTCTTCTTCTACCTCCTTGCACTGTGCCTTGCAGAATAGTCTTTGCAAGGCCTGATGATCTGGTGACGTGGCCATACCACCGAAGTTTCCGTTTCTTCACCACTGTTAGCAGGTCATCGTGTTGTCCAATGGCTTGTGTGATGGTCTGTCGGACTTCGTCGTTGGTGATGTGTTGGGTATAGGAAATGCCCAGAAGTCTTCTGTAGCACCTCATCTCCATGCTTTGTATTCTTCGTTGGAGATCTGCTGTGAGGGTCCATGCTTCGCAAGCATATAGGAAGATGGAGATGACAAGGGAGCGCAGCAGTCTTACTTTGGAATGTAGACTGATGGTCCTGTCTTTCCAAATGGGCTTCAACCTTGTCAGGGCAGCAGTTGTTTGTGCGATCCTGGAGAGGACTTCCTGTCGGGACCCATTGTCTGATACAATGGCTCCTAAATATTTGAAGCTATGCACTGTGTCGAGGGATTGGCCTTGGACTTTGATGTCCGTATTGATGCCATTGGTGTTGTTGGTCATCATTTTGGTCTTCTCTGCACTTATTTCCATTCCATAGGCTTTGGAGGTGGTGTCAAGCCTCTGTACCAGCTGTTCAAGTTCTTGTTCCTCTCCAGCCAATCCATCAATGTCATCTGCAAAACGAAGATTGGAGATTGCTCTACCCCCTATGCTGACTGTGCCTTCATGGTCTGCAAGAGCATCCGACATGATGCGCTCTAGGAAGATGTTGAAGAGTGTTGGAGAGAGTAGGCATCCTTGACGCACACCGATTGTTGTTCTGAACCAATTCCCGATGGCTCTGTTGTGGAGGACTGCACTGGTAGCCTTGTCATACAGGCTTTTGATGACTTCAATAATTTTAGGGCTGATGTTGTACACTTTCATTGTTGCCCATAGAGCTGCATGCCAGACTCGGTCAAACGCCTTCTTGAAGTCTATGAACACATGATATAGATGTTGTTGGTGCTGTAGGTATTTCTCACAGATTATTCTGAGGTTGAAAATCTGCTCAGTGGTACTTCGCCCTGCCCTGAATCCTGCTTGTTCTTCAGCTATGATTTGTTCAGCTTGGGGTTTCAACCTGTTGAGTATTATTTTCAGGAGGACCTTGCTGGGATGGCTGATGAGGCTGATGGTCCGGTAATTTTCACACTCCTGAAGGTTACCTTTTTTGGGAAGAGTGATGACAAGCGACTGGGTCCATGGTATAGGCCACTCCCCACTCTGCCAGATCTTGTTACAGATAATGGTGAGGGCATCAATCATCGCTTCTCCTCCTGCTTGTAGCAGTTCCGCGGGTATGTTGTCCACTCCCGCTGACTTCCCTTTCTTTAGCGCTTGCACTGCTGCCTCAACTTCTTCCCGGAGAATTGGGAGGATTTCTTCTTCTTCTCTGTTCTCGGGACATGCTAGAACTGATGGGTCTCCATTTGGTGTATGGTTGTAAAGGTCAGAGCAGTACTCTGTCCATCTGTCCAAGACTTCTTGTTCTTCTGTAAGGCATATGCCAGACTTGCTTTGGATAGTGGAGACTTTGGGCTGTTTGACACTTGTCAGCCGCTTCACAGTCTGGTAGGCCTTCTTGCTGTTGTTCTTGTTCAGACTGTTCTCTATTTCCTGGCATTGATCTTCTATCCAGTTCTCCTTTGCTGTGAGCATGCCTTTTCGGATGTCATTGTTGATTTTTCGGTAGACATCAGCTCCCTGTGAGGTGTTCTTTTTCTTTTTCATCTCTCTTCGTTTATCACACAGATCCAAAAGTTCAGGTGTGATCCACAGCTTCTTCTTTGGTCGGTGCTTGCCAAGGATCTCAGTGGCGACATCTGTCACAGCTGAGTTGAAGGTGGTGGTCATGGTGTTGACATCTACTTCACCAGCCCCCAAAATGAGCAGTGGTGCAAATTTCCCTCCAATTGTGGCCTGAAATAGTTCTGCCACCTCCGGGTCTTGCAGTTTGTCCAGGTCGAACTTCAGTCTAGTGCACTTTGCTGTATTTACTCTCTTCAAGTGGAGCCGGAAAGACATCATCACGAGATCGTGGTCACTTCCGATGTCTGCTCCTGGAAAAGTACGTGTCCTGCCAATGTTGATGCTTGATCTGAAGCGTTTCTTGACCATGATGTAGTCTATTTGGTTGTGATGCTCCCCGCCAGGACTGTGCCATGTCCATCGTCGGGAGTTTTTGTGGAGACCAAGCGTGTTTGCCAGTACCAGATTGTTGTATCTGGCAAACTCCAAGAGTCTCAGACCCCTGTCATTTGTCTCGTTGTTGCAGTGGGGTCCACATGTGTCTCCCCAGTTGTGGTGCGCATCTTGGCCAACCTTGGCATTCCAGTCGCCTTGCACTATGACTATGTCCTTCTTCGGCACTTGGTCAAGGACCGCCTGTAGATTTTCATAAAAATCCTCCACTTCGCTGTCGTCATAGTCTGATGTTGGGGCGTAGGCCTGGATGATGGTGATGTTGAAAGGGGCTGCTCTCAGGCGGATGGTAATGAGTCTACTGGAGACTGGGCGGCAACCCATGACAGTGGCTAGAATGTTCTTGTGGACCAAGAATCCAACGCCGTGTTCGTGCCTGTCATCCCTACCGCTGAAATAGAGCTTGTGGCCTTTGTCGGTCGTTGTTTCACCTAGGCCTTTCCAGCGCAGTTCGCTGATACCTAGAACATTCCATCGATAGTGGTCCAACTCGTGGGCCAGTTCTTCTAATTTTCCTTCCGCAGTTAGGGTCCTGACATTCCAGGTTCCTATGACGATGTTGTTTCTCGTGCGGATCTTGCTAAATTGTCCATCAGTAGCATACTTAACACCTCCGTCCTGGTGGCCAACGGAAGGCGCGGTCCTTGTGCCGTGTGACGACCCGGGCGACGACCGATCCGGTATGGAATTAGTGGGTTGTGTCATCATGTAGTGTGTCTTGGGCAAAAAAGACCTGGCGGTGCCCAATCCTCTCCAGGCTGTTGGCCACAGCCGAAATCCACGAATACAGTGTGGCTCGCCTTGGCCCTGAGCACATGGTCGTTGAACCTGTAGTAACGTGAGGTTCCTCCGCCCTGGCCGGTGACTTCTGTGTAGAAGACTTTCGCCCAGTGATGCCGTGCTAACATCACCCCTGTTAGTCGCCTCTTACGACACGCCGGGAAACGTTGGGTCTATTCTATTTAATGCCCGAACCCACATAACAAAGCAACATTCTATAAACCATTCATTTTAAACAAAATCAACAAATTTAAATTGAGATTTTACCTGTATTCGTCTATTTTTATGGGAACATTTTCCCTTCGGCGAGCAGATATTCCAAAATCATTTTTAAAAAATACATTGCAATAATTATAATAAATTATTTAACATTTAAAAACATGCTTTGCCGCTTGCCAAACGTTTTTAATTATAGAATCATAGAACTAAAAAGTTCAATTGTATTTAGAGAGCAAATCGTTTTGTATACAACGCTACTGTTACAACAAGAAATCATTGCTGTGCATTAAAATAACCACTTCTCCTCTTTACAGCCTTAAATTGCATCTGAGGGCAAACTAAAAATTGTGCAGACATTTATTAAATGTATAGTTCACCCTAAATAGATAGTTAGATTAGATTAGATTAGATTAGATTAGATTAGATAGATAGATAGATAGATAGATAGATAGATAGATAGATAGATAGATAGATAGATAGATAGATAGATAGATAGATAGATAGATAGATAGATAGATAGATAGATAGATAGATAGATAGATAGATAGATAGATAGATAGATAGATAGATAGATAGATAGATAGATAGATAGATAGATAGATAGATAGATAGATAATCGGTGCTTTATTATTGGTCTATATTTGCTTATTTACTCATACTTTTTTGTCCTTGTCAATCTAAGCTTTCTGTCTGACCTTCCCAAAAGGTTGCCTGAAATAGTAATAAGTGCCGTCTTTCCCTTAGAACAGAGGTAAAGGCGCCCAACAGCTTAACTTAGCTGCGCGTGACGAACGTGCCTCAAGGCCTTTTTGCGAATTAACCAAACTGGAGTATTATGTGCCTGTGGTATGGAGTGATGCATAATGGTTGCATGTATCAAGAAGCCTTGTGCTAGACTGGCGTAGGTGAGGTTGCTGGAAAAACGGAATGTCTTTTAAAGCAGCTTACAAACTAATGTGAAAATTGTTACCTTATTAATGTGGATGAAATAAACTCTACAATGTTCGTACTATTTAGTGTAACGCTTTTGGGGAGAGTGAGGACTCGCTTTAAGTAAAGCAAATTATCCTATACAAAGCTTGTGTTTTAATTTGTGGCAACTCTTTTATCACACAATACAGATTGCGAAGTACAGAACAGAAAACATTAATTGCTTGGCTTAGGTCAACGCAAATCAAAACGTCTGTCAGGTAGTCAGTCAACTGTTTGCGTTCAAAATTAATATTTGGCAGCCAAAAAGGTCTATGAAAAGCCAAGGAACCTGCGAGTCTCTCCTCTCCTCCTCTCCCCCCCCCCCCCCATCTCTCTCTCTCTCTCTCTCTCTCTCTCTCTCTCTCTCTCTCTCTCTCTCTCTCTCTCTCTCTCTCTCTCAGGGCATTTCGCCCGATTTAATTATCAGTGGTAGTAAACAACAGCGCTGTCAGATATTGTAGCAGAAATAATGTTTAACGTGAAATTCCATTATACCAGGCACAGCGCTAAAATTATTATTATTATTATTATTATTATTATTATTATTATTATTATTATTGTTATTGTTATTGTTATTGTTATTATTATTATTATTATTATTATTATTATTATTATTATTATTATTACTATCCTCATCATTACTATTATTTGTTAGGAAATCGAATGGTGATGTGAAATTTAATACTACTGGATGCCGCACATACGTAATACTCAGAAATAAGTTCTAAGCTTGGCGATCTGTAATCAACATGCCTGCTCACATGTTACTCAAACACCTTTACAAGCATGGACAATAACCAATAACTTGTTATTAACTTACTTGTTTATACGCAATGGCGACATACTTGCATGACTAAATGTTATACAGATAGAGCGTGAGCCTTCAACATCAAGAAGAAGAAGGTCTGTTACATTACTTTTTTGGTGGTATTTCCAGACTAATTTGGAAATACTTTGAAGTAGACTGGAACCAGCACGAGCCAAATGTGGGTCTGTCTATCGGTCAGTCGGTTTTTTTGGAACCAATATTTCAAGATCCACTGAACGGATTTTGACCAATCTTCATAGGAATATTACCTAAGTTAGTGACCAATCTTCATAGGAATATTACATAAGTTAGTGACCAATCTTCATAGGAATATTACCTAGGTGTCGGATAGTGCAGTGGTTGGAGCACTCGCTACTGTGTCGAAAGTGAAGCACCGTCCGGTGCGGTTAGCACTTGGATGGGTGACCGCTAAGGCGTGAAGCGACAAATAACAACGCCCCCAGTTGACTCAACTGTGATTGAGTACCTACTCTCTTGAGGGTGGGGAAGGTAAAGCAGCGAGGGAGAGAGTTGGGCATCACCCTCATTACGCTGGCCCAAGATAAGTGTGATCTCCAACATCACGCTCCCCTACGGCCACAAGGCTATGGGACTACCTTTACCTTTACCTTTACCTAGGTTAGTGACCAATCTTCATAGGAATATTACCTAGGTTAGTGACCAATCTTCATAGGAATATTAGCTAGGTTAGTGACTAATCTTCACAGGAATATTACCTAAGTTAGTGACCAATCTTCATAAAAATATTACCTAAGTTAGTGACCAATCTTCATAGGAATATTACCTAAGTTAGTGACCAATCATCATAAAAATATTACCTAAGTTAGTGACCAATCTTCATAGGAATATTACCTAAGTTAGTGACCAATCTTCATAGGAATATTACATAAGTTAGTGAGCAATCTTCATAGGAATATTATTTAGGTTAGTTACCAATCTTCATAGGAATATTACCTAAGTTAGTGACCAATCTTCATAGAAATATTCCCTAAGTTAGTGACCAATCTTCATAGAAATATTCCCTAAGTTAGTGACCAATCTTCATAGGAATATTACCTAAGTTAGTTACCGATCTTCATAGGACTATTACCTAAGTTAGTGACCAATCTTCATAGGACTGTTACCTAAGTTAGTGACCTGCCTCCCGTAACTTCAGAGGTGCCGATAATGTCCAACGCCACATTCCTTCTGGCATCCGACACACTCCTTTTCACGATGCCCCGCCACAAACTGGCCTCTGTAGGTTCTAGATCTTTTCTGTCTTTGGACCTACTGCCTGGTATTCAATTCCACTTTCTCTCCGCAGCATACCTAATGTCTTCAAAGCAAACTTCAAAGCTCATTTCTTCTCTAAAGTCTTCTCCTGACCTGTTCTGTCTTCAAACTGCTTCTTCCATATTGCTTCGTCCTTTTTGTGCATGCGAGCGCGCGCGTGTGTGTATGTGTGCCTATTTGTGTGAGCATGTGTGGGGAATCACTTTGGTTATTACTGCCTCTCCTCCAGTCCGCGTTGATTTCATCTGCTCCCAGCCATTTGTGCTAATGTTTAATGAGTGTGTGAATGCGTGAGGGTGCGCATTGAACTAGGAAAGGCGCCTTATAAATATCCTTATGATTATGTGTTCTGCCACAAAGGTCAACGTCACCGGGCTCTTTAATTTTAAATACGTTTAGCTCAATATCTCAGAAACGGCTAAGGTGATTTCGCTGAGTTTGGGTTTACAGGTACCTCAGATCATGGGCCGTCCTTCAGTAGCAGTCCCGATGTCGGTCATTTGGTCAGTGGGTCAGTCCACGGCTCCGAATTTCACGTCTTTGTTTAAAACACACTTTTTGAACAGAACAGGAATTACTTCGCGGACACGTTAACTACATGTTAGACATTGGTATTTGTGCTTTGTCAAAGGTCAAGGTATTTTGTGCTTTGTCAAAGGTCAAGGTATTTTGTGCTTTGTCAAAGGTCAAGGTATTTGTGCTTTGTCAAAGGTCAAGGTATTTGTGCTTTGTCAAAGGTCAAGGTATTTTGTGCTTTGTCAAAGGTCAAGGTATTTTGTGCTTCATCATGGTGTAAACACGTTTTGCCATGTATCTAAAAATTGGCTAATCCGATTTGAATAATTTTTGTTGCTCGCAGTAGCTCAGACCATGGCCTATGTATTCTATAATTTCCTTCTGCTTCCTTAGGACAAAGCCCAGTCACAGCAGCGGTCAAACAATGAATACTTTAAAAATGCGATGTTTTTTTTTCTTCGTGTTTTTTGTTTGTTTGCTATGTGTGTGAATGACTGAAAATAGTTACATTTGAATAGCTTACCATTTTGTTCATATATGAGATATATCTAAAAATATGTGCCTGTGGATGTTTGTCGTTTTATTATATTGGTGTGACGCACGCTTTATTTGTTTGTACTTGTTTGACACATTATTGTAAACATAGTTTATATTTATTATACGTGTGTGCAGCGGCAAGGCGCATTTCTATCACTGTATCGTAAAGGTTAAACGATCATTGTGGTGCCCCTGCGACCTTCGAGTTACGGGATAGGATAGGATAGGATAGGATAGTATCGTAGACAATAAAGAGACACCAGCCTTAGTCTCACATTTGACGTCTGTCGAAATTCTACGCGGCAACTTTATCGCCAGCTTCATGCTTCATCGTTAATCAATAGAAATGAAAAAAAAGATCTGTCATGTTGAACTGATTGCTCCGCTGTGGACGATATTGGTGCTTTGATCACACAAAACTGCGTATCGAATTTTACTAATGCGAAACCGCATCAGGACAGGACAGTTCGGGAAGGGTCATTGAATCTTTTAAAAGCTGCCGGCGGTTCAGTTTATTTTTGGTGTCGCAACAAATGCGTCATCCATGCGGTCAAAATTCGGGTGGCTTTCTGAGCTGAAAGTTGGCAGTACCATCACAGTGTGGCACACAATAGGACATTTTGTCAATAGTCATTCAAACTTTGATGTTATATTGTGACGGGACAAATTTGGTAACAATGAGGTCAAGCTTCAGATGGCTTTTTTTACTGAAAGCATGGCAGTAACAGTGCAGTACCATCTCCAGGTGTATCTCAATCGCATGTGAGAAACATACAAGGGGAAAACAAAGACTTAGGAGCAAGAAGTGGAGGAACATAAAATTGGGGAAGGTTGGGGGGGGGAATATAAGACTTGGGGAACATAGATCTATTAAAATAGACTTTGGGGAACAATAGATATTGCCCGTATAAGGTGCGTGTCCGCAGTTGGTAAATTTGTGTAATAATATTTAGTTAATTAATTTATTTTATCACTTTCATAGAGCGCATTTCCAGTTCAAGAGCTGCTCAAGGCGCTGGCTGGAACAGGATCTAACTCGCGCCGCCCGAGGCACCCATAGTCTGACGCCAGGATCACTGAGCACAATCCTGGGAGAAGGGACCTAGTGCGTGCTAAGTGTATTGGTGTAGCCGGGACTCACCCGTCTAAGACATGAGCGTCAGGATCTTTAAAGTCTACGCGATGGAATGCGTGCGATGTGCTGACTAAGACCTCGGTTTATACTCTCATCCGCAGGAGTATAATTACTTTACAAAATTACTTTGTATGGTTATGGTTCAATAATTTTTAAACTTGTTAGATTGGTGTTTTGGTTTGTATGTCCATACGGATCGTGAAAAAGAGTGCATGGTTTAAAACTACATGTACATGAAAAGACTTTTTAAATTACTGAATTGAACTGAACTGAAGTGATATAGACCTGGGGTAGTATAAACATGGAGGAACATAGGCCTGGGGAATATAGACACGCCTCCGGTTTACATAGACGATGCTCTTTGTTTGGTGAGGTGACTTGACTGGAGGAAATTGGAGATCACTGTCAGTGTATTTACAGTAGGGCGGTGCTGAAGAGAAGTTTACATTCAGATTGAAGTCGTGTGAAGAACAGAAGAACACATTTCTATTTTCACCTGGAGACGTGCAGCTCTTTCATTTCTAGAACTGGTACACTACGTTATTTCGTGTTAATCTTTAACTGGATCTTTCTTTTATTACTTCAGTTGACAGTAGAAAAACACATAGACTAGGCAGATAGCCTACGAAGATAGATCGGTTAAAAGAATGATTTGTCGATGAATGGATACACTTACAAACATACACGCACAGGTATGGAGAAGAAGGAAGAGACAGTGAGAGAGAGAGAGAGAGAGAGAGAGAGAGAGAGAGAGAGAGAGAGAGAGAGAGAGAGAGAGAGACAGAGAGAGACAGAGACAGAGAGAGACAGAGAGAGAGAGACAGAGAGACAGAGAACAGATATGGAGAAGAAGGGAGAGACAGAGAGAGAGAGAACTGTCATGCTTTAGCTGAGAAATCAGCCTTTTGTCCGTGTGCATTAAAATCCAAATCAGTATTTGAAGCGTAAAAACCGGGATGCGGACATTGTTTCATTAGGTTTTCGTAACCGCTTTAGGCGTGTCGATAGTAACATTACATTACATTACATTACATAATTGTTGCTTTAGGTCCAGCGGACTCTTCCGAGCCAAATCAGGACCGGACAACTCCCAATCCGCATAAAAGATCTGCTGAAACAACCCTAGTGGGAAAACTGAATGCCCTCCACCCGCCAGTCACTTTACAATAAAGACATCCCACGCAGGGGACGGCTGAGGCTTTACCCCAACTAATCGAACCCCCGTTTACAAAAACAAAATAGAATACAAACATCATTATAAATTATCAACAAAACACATACATATAAAATGCCTACATTGCTAAATAATAACATCATAGGAAGCCCTAGTGACCACCTGGCAGAAAGCGTCCAACATTCCCAAGCTGATCCAACAGACCTCATACACGAACAAGGAGTCTTGTCCCGGAAGAGTTTTCAAGAAAAAAGGTAGATGACTGGTATAGCGAAGAAGATGATAGTATAGCAGATTGATAGAACAGAGCAGGAATGAGAAAGAGTAAAAGAGAAAGACAGCGACAGTGGGAATTTAAAGCACTAAATTTCCAGAAAGTGGGGATACTATTTATACTGAAACCCCCGGCACCCCAACGGGGGTGTCGATAGTAACGACATTGCAAATAATAATTATTTTGACAGAAGACTGAAAGCACTGGAACAAAGATAGATGCCGACGCTCACTTGAGGTAGAACCACCAACAATAGTGACACCTTTCCGCTGAAATACAATGTACACATTGAATTGGGAAACTGTCCACTTTTAAAGTCTGCGGACAAGATCAAAATGGCGAGACGAACAAAGAAAATAATTAAAATGTATAATTTACAGTAAAAAGATGCAAAATGGAATTTGAAGACTGCTTTCCGTTAAAAGTGAATGTGGAGTCTAGTTCAGCGTTGTTGAAAAAAGTCCAATTCACGCTATAGAGATTATTATTTGTTTATATAAATTGTTTATTTGTGTTTGTCTTGTGACTGATATGTGCGAAGTTGGGATCTCAACGTCATGCGTGAGCAGTTCAATCGTCGTCAGTTATAGGTATGCCTAGGCTTTGATGAATTCGCTCCCCTGCAAAAATCAGAGGGAGCGCAGCTGCAACGAGAAACAGTGGGTGCAGTGATTTACTCAAACAGGCAAAAACCAAATTAAGTATGTCAGGTCAGGCGAGAACAATGCAGTCTGTACAGACAGTGGTTTAAAGTCTGTTGACAGTCTGTACAGACAGTGGTTTAAAGTCTGTTGACAGCCTGTACAGACAGTGGTTTAAAGTCTGTTAACAGTCTGTACAGACAGTGGTTTAAAGTCTGTTAACAGCCTGTACAGACAGTGGTTTAAAGTCTGTTAACAGTCTGTACAGACAGTGGTTTAGAGTCTGTTGACAGCCTGTACAGACAGTGGTTTAAAGTCTGTTGACAGCCTGTACAGACAGTGGTTTAAAGTCTGTTGACAGTCTGTACAGACAGTGGTTTAAAGTCTGTTGACAGTCTGTACAGACAGTGGTTTAAAGTCTGTTGACAGTCTGTATAGACAGTGGTTCAAAGTCTGTTGACAGTCTGTACAGACAGTGGTTTAAAGTTCGTTGACAGTCTGTACAGACAGTGATTTAAAGTCTGTTGACAGTCTGTACAGACAGTGGTTTAAAGTCTGTTGACAGTCTGTACAGACAGTGGTTTAAAGTCTGTTGACAGTCTGTACAGACAGTGGTTTAAAGTCTGTTGACAGCCTGTACAGACAGTGGTTTAAAGTCTGTTGACAGTCTGTACAGACAGTGGTTCAAAGCCCGTTGACAGTCTGTACAGACAGTGGTTTAAAGTCTGTTGACAGCCTGTACAGACAGTGGTTTAAAGTCTGTTGACAGTCTGTACAGACAGTGGTTCAAAGCCCGTTGACAGTCTGTACAGACAGTGGTTTAAAGTCTGTTGACAGTCTGTACAGACAGTGGTTTAAAGTCTGTTGACAGTCTGTACAGACAGTGATTTAAAGTCTGTTGACAGTCTGTACAGACAGTGGTTCAAAGCCCGTTGACAGTCTGTACAGACAGTGGTTTAAAGTCTGTTGACAGTCTGTACAGACAGTGGTTTAAAGTCTGTTGACAGTCTGTACAGACAGTGGTTTAAAGTCTGTTGACAGTCTGTACAGACAGTGGTTTAAAGTCTGTTGACAGTCTGTACAGACAGTGGTTTAAAGTCTGTTGACAGTCTGTACAGACAGTGGTTTAAAGTCTGTTGACAGTCTGTACAGACAGTGGTTTAAAGTCTGTTGACAGCCTGTACAGACAGTGGTTTAAAGTCTGTTGACAGCCTGTACAGACAGTGGTTTAAAGTCTGTTGACAGCCTGTACAGACAGTGGTTTAAAGTCTGTTGACAGCCTGTACAGACAGTGGTTTAAAGTCTGTTGACAGCCTGTACAGACAGTGGTTTAAAGTCTGTTGACAGCCTGTACAGACAGTGATTCAAAGCCCGTTGGCGGACTGCAATAAAACCAAAAACCTTTTTTTTTGTTTTGTTTTAATGACCACGAAACACTGCGCCCTAACTCCTTGGGATAAGACTATTAACAGAGGTCCAGTCTGTGCACGTTTCTTCGCATGGACTTTTAAAGATCCTGACGCTCATGTCCTAGGCGGGAGAGTGCCGGCTACACAAATACACCCAGCATGCACTAGGTCCCTTCTCCCCCATCCCCGGTCGCCCAGGATTGTGCTCAGTGGTCTGGGCGTCAGACTACGCACCCAATGACTGCAAGTGGGTACCTCGTGCGGCTTGAGTTATATCCTGTAACGGCCAGCGCCTTGAGCAGCTCTGGACCTGGAAAAGCGCTGTCTAATAATAATAATAATAATAATAATAATAATAATAATAATAATAATAATAATAATAATAATAAATCATCATCATGATCATCATCATCATCATCATCATCATCATCATCATCATCATCATCATCATCATCATCAAAGTAATAATAATAGCGAGTACTACAAGCACAGACAAACACAGGGCGTATGCGGTACCCGTTCACAGTTGGTTGGGTGTGTTAGGCTGTGGATTGTTTCTTTCTTTGTCATTTAGTAGTTTTAAAAAAAGCATCCGTAGAGGTCTGCTGGTACAGAAAGAGTTTGTCACAAGACATCATCTAGATTGCTTTTAATTGTTTAATAAGTTATTAGCACAATTCTACCATATCCAAAGGTAAGCCTACTGAACCCTACAAGACATCAAATAGAAATCTGTCATTGCTGAATAAGCAATAGGCACATTACCCTATCGTTAATATCAATGGAAATAAACCCGGGAACAACAATTGACGGGCACCGAGTCATCAGTTCCTGTCATTATTATCGTTGTAGGTAGGGGGTAGGTAGTCCCATAGCCTTGTGGCCGTAGGGGAGCGTGATGTTGGAGATCACACTTATCTTGGGCCAGCGTAATGAGGGTGATGCCCATCTCTCTCCTTCGCTGCTTTACCTTCCCCACCCTTAAGAGAGTAGGTACTCACTCACAGTTGAGTCAACTGGGGGCGTTGTTATTTGTCGCTTCACGTTTTGCTGTCACCCATCCAAGTGCTAACCGCACTGGACGGTGCTTACCTTGCGACACAGTAGCGAGTGCTCCAACTACTGCGCTATCCGACACCCCTTATTACCGTTGTCCAGGATTAATATAAATTACGCTTTTTTTTCTAAATTATTTTATTGATATAGCGTGCAATGATGCACTTCAGCGCGAAGACATTTGAGGGATGCTGCAATTCATACTTTGAACTCATTCCATTGGAAACCCAAATGTTTCTGCTTTGGGCTTCACTTCCTCCATATTTTTCGCTTGATCGACGCTCAATTTTTTTTCAGAAGAAAATCCTGAATTTTTTTCATTTCTTTGGCGAAAATAGATTGTGCACTAAACGTGCTATTAGCCATGACTGAAAATAAACAGGGTTTAGACCTCTACCTTAACTGCTTGTGCAATAAAGACCAATCACCACTGTTATTGCACGCGATCTCTTCCATCATCATATATAGTGACGGTGTAGGAGACGTCATTCAGGAAGTTAATCAGCTGATATAAGTCCGTCGTATAGCAATCAAAATTTACATCAGAATCCGAACAGTCTTTTTGTCCTCCATTCAAGTTGTGATGTAGTGCGACGCCAGAACTCGTTTTTCAATCCCAGACTCAATTCTGAGGAAATTGCAGATTTGCTACCAAAACGAAAGGGACGTAATGAACAAAAGTCATTGAATTCACCAAATCAGATTATTTCTCCTGTTTTTGAAAAAGTAGGCATTTCGTGCACTGAAATTGATTGAATGTATATGAATGGTTGGTTTAGTACGTCTGTGTGTGCTGTGACGCGGTGGGTGAGTGTTTTTGTGAGGGAGAGCGAGAGAGGAGAGGCGGGGAGGGGTGGCGGGAGCGCGTATGTGTGTGTCCCCAAGGATTGTGGTTTGTTATTTTATTCCGATGCTAACAGCGAAAGTGGATTGTGGTGATTGTAGGATTGTGATGATTGTAGGATTGTGATGATTGTAGGATTGTGGTGATTGTAGGATTGTGATGAATGTAGGATTGTGGTGATTGTAGGATTGTGATGAATGTAGGATTGTGGTGATTGTAGGATTGTGATGAATGTAGGATTGTGGTGATTGTAGGATTGTGGTGATTGTAGGATTGTGATAAGTGTAGGATTGTGATGATTGTAGGATTGTGGTGATTGTAGGATTGTGGTGATTGTAGGATTGTGATGATTGTAGGATTGTGATAAGTGTAGGATTGTGATTGTAGGATTGTGGTGATTGTAGGATTGTGATGATTGTAGGATTGTGATGATTGTAGGATTGTGATGATTGTAGGATTGTGATGATTGTAGGATTGTGGTGATTGTAGGATTGTGATGATTGTAGGATTGTGATAAGTGTAGGATTGTGATTGTAGGATTGTGGTGATTGTAGGATTGTGGTGATTGTAGGATTGTGGTGATTGTAGGATTGTGATTGTAGGATTGTGGTGATTGTAGGATTGTGATGATTGTAGGATTGTGATGATTGTAGGATTGTGATGATTGTAGGATTGTGATTGTAGGATTGTGATAATTGTAGGATTGTGATTGTAGGATTGTGGTGATTGTAGGATTGTGATGATTGTAGGATTGTGATTGTAGGATTGTGGTGATTGTAGGATTGTGGTGATTGTAGGATTGTGATGATTGTAGGATTGTGATGATTGTAGGATTGTGATGATTATAGGATTGTGATGCTGACGGCAACTATTTATTTAAAAATACCAATACGTTTGGGTTAGCCAGGGTTCAACCAGTCGGATTTATCGTGTTACTAGACTTATTAAATCTATTACAGTAAGTCAGGGGCAGTTGTTTTTTCAACTTTCACTCCAAATATTATGACTACAGAAGAGTTGGTTTTTTTCCAGTCCGCATTATTCAGTCAAAACTGTTTAACAAGCTTCCAGAGCATTTCTTTGGCCGCCGCCGAGGCTTGACGAAAATCGCTCTTGAAGCACCAGGGTGTGTGTGTGTGTGTGTGTGTGTGTGTGTGTGTGCATGTAGGTGTGTGTGTGTGTGTTTGTGTGTGTCATTTTAAATGCTGCATTTATTCCTATCCTATCCAATCCCGTAACTCGAAGGTCGTTGGGGCACCACAGATGTTCGTTTAACCAGCTTACTCCATCTTTCTTTGTCCTCGGCAACCCTCATGGCGTCGCTCAGTGTTAAGCCAGTCCATTCTCGAATGTTGTCCTCCCATCTCTTTTTCTGTCACTCTCTTCTTCTGCCTCATTGCACCGTGCCTTGCAGGATAGTCTTTGCAAGGCCTGGTGCTCTGGTGACGTGGCCATACCATCGGAGTTTTCTTTTCTTCAGCACCGTGACTGCATTTATTGCTTCATTACAACTCGCTGTTTTTGTCACCTGTGGATACCGATAGTTATGGTAGTAAATAACCGGCACCTGTGAAATTACAGGGATAAAGGTATTTTATATATGGTATCGGTCTTATATAGCGCTTTTCCAGCTCAAGAGCACCTCAAGGCGCTGGCCGATAATGAAGCTATCCCTAGCCGCTCTGTCCTTATTAGAATGAAACAAATCATATTGTAAATGCTGCATTGCATCGCTAACACGTACTAATAACCAGCAACTGCAAAATGTCCTCCATATTTTGTTTGCTTGTCTCGTTAATAATAATAAACTTGTGTTTAAACCAACCGCAAAATAACTTTCAGTGACTATGACTGGCCGTCCCAAGATCATCAGCAAATGTGAGCCTGAAGATATAACTAACTTTGAATGATGTTAAACGCCACACGTTTACACAGAATCTTCAATCCGATAGAAGAAGAAGAAGAAGAAGAAGAAGAAGAAGAAGAAGAAGAAGAAGAAGAAGAATCTTCTATCCGATGGAAGAAGAAGAGGAAGAAGAACTACTACTACTACTACTACTACTACTACTACTACTACTACTACTACTACTACTACTACTACTACTACTACTACTACGTGACAATACCTGATTTTAAAGACAACACTATCATTATCAACGGTACTGGACACCACACAACCACCAGTATTATGAATGCTGCATCGCATCGCTACGCGTGATAACCCGTCACCTGTTAACTGACTTACGGCGACTCCGTGCACTAAGCACATCCAAAGATCCTAAATCAAGGTGATAGGATGTGACTTTAACGACAACATAAGCCGTAACTCGGCACTGCGTTATGCTGCCCTAAATCATTGGCGGTGACCGTGCGCGCTGCTATAAGGCGCCATGTGTCCATTTATTCTATGTGACTATTCTATACATAGAATAAATCCTATGCACATAGAAAGCATTCTATGCACACAAAAAGCATTCATTAGTTGAAATTCCATTTATAAAAAAGAAACCAATATTGTAAGTCATAGAATAAAATTCTTTGTATAGAATAACATTCTATAATATAGTGTAAAATTCTATGTCCATAATACAATTCTATGTATATAATAACATTTTATAATAGAGAATAAGATTCTATGTATGTAATACAATTCTATATTATAGAATGCATTAGTATGCATAGAATTATATTCTATAACATAGAATGAATTCTATTACAAAGAATGAATTCTATAACATAGAATTTATTCTATGTGCATACAATTCATTCTATAACATAGAATGAATTCTTTAACATAAAATAAATTATATGACATAAAATGAATTCTATGTGCATAGAATAAATTGTATAACATAGAATAAATTCTATAATAAAGAATGAATTCTATATGCATAGAATGAATTTTATAGCATAGAATGAATTCTATGACATAGAATTCATTCTATGACATAGAATGAATTCTATAGGCATAGAATGAATAGTATAACATAGAATGAATAAGATTACATAAAATGAATTCTATGACATAGAATGAATTCTATAACATAGAATGAATTCTATAGCATAGAATGAATTCTATGTTACAGAATGAATTCTATGTTGTAGAATTCATTCTATGCTATAGAATTCATTCTATGCTATAGAATAAATTCTATGTCATAGAATTCATTCTTTGCTATAGAATTCATTCTATGTTATATACTTTTTAACATTTGGTGCACATAGAATGCATGCTATGTTATAGAATGTTCATTCAATAACAGAATGTTCATTCTATAACATAGGATCCATTCTATAACATAGAATGTTCATTCTATAACATAGAATGGTCATTCTATAACGTAGAATTCATTCTATAACATAGAATGTTCATTCTATAACATAGAATCCATTCTATAACTTAGAATGTTCATTCTATAACATAGAATCCATTCTATAACATAGAATGTGCATTCTTTAACATAGAATGCATTCTATAATATAGAATGTTCATTCTATAACATAGAATCCATTCTATAACATAGAATGTGCATTCTTTAACATAGAATGCATTATATAATATAGAATGTTCATTCTATAACATAGAATCCATTCTATAACATAGAATGTGAATTCTTTAACATAGAATGCATTCTATAATATAGAATGTTCATTCTATGCGCAACTAGGTCATTCTTTGTGAAATTGACCAATAAAGGCTTTGACGAATAAAGGGACATGTGCACGCGCGCAAGAACTGAAGAAATGTCTGACGTGCCAAGCATTCTGCGGGCTTTATCAGACATTAGAACAGGCTCTAATCGCATGATACCGAGCCGAGTGCAAATCGGACTGCAGGCAAGCAGTTGTTCTGACGTCATCACGTAGCAATCGTGATCGGATCGCAAACAAAATCGTTGCACAATCGGCATGTGTGGCGGGGCCTTTAGGTTTCTTGATGCAGATGACTTCGATGGTGATGTGAGTAGATCACGTAGCAATAAAAATAATTGACGTCACACCCTCCCCTCCCCCCCTCTCCGCCCCTGCGTGCTTACTTTTTCATTACAATGTGCTGAGGTTCTGTAAGGGTTTATAGTGACAAAATCTAATTAAATAATCAGTTCTTTTTGCTCAATATCGAAGAAATAACCGTACTGTACACTCATAAAAAGCAATAATTAATATAATTAAAGGTCGAATATTGCGATACAACTCTGAGACATAATAATTATTGCAAAAAAAACTATTTCACCCCAGGCGTCCCCCCATAACCTATTTTCAGATAAATACCTCTGTTGCGAATTTGGCCACCCTTTGTGAGAACACCCACATTTATGTATAGTTCCTTCCGTTAATAAAATGGATAGCATAATAGCATTAGGAACGTATGTCAGCCATTGATGTAGAGTGATGTGGTGTGGTGATGGGATGTGGCAATGTGTATCTCTCTGCAATACAGTCCCATGCCATACAAAATGTTCTCTATACCTTGACAGTGTCCCAGTTTTTACTATTTAAAAAAAAGGTTTTTATATTGATTTCATTCTATAACATAGAATGAATTCTATGACATAGAATGAATTCTATAGCATAGAATGAATAGTATAACATAGAATGAATAAGATGACATAGAATGAATTCTATGACATAGAATGAATTCTATAACATAAAATGAATTCTATGACATAGAATGAATTCTATTACATAGAATTTATTCTATAGCATAGAATGAATTCTATAACATAGAATGAATTCTATAGCATACAATGAATTCTATGACATAGAATTCATTCTGTAACATAGAATTCATTCTATGCTATAGAATAAATTCTATGTCATAGAATTCATTCTATGCTATAGAATCCATTCTATGTTATAGAATTCATTCTATGTCATAGAATTCATTCTATGTAATCTTATTCATTCTATGTTATACTATTCATTCTTTGCCTATAGAATTCATTCTATGTCATAGAATTCATTCTATGTCATAGAATTCATTCTATGCTATAAAATTCATTCTATGCATATAGAATTCATTCTTTATTATAGAATTCATTCTATGTTATACAATTTATTCTATGCACATAGAATTAATTCTATGTCATGCAATTTATTTTATGTTAAAGAATTAATTCTATGTTATAGAATTCATTCTTTGTAATAGAATTCTTTCTATGTTATAGAATATAGTTCTATGCATACAAGTGCATTCTATAATATAGAATTGTATTACATACATAGAATCTTATTCTCTATTATAAAATGTTATTCTATACATAGAATTTTATTATGGACATAGCATTTTACACTATATTATAGAATGTTATTAAATACAAAGAATTTTATTCTATGACTTACAATATTGGTTTCTTTTTTTATAAATGGAATTTCAACTAATGAATGCTTTTTGTGTGCATAGAATTCTTTCTATGTGCATAGAATTTATTCTATGTATAGAATGGTCACATAGAATAAATGGACACATGGCGCCCCATAGCTGCTCTATTTACAGTATCAGAGATGGCATGGGTCTGCGCTTTATCTATATTATTATCTAGATTTAGACTGATTAGTGTGACCATACATGGAGATTTTTTTTTGTCTCGACGTAAGTTTTTAGGATTGGAAATATTGTCAAGTTTACAAGCGCAGCTTCTTGTGTTTGGTGTTTTCGATTTGAGTTTCTTTGGTATTTTTACGCTTTAGTTAGGATTTGAGCGATTACTGATACTCTGGTCACCGTTGCATATTGGGGTCGTCCTGTTATATACAGAACATCTGATCACGCTTAAAGTCCTAGTTTACGCTTTTGTTATGTTAACCTGTGCAAGCTCTAATACTCGATCACTAGCTGGACGACCTGCGCAGTATATAATTCACGATTCATACTTTAGTATATGCTATATAAATCCGGGAAAATTGCAGTGATGACGGATTGCTAAAAAAACACTTCTCTTGAAGTAAAATTGAATTCTTCTGAAAGATAAAGATACAGAAGATATGTGTGGGTTTTTTTTTGTAACGCTTTATTGTCCCTTTTTATCGAGAAATTCTGGGCCGCCTCCCCTGGGGAAGGCGTAGCCGCAGCCAGGGGCGCGCGCAAACCCAACCTAATACTAGTTGTATTTTTGTGGTTTTTTTTTGTTGTTGTTGAAATTGTGCTGGGGAAGCAAACCGGAGTACCCGGAGAAAACCCCCGAGACTTTGCCCGAGTCGAAAGTAAATAATATTCGGAGACACATAACGCCCAGATGCTGGATCGATCCCACACCTGTCAGGCGCCATTGGTTTCCGGTCTGTAAACAAGGCAAGTTAGTCCCGCCTTAGGCCACTTTCAATGACTGTAATTTACTAAAACAGGAGAAGCCTTTTAAAAGCCCTGATGTTAAAAGACTGATTATATAAAGAAGATACCCATTTTTAAATGGTGTGATGTGAAAATGACCCCCTTGAATGGACTTGTGATGTGTAAAGAGATCAGAAGAGGAAATTTTAATCATTAGTGATTTACGGTACAGCGGCAACGGGGAATATAAACGTCTGTAAACCAGTTAACAGACGTCACAGAGTTGGTGATACTGACAGGCATTTATTTAATTTAACTCACCTTCCTGGAGTAGGGATAGTTGAGACAAACGGTATTTGGGTGTTAGATTCAGACGCGCGCGCACACACTCACACACAAACATACACACACACACACGCTGGTATTGGTAGTGTTACCGCTGCTTAACCAGGGTTGGGAAGGGAGTTGTGGGGAAGATGAGAGAGAGAGAGAGAGAGAGAGAGAGAGAGAGAGAGAGAGAGAGAGAGAGAGAGAGAGAGAGAGAGAGAGATCCTTAACTCTTTTTGGATATAAACTATATTACCAAGTCTCGAGCCAGATCGCTGTTATTCTTTTGAACATAGTTCTTCGGTGAAATGTTGCCCTTTCATTGACAACAAACAGGAAGATCGTATGTCACGTGCAGTCTTCCGAGCAGTTAACTCAGTTCATACCGCCATTCATTGGGTGCCGCGGTCCCCTCCCCTCCTCTCCCCTCCTATACTGGCATTCATCATTTGAATTTAACCCTTTGAGAGTAACCTCCCTTCTTCCAACTCAAGCCTCTACCTTCACTGTTTGTGGGTGTGTGTGTGCGTGTGTGGGTGTGTGTGTGTGTGTGTGTGTGTGTGTGTGTTGGTGTGGCTAGGTAGAAAAGCCTTTATTCTGACCTACACTTGAACCTCTACGTACTTTATTTTGACGGACCCCGTCAAAACAGTGTTCCGTTAGGGTTAGGGCTGTGTTAGGCTTAGGGTTAAGGGTTAGGGTTTGGGAAAGGGTTAGGGTTAGATTAAAAAAAATGGACAAATTTGTTAAAATGTCAAAGTAACGTATTTAGAGTTTCATGAAAGTCATCACAACGGCATTTCTACACGGCTGTGTGGGTGGGTGTGTGTGTGTGTGTGTGTGTGTGTGTGTGTGTGTGTGTGTGTGTGGGAGGTTGTAAAACGACAAAAATGAGACACACAATTTACTTTTTCAGTCATAAATGGGGTAATTTGCTCGTTCCTCATTTGTCTCGCGTGACCCATTTGTTTCTAAGTACGCGGAAGTGCTCTTTTAGTGCATGGGAGTGCAGTTGTAGTGCATAAGAGTGTTTTAAGTACACAGGAGTGCACTATCCGGGACGGAGAAAATCCAGTGAATTTTTGGAAAAATTTGAAGCAAAATTCGACCTATTTCGTCGCCTATTAGAGACGAAATAGGTCAACTTTCTAGAGAAGGGTTAGGGTAAGGGCTAGTTGCAGCAACTAACCCTTGCCCTAACCCTTTTCCATCAAAAAATGACTAAAAAGTGTCCCCCCGATTCCTACATTCTAAAATTACCCCATTTCATACCTCGTACACGTATGTGTGTGTGTGTGTGTGTGTGCGTGTGTGTGTGTGTGTGTGTGTGTGTGTGTGTGTTTGTGTGTGCTTACTCGCAGCTTGGCAGTGAGAGGGTTACGTTCGAGGGCGTCAAGAGTCGTAGGCAAATTGCACCACAGCCAGCCTGTTAATGTTGGAAATCACATCATCAAAAACCCACTCCAAGGTACCGCGCAGTCACTGCTTGATTGGACACCATAAATTTACAGCTAGCTGTGTAATGCTTCGTGATTGGCTACATGCAATATAGCAATTTATTGTGAGGTGTCAGCCACTGCAGCAACTAGGCTACATTAGGGAACCTGTATGTGCTATCTGCATGTCGGGTGCAGAAAGGGGAAAAGTCTGTCTGAGACCTTGTCTTCTACGAAAGTCTACACTGGAAGTGTAATAATAGCAGAGTTAATAACACTCGATTGTGTAATCATAGAAGAGTTAACAACACGTCATTGTTTAATCATAGAGCAGTTAACAACACGTCATTGCTTAATCATAGAACAGTTAACAACACGTCATTGTTTAATCATAGAAGAGTTCAGTAATCCATAATATTATTGCGGTGACATCTCTTTCGCTGAAACACAAATGTACAACATTTCTGGCTGTCAGCGACGTTTAACAAACATTGCCTCAGAAAGGTTGGAGTGTTTCGTGGGTCATTAGTGCCTAGTTAGCCGTATTAAGCACAGTGTTGCCTGACCCACTTTACGTGTGGGATTGAGTGTGTGTGTACTCCACGGCTGTGTCTAAATGCTAGCGCCTGTGCTGTCCACGAGGATCTATTCACAACTTTCCGGCACATCTCATTAAAACTCGTGGGTATCGCCATTATAAATCAAAACGAGGTTAGAATGAAACCAAGTTCCGGTCTGGCTTGTTTTGCTTTTCTCAAAGCTTGATGCGTGACTTTTAAATATGGCAAATTGCCGAAAACGACGATTGTTAGAGCCAGAAAATTTATGCACAAACATGAATGGCTTTCACTTGAAATGAAAAGGACACAGACAATTAAAAAAATGGCAAAAAAAAACTATTAAAAAAATTAAATCAGACTCAAAAACGATATTTTTTGTTTTTGTTTTTGTTTTGTTTTGCAATCCAAGAAAACCTATGGCACGACACCATGGGACAAAGATCTCTAAACGTTTCATCATGTTCTGCCATAATTTTTTCATGCATTGGAGAAAGAACCACGCTTTCTCATGTGATTCGACATAGCGAGCGTTGTGGCCAAGTGGACTAAGGCGGGACTAACTTGCCTTGTCCACAAGCCAGAAACCAATGGTGGCGTTATGTTTCTCCAAATATTATTTACTTTCGACTCGGGCAACGTCTCGGGGGGTTTTCTCCGGGTACTCCGGTTTGCTCCCTCAGCAAAAATTTCAAAAAAATCACAAATAATGTTAGGTAGGTAGGGTTTGGGCGCGCCACTGGCTGCGACTACGCCTTCTCCGGCTGGGGGAGGCGGCCCAGAGTTTCCCGATAAAAAGGGATAATAAACTGCAGCAAAAAAAAAAATCTTGAATTTTTGGAAATAACTCAAAACACTCAGATAAACAATGCGCGGAGAAAGAAACCGGAAGTATGTTTCACAGTAACGGAAAGAGTTACCCCTCTTACATGAGGGAGAATCCAGTTGGTGCATAGGATAGCGGAAAAGTGTGAATAACAAAGAAGCCAATTCATGTACTGGTTGTAGCGGACGTTAGTTTACAACGCGCGGAGCGACGTCTATAGATTCGAATTTCGCGATTCTGATCAGACGCGAAGGATGTAGGTGGAGGTAGATTATGCTGTACCGTACCTTACAGCACCTGCAGTAAATTAGCCACTCCTTAAGAGAGAGAGAGAGAGAGAGAGAGAGAGAGAGAGAGAGAGAGAGAGAGAGAGAGAGAGAGAGAGAGAGAGAGAGACAGAGAGACAGAGAGAGACAGAGAGAGACAGAGAGGATTCTGTGTAAAACAAAATACAAAAAACATACTGTAAACTTAGCTCGTCTCGCCAAAGGTTAGTAGACTGAAATAAGAAAAGTAAACGTTGACTGCAAATTCTTAAAACATATAATATTATAAAATAAGCTCACTGCCACAAAGGCATATTTCACCGATAAATAGGTATACGAAACTTTGTATCGAAGCCTCGATTCTTGTCTTATTTTTCAACTTTTCTTATGGGTTATATATAATATATTGCAAATGTCTGTTGTCGTGAGATGTTATGAAACACTACATCCAGTACACAGGCGCTTGTATCTGGAGACGCGAGCGTCTCTACATGTGACGCGTCTGTCTTTGGTTATCTATAATACGATAGGTACTCGCGTGTCCAGATACAAACGCCTGTGATCCAGCATGGCATTAAGTCTTGAATCTAAGGGCGCGTCCACATGACAAGCTTCGAGCGAAGCTTTGAGCTGCGCTTCAGCTGCGCTGCGAAAAGTCTAACTAGAATTACTGTAGAAGCGTCCACACCACGAGCGGTAGCCGCGCGGCTATTGCTAGCTTCGGGCGGCGGTAATATTCTCGGCATTTATCGACGCTCGAAGCTCAAGCGGTGGTTTTGGGTCCTTGACCTTGATTGGTTTTGTGTCCTTGGCCTTGATTCAGTCTTCTTACCTCCCTTCGTTGACGGCATCGGAAAGCTACAAAATGGCCAATTTAGCAGCCGATAGAACAATGGAATTCATTTCCATGATCCAAGAGAGGCCACCATTGTGGCAAAAAGAAAATAAAGATTTTTCCAACAGAGAGGTGCGAACAAAGCTGTTTCAAGAGGTGGCTGAAATGGCAGGGCTCTCAGGTTAGTGACTGAGCGAAGATGGTTATAACTTGTATAATAAAATCATGACCCATTGCTCCTTTCCTATAGTATAGTCCTAATTGACAAAATTTCAGCTTTATCATTTGCGCTGTCAAAGATACCATGAACGTCTGTCATCGCCACTGAACAGTAAATTAAATACTAGTATTTATAAGTGTTTTATTCTTTATTAATTTTTTACGCAATTTGATGTAAATGAAATTCAGATCTAGATCTATTCAGCGAAGGGAAATTTCATGTTTTCACACATAATAGATCTAGAATTGTGCTCATAGTTCCAAACTCAAGCTAGATTTAGATCTGGATTTAAAAAAAAATAATAAAAAAAATAAAAAAAAGATAAGGGCAATGATGGTAGCTATCAGTTAACATGTATGATGTAGATGCTGTGTTTAATGCAAGACAATAAAAGTTAATAAAAATATATAGCTCGCGTTTTAACTTGGGTTTATATCTTTGTGGCTACGATTACGCCGTGGGTGGAGGATGGGGCAGGTGTGGACTAGGAACCCATTGATGGAACCACGGATCAGAAAGTAGTATTCACTGCCATCCGTAATAATTATGGCATCGACGTCAAGATTGTTCAAATATCAGTATGGAGAGAGAGAGAGAGAGAGGGGAGAGAGAGAGAGAGAGAGAGAGAGAGAGAGAGAGAGAGAGAGAGAGAGAGAGAGAGAGAGAGAGAGAGAGAGGTGAAAAAAGAAGTGGGGGGGGGGGAGGAGGGAGAGATAAAGATGAGAAGAGGAAGAGAGGAACAAGAAAAAGCGCGATGGGAGTGATTGATTGAACATTTATTACAAGAAATGGAACATCATTTTAGGCCAGGCCTAGTCTTACAACCAGTAATGTGGGGGGGGAAAAGCAAGGAGAGAGATGGGAGGGGGAGCGAGAGGAGAGGAAAGAGAGATGAAGGGGGATGACAGAAATAGAAGAGAGAAAGAGCGAGCGAGCGGGTGGAGAGGGGAAAGAAAGAGGGTAGATAGGGAGGAGGTGACGGAGGGGAAAAGAGAAAAAAAGGGGGATGAGAATGAACAGTAAATTACCAACAACAGACCCATTCGTTTTACATCTTCATCCTTCGTTTTATTTTTTTTAAATAGCACATTCCATATTGATTTTAAAATAATATTAACCAACGTTAGGTTTAAAAGTACACTGTACAGTGCTTTGTAACGTATTACATTGTGGAAGACACAAGTCACGAGTCTCATCCTTCATTGTCATTGCAGTCAGGTCATCAAAGTTATATTAAATGTAGTTTTCCTGCCAGTTCACGGCACCAGCACCCACAAAATACCCAACCAACTGTTCTCTAACCCATGTTGCGTATTGTCCAGGACGACCTGGGTAACGCCCCACACGTCTGTCCAGTTCTCCTCGGACTTGGGTATCATCCCACATCTCTGCGTCCCTTTCTATCTCAGTGCCCTCATGATGTATGACAGCATTGTGCAAGGCAACAGTTGCTAGCACAATTTTTTCAGCAGTGGTCACGTTTGTGCAGATTGCTGTTTTTAGCACTCGCCATTTTCCAGCCAACACTCCAAACGCGCATTCTACACAACGCCTTGCCCTAGAATGGCGATAATTGAAAATGCGTTTATCATGTGTTAAGCCGGTGTTGATGCGTGTAATTAGGTATGGTTTGAGGGGATAGGCTGAGTCACCTACCAAAAAGTAGGGAAGATGAATGTTTGAATTTGGCAATGATGCATCGTGGGGCATATTTACTTTATTTTCTTCAAGGCAGCGTTTTATCTGAGACCTGGAAAATATTCCACCATCACTTTCTTTCCCGTAGGCCCCAACTTCAACAGAAATAAAGTTTAGTTGCGGGTCTGCAATGCCTTGCAAAACTAGAGAGAAATAGTGTTTATAGTTGAAATATGTGGAACCTGACTTTGCAGGAGCCTGTATGCGAATGTGTTTACCGTCAACAGCGCCTATTACATTAGGAAAATTGCATAACTTGTAATACATATCGGCCACCTGAAGGCATGACTCCATTGTAGGTTCCTTGACGTATATAGGACTCAGCGTTGACCAAAGTACATCTGCTGTTTCCTCCACTATTTGTGCCACTGTGCATTTTCCAAGACGAAAGGAATGCGCTAGCGAGCGGAAGGACATCCCGGTTGAGAGATATCTGTGAACAAATGAATAAATTATTAAGTTAGTGAGTTATATCTACCAGCACAACAGTTCACATTATGGTATGTCATTTCTGTCTTCAATATTACAGAGGAGGCATGCAGAAAAAGACTGAAGACACTCAAGGATAAGATGAGAACTGTCACCAGCAATCTTCCCAAAACCAAGAGTGGCCAGCCAGCATTTGAGAAGGGTCAGGATGTGGTTCGTTGGCCGTTTTACCAAGCAATGTTGTTCATGAAAGACCAATTTGTCGGCCGGGAAATGAGTGGTACTTTCCATGTATCTACACAGGAGGAGAGCCAGCAGGAGGGCTCTGTAGATTCGCCAGTGGACAGCGATGACGAAACGACCACTGAGTCACCATCATTGCTTCGGCCTGATACACCTACGCCTATGATACGAAAGCAAGGGCGATCAACTTCAAGAATGTCGAAGAAATCTCGCGTAGCAGAAGAGTTTCTAGACATAGAAAGAGAGAAAATGGCCAGCCTGAAGAAAGCTCTGGCTTCTGAAGAACTCAAGGATGAATGGACAGCCTTCAGTACTTCAATGACGTGTGACTTGCGAAAACTGAGAGATCCCTTTCTGATTATGCGGGTTAAAGGTGACCTCAGCAAAATAGTGAACGATGCTGTGCTGCAGCAGTTGCTACAGCAAGATTCTCAGACGCCAGCCGATGTATCCACTTGTAGCAGCCACAGCAACATGTCATACACTTCTACTTTCCACATGCTGCAGTAATTGCAAGTGGTCTCGTTCTGATGTTATTACCTCCCCCTCCTCCCCTCCAAAAAATACACACAAACACACACCCACACACCCACCCACCCACCCACACACACACACACACACTCACCCACACCCAGACACACACACATATCCCAAATTAAATTGTGTTTTGACGGTGTACCAAAGTTTACGGTAATAATCATTAATTAGGACGGCTTCCTGTTGTATTGGATATGAAGAAAAAGAGACTATCATGATGCCCTACAGGCCTGAAAATGGCGACTAATTTAGTCGCCATGGCTATTGAAAAAAAAAATTGGCGACTAAAAAAAAAAACTTTAGTCGCCAAATGCGAGTGCGCTAAAATGAACTTTTTTTTAGTTTGGCTAGTAAAATTTTTAGTTTGGCTAGTAAAATTTTTAAGTTACTAGCCAAAGGCTAGTGGGACCTTTTTTTCATTTTCAGGGCTGCCCTATTGTGATTTTATCGTTTTCGTTTCGTTAATGAGATTAAATAGTTTGTATTCAAATTAAAATACAGTTAAGAACAAGAACGTTGGAGTCTGTTTTTATTTATTTATTTCATTTTTTAAGTGATTAAACAAACTGCTTGAAAGCCTTGATTAAATACAAACGTTTGTCCAACATCTTATAAAATGCTTTCCAAAATGGGGTGGGTGGGGTGTTGGTGGTTACATCAACGTGACAATTTGCTGTGTTGCTTCTTTGTAATGATAATTCTATTCCTGAAAACCTGACCGCCACAAAACGAACAGCATAAAATAATTTATGGTGGTCTTACCTTAAAGTCAATGAAAAACGTTCTTCTGGTGATATTGGTTCCCTAAAGCCAATATTTTGCTTGGTAAGTTCAGGACGAACAAGGTCTAGCAACGTGGAAAACGTTCCTGGAAGCATTCTGAAGTAGGAGTAAAATCTCTCGTCGTCCTGTTTGAGGTCAGGTACCAAATGATGATATTCACCAAAAGTGCTTCTTTGCATGTTAATCGGGTGGACCCAGTATTCCCTTTCATCAAAGAGAATTCCTCGCCGTACATATGGTGACGTTTCTGACAACTCAGAAAGCAGAAGATATTTGCTTGCAGCCATTTGCAATAGGCTTCTAAACGACAGCTAGCATCACGCTAGCAGGCAGCTAGCTGTAACAGCTTGTCATGTGGCCACACAAGCTTCGTCGAGCGTACAGCTAGCTGTGCAGCTAGCAAGCCGCTAGCTTGTTGACGCTTTTGGTGTGGCCACCCACCGCTCAAAGCTCAAAGCTCGTCCAACGCTACGCCACAGCTAGCTCAAAGCGCAGCTCGTCATGTGGACGCGCCCTAAGTCTATAATTATAGTCTCTACTATACTTCGTCTCCAGAAGTTGGGCTATATACTGTCAGTTACCTTGGATACGAGCATATAGGCCTAAATACAAACAGTTGAGCATTAAACTTACTTTTTTTAAAAATCCTATGGGTTATCTAGATATCCGTTATCTAATGATGCATTCGGTCATCGAATTTATTTGAGAAGTTGGTCTACTTGTTGAGAGAAGCTGTGAAGTTCCCCATCTCTCACATTTTGTCCCCTCTCTCATTGTGGGTGTGTGGGCAGGTACCCACAAAAGCGCACAAATGGGTAGCAGACCTTGTCTTTCTTAGTAACAAATGGGTTCATTTGCTTGGAACCCACTTTTTTCCAGGACCCCACTTTTTTCTAAGTGCACGGAAGTGCTTTTTTTAGTGCATGGGAGTGCAGTTGTAGTGCATGAGAATGTTTTAAGTACACAGGAGTGCTCTATCCGGGACGGAGAAAATACAGTCAATTTTCGGAGAAATTTTAAAGAAAATTCGACCTATTTCGTCGCCTATAGGAGACGAACTAGGTCAACTTTTGAGACGGAAAGAGCCAATTTTGCATTAGATTCTTACATTTTTAGAAGAAGTGTGCGTTCTTTCCGTCAAAAAATCACTTTCCGATTCCTACATTCTTAAATAAACCCAGTTGTGATGTATTGCAAGTATGTGGGTGTGTGTGTGTGTGTGTGTTTGTGTTAGCCTTTGTTACCTCTCTGTCCTTTCCGATAATTGTTAGGCCACAGGGTCTGATTATTAGATTTTCAAGGTATCAACACAAAAGATACCAAGTAGGCCAAATTTGGTTAGAACTCAGTCTTCACCTCTGTCAAGCCCTCTCCCCCCACTCCATCTCCCCACCCAACCCCACTATGTTGTACTTCAAATTCCCTGTGGCCATTCTCAATGCGGCTCTCCACAGCCACATAAAAAAAAACAAAAAACAAAGCAAACTTGATCGTTTGAAATCCCAAACTATCCCGCAGTATTCAGGTGCTTGAGCGTTGGCCAATAGATGTAGAACATCACCCCTTGCCACTGCCACTGTGGTTCTCTCTTGTGAAGGCGTTGCCGGCCTTGACGACCCTGACGATTTTTCTGCGCACTCTGCCCCGAATTACCTAGGCAGAGCGCTACGTAAAACTACGCTCCCCTCCCCCTCCTCCACTCCAACCCCCTCCCCATCGTCCCGTGAGGGTGCCGGGGATTTCAGTATAAATAGTATCCCCACTTTCTGGAAATTTAGTGCTTTAAATTCCCACTGTCACTGTCTTTCTCCTTTGTTCTTTCTCATTCCTACTCTGTTCTATAAATCTACTATACTATCTTCTTCTTCGCTAGACCAGTCACCTACCTTTTTTCTTGAAAACTCTTCCGGGACAAAACTCCTCATTTGTGTGTGAGGTCTGTGGGATCAGCTTGGGAATATTGGACACTTTCTGCCAGGTGGTCACTGGGGCTTCCTATGATGTTATTATTTGGCAATGTAGGCATTTTATATGTATGTGTTTTTCTTAAAATGTAATAATGATGTTTATATTCTATTTTGTTTTTGTAAACTGGGGTTTGATAAATTAGAGTATAGCCTCAGCGTCCCCTGCGTGGGATGTCTTTATTGTAAAGTGACCGGCTGGTAGATTGCCTTCAGTGTTACCACTAGGGTTGTTTCGGCAAATCTTTTATGCGGATCAGGGGTGAGACCTCTTTCACTTCTCTGGTCCTAATTTGTCTCAGAAGAGTCCACTGGACCTAAAGCAATAACCATGTAATGTAATGTAATGTAATGTAACGTAACACTACGTAACTATTTTGGCAGAAAGTCTGCGGAACCCTATGCCCGCGGAAAGCGCTCTATAGCGGTCTTGAATGTTTTTTGCGAAGAGTGGTGGGGTGTCGATTTGCGAATGGCGATGTGTTCAATGTTGAAATAACAAGGGAGGACTTTTTGTCATTTACAAATTATGGTAAGGTTTGTGTACTTGTTATTTGACGGAATAATAATGTTTATGTCAATTCGTTATGAATTAGCATTTATATTGGATAGTATTGTTGTGTCGTCAGTGCGATTGACAGTAACTTTCACTTTCAGCCAACTTCACTTTGATTGGCTGTTGTGCAGTCAACATGTGCTGCGTCATTTTAAAAGAGCTCGCTTATGGCAAAAGATTGCCCAGAAGCAAAAGTAGTTCGTGCGGAGCAATCGAAACGTTTTGTGGCGCTTTTTTCTAGACAACTAGGGGCTGCAGAGAATCCCTCTTCCTCGTCAGGCCATTCCGCTGCTGTTGGGTGCGTTGCAGTGGTGTCTGCAGGTAGTGGTGTTGTTCCACCGGACTCAAATGGAGGAGTCAGGGGTGTCGGGTGCAAGCGGTGGTGGACTGGTGTGCTGCATACTGCCAGACTTCCCTTTAACTGAAGCTGAAACCTCAGTGCTGTCCAGAGGACTAAAATTCATACCACTGAAACAGTTATTGCAACAAATTTAATGTAATCCAAGACTGTGAGCGTTTATTTCGCTCCCAGCGTTGGATGGCTGTGTTGGGTCACCCGCATTAAATACACTTTGACCCTGATGGTGATGATGACTTTGTAAGATTGTTCAAGAAGTCTTCTCATAGGGAACATCCTCACAATGCAGCTGAAGTATGAAATAGAAAGTTCTAAGAAAATGGCCATTCAAACCATCAGGAAAATCAAACCTCTCCATTGCAGAACAAACAGCTCTTTGCTCTCTACAGAAGCGTGACGACATCGTCAAAAAAACTTCCAGACAAAGGCGGTGCTGTTGTGGTTTGGAATCGAAGAGGCAATATCACAGCTTGACAGCCAGGCCAACTATCAAGCTGTAAAGAAACACTTTCTAGCCTCAAAACAAACATAATATCCATCACCTTCAATGAACTTATAAAATCCAAGGAGCTCCCAGTCAATGCTCGCCTGCTCATTAAACATCATCCCAGGGAGGCTGTTTTCTATTTACTTCCCAAGATCCACAAGACAAACAACCCTCCCTCCCTACTTTAAAGACACGAATCATACCTTGAGTGTCATAGAGGATCTGGACCGTGACAGCAACTTCCATCCCACAAACCCTTTTCATCCTAGATGTGACGTCACTGTACACCAGGCCTGAAAGCTTTATTCTTCTTGGAAAGGAGGGCCATAAGGTAGCCACCTACATGTCACGGAGGGTTTTTTGTGTATTATAATCTAAATAAATATATGTATAACTACTTATGGTGTATTGAATGAGTGTGTGGGTGTGGCTGTCTGACGCTCAGTATAAAGGAGTGTGTTCTATCTCTGTTTACTATACTCATACACTGCCACACACGTACTTACAGACAAAGACAAAGAATACACAGCTATTTCTCTTTGCCCTCTGTTATACTATTACTCATTCAATTATTCATATACACATTAAACCATTCATATACACTAAATTCACAGATACAATAAATCATACAATTATTTCCAGCATATAAATAGTTCACACAGATGATAAATGAGAGCACATAGTTAATGTAATTCTTTCATCCAGTCCAGTTAAGGAGTGCACACAATATAATCAAGAAGTCGTTGTCCCTTTCTGAGGACGTCACTCGACTTTACTCTTTTGCATTAGCATCGACACAATTATTTTCACTTCGATGACTTGTAAATTCCAGAATGCACAGTTTCAGTTTACTGACCTACTTCACGGATCAAACACTCCCGGCGCGGTATTCATAGCCGACGCTGGGGTCACAGCCACACACTGAAGACGCTGCAGATGTCTTCGTGGCGTAGGTCCGGAAGTTTACTTCGGCACCGTTGTTGCAATTCTGCACCAGTGATGGTATCCGAAGGAGAGGCAAGGCAAAGATGGTGTCCACATCCGGTCAAGCCAGTGATGTCATGGGGACCAGATCCATCCGCCGCACATCAGGGGTTCTTTGCTCCGTAACCGCCCCGCTGTATACAACATGTACACAATCGTAAATTTTTGCTCTTATCCTTAAAGAGACTGTATATCTTTATAGCTCACATTGAGCAAGGATCATTTCCCTTTGTAGAATGTCTCTACACGCCACCACAATCACTACAATCACTACAATCACTATTATCAGCATTCCTGTGACAATACCTAGTATAGCCACTTTACACACATTGCATAGGCTACACACAATGGGCTATGAGACAAATATTACAAACACAGCTCACCTTCATTTTATAACATAGTTATACCCATTCATTCATCAATAGATATTCAAATTACACAACTGAAATACGTTCCTATTTCAGCCCATATCTTCACATATGAATGAATTTAAAAATGGCATCATAAATACAAACTGAGTCACACATACGTGTATACACATGATCAAATAAATATTGACACGAGTTATCGAACTTTGTTTTCAAACATGGGTTCTTCTGTACCCTAAACGTACTAATTTACAAAAAGCAATACTCTTCCTTTTTCGTAAAAATAGCTTAGCAGTTCATTATAAATACCACTAATAGTAATAATAATAGTAAATACCTGTATTCTTTATACAGCAAAAGTAATTCCCAAAGAATCAGGTCTTTCTAGAGCAACCACGTCCTGTCACTAAGGCTGATGTATAGTCTCTGAGCTAACACAGCTCAGAAAACTAATCGGAAATAACGCAGTGACGTCATACCGTCTTCCTACAGAAAAGTGTACGAACTGCGTCCATTACACTACCCCCCTCCCAAAGAAAAAAAGAACCGACCGAGGTTATTTTTTACAAGTTCTGAGGATAATGTCAAACACAGCAACGACCACGAAACCTTGATCTATGGAACCGACTGATCACGATCAGCGCGTGACAACAGATCCGCGAACACATTCTGTGTACCTGGAAGTGGTTCAAGAGTGAATCTGAACTCTTGTAAGGACACGAGCCATCATCCTGTATAACGCCAATACCTACTGTAGGGACAGTATGCCTATGTGTAGAAACATCCACATGAGAAACACAACACTGAGGTTCCACAACCTCGACATCTGGAAGCAAAAAAGTAGAAATGGAAGCTTTCGGTTTACGACCGAACATCCGATCAAAAGGACTGAAACCTGCACTTTCTGATGGCAATTCTCTACATTCGAAGAGCAATGTAGGAAGATAGCGATGCCAAGCTTTAGGTTGAGAATGAACAACCTTTCGAAGCATAGATTTCAAAGTGCCATGAAACCGTTCAACAGTACCATTTGCTTGAGGATGGTAGGGCGAAGTACGTATGGCTTGAGTACCACACAAAGCATGAAACTGTTTCATCAAATCTGAGTTGAACTGAGAACCTTGATCTGAAAGAATTTCCTTGGGAAAACCTAACCTTGAAAAAATACTCATCAAAGCTTCAGCAACAGCAACAGAAGAAATGTCTTTCATAGGAACAGCTTCGGGAAACCTAGTAGCCAAGTCAATCAAAGTCAGAATATATCTGTGACCTTCAACAGATGGAGGAGACAAAGGCCCAACTAGATCAATAGCGACCCTCTCGAATGGAGTCGAGATAAGAGGCATAGTCGCCAAAGGAACAGGGGGAACTTTTCCTTTTGAAATTGTTTTCTGGCAAATGTCACAAGTGTGAACATAAGCACTCACATCAGCAGAAACACCAGGCCAAAAGAACTGGGACAGAATTCTAGTCAAAGTTCTACGAACTCCACAATGACCAGCCAAAAGTTGATCATGCGCAGCAATCATGACTGAAGTACGAAGTTTTTCAGGAGCGACAACCTGATGCAAAATATCCTTGGATTTCTGGTACCTTCTGTACAAAATATCATCTTTAAAATAAAAAGTATAAGTAGCAGAACCAACAACCTTTTCTTCACCTGAATCAGCTAACTTAAAACAACCCTGCAAAGTAGCATAATCTTTCTGCAACTGAATGAGTTCAATACGAGTGACCTTCAAGTCATCGCACACAGTGACAAGAGGTTTGTGCGGGAGATCATGCTTCCTAGCCTGAGCACGAGTAGTGACAGCAGCAACAGGGACATCAGCAACAGCAGCAACTTTGGTATCTTGGGTCTGCTGAACAATCAAACCTGGAATATTTCCTACAATCAAGTCAGCAACTGGATCCTCAAGAACACAACAAACCAACTCTCCAACAAAATATGGGCAAGAAACAACAACTTTAGCCTGCTGATAAATGTTTATCTCTCCACCAAAAGTTTTACACCGAACAGTACCTGGTACATACTGCTCATCAGAAACCAAACGTTTTCGAACACCACAAATGGTAGCACCTGTGTCTCGCAGAACTGAGCAAGCAGTAGAATTTACAGAACCAACTTCTAAATGCAAGTGACCAGGTGTCTGATCAAAAACAGAACAAACAACTTCAGAGTCTACAGGGACAACTGCACAACCTGAGCTTGATTTATTAGTCTTATCATCTGAAGCTGTGGCTTTCATTACAACAAAGGGACAAGTTTTTCTAGTATGACCACCAATGTTGCAAACAGGGCAAGGATTTTGACTATTTCGAAGGGGACATTGTCTAGGACCATGACCTTTACCATCACAAAGAGGGCAATTATCAAAATTGGTGTAAAATGAACCACCTCCACGTCCACGTCTATAAGATCCCCGAGTTTGATCAAAACGACCTTCGACCTTTTGGTTCGAATCTGTGTATGTTGGGTCTTTCTTTTGAAAACCACCACGATTTCTCCAATAGCCACGACCTCGATAGTTTGAGTAACCACCGCGAGAATCTGCAGAGCCAGCAGCAGCTTGCGATTCCTCAGCTACATCAACTGATCCTACTGAACCGAAAATTGTAGCAGCCGATTTGCGTGCTAAGTTCTTTCCGGGACGAGCAAGACGATAACTTTCAGCGGTTTTAACCATATCATCCAATGTGACAAGTCCACGCTCGCGAATGAAAGTAGCGAGATCTTGTGACACACATTCTAGAAACTGCTCACCTAAAACAAGATTCATTATTCCTTGCATGTTTCTAGGAACACCGGACAATGCTATCCACCTATCAAACAATCTGTTCAGTTCAATACCAAATGTTTGGAAAGGTTCGTTTGAGTCTGGTCGGACTTCACGGAATTTCTTGCGAAAACCTTCAGCAGTACACTGGAACTTCTTAAGCAAATTGTCTTTCAATGTTGGATAATCAACCTGACCATTTGCAGCAAGACTGTGGTATAAGTTCAGTGCATTACCTTCTAACAAAGCTGAAAGAAATGTAACCCATTTGCTTCTATCCCAGCCAAGGGCTGTAGCATGAGTCTCAAAACGAAAAAGGTATGAATCTATGTCATCTTGTCTTTCTTTGAAAAGAGGCAACTTGGGATAAACAGGTCTAGCACCAAACGAAGTACTATCTCTACCTCTGTTTCCAAAACCAGTATCTTGTTCCTCAGGTCTATGTTCAGAACGGAACTCAAATTCCTTTTGTTTTGTTTTCTCTTTTTCTAGTTCCAAAGCTAACTGAACATCAGCCTGTTTAGTTGCTAGCTGAATTTCTGCTTGTTTCTTAGCTAATTCAATCTCCGCTTCTATTTTTTTTTCATCTCTCAATCTTTGTCTTTCAAGACGATCAAAACATTCCCGTACATATTTTCCACGCTCTTTATCAGGAATACCCAAAGTTGTAGCTTGAGCAATAAAAGATTGGAACAACTGATCATAATCATCAGACATGGCTAAGTACAATGTAGATCAACAACCAACAAAAAAAAAAAAATTACTATAAAAGTATCAAATTGTTCAAACAGTAAATCAATAAAATATCAAAGTGTCAACAATGAAATGGCAAAATGCAATCAATCAAAACAACTATAAATTGTTCTATGAATCTTATGAAAACAATTAAGTTTTTTCAAAAGCAGCTTTTCAATACAATGCACAATTCAAGTTATAATGAAAGCAGCCAAGTATTAAATGTATACAAAGCAAATTATATATTATATTATCCCAATATGTTTTACAAGTTCTGAAGCAATGACAAATTTTTTAAATATCAAATGGAATACACTAAGTCAATATATTCACAACATATGTTGAAGAACTTCAACTGAAGTTGATAATAAGCACAATGAATATACAGTGAAAGATTAAATTACTAAGTTAAGTTTTTATCCAAAATTTGTTCAAACAGTCTTTTAGTTTCAAAGTAGGATAATATTATTATGTATAATCCCAGTAATGGATCTATTCACAAGTATTTAAAGTTTATATCAATGTCAATAGGAAAAGAAAAAATAAATTCATAAATAAATTTCTAAGTCAAATAAAACATACCAAACGTTCAAACATCCACAATCAAATTTGTTACCTCCCTTTCCCCAAGAGAATAATTATATAAACAGTGTAAAAAACTATCCTAATGAAAAATATATACAATGCCCACAAAAGAAATATTATTTAAACAAAGTTATTAAATAAAGAATTATGAAATGAGAAAAAAAACAATTAATTCTCAACACAATAAGCACTAGAACTAAATAACACTATAATACCAAGTTGACGGCCAAAGGAAAATAAAGTCAACCAAATAACAAAGTCTTATGAAGGTTAATTTTATAAATAATAAAAATTAATTACTGTCACACTAACTACTATACTACTCTATATCCAATTAAATTCAAAAGTCAACCAGAATTTTTAAACCAAATAAAATCACAAACAAAACTATCAGCACTAACAATCCAGCATGAACCAAGGGAAACAATGTATCAACAACTAAGCTAAATCAAGGGAAACAATTTAACAAGAATAACCAATTATAACCACATACATAAATACAGAATATTATAACATCAAACTCAATGCAAATCAACAACACAATAAATAAAATAAATCAAATTAAATGGGGCTGAAATCCTAAGACTATAACCTACTTAAAATGAAGGCAAAGAGACATACACCCAAACACACGCATGAAAGGACAGAACCCTACACAGCAAAGAACTAACAAAAACAAACAATCCCACTAACAGAAGAACAGAGCTGAAGAAGAAAATAGCAACCCACAGACAGAAAAAGAATTAAACCCTTAGTGCCAAGAAACTATACAAAGGCACAGCCGTTACGCCGGAGACGGCATTGTCACACAAAACAAAACATCACAGTCATACACAATATAATCAAGAATTTCAAGGGAAATAAGCCCACTAGTCTAACTGTATATAAATATAATAACTAGTGGTGCTCTCACTAAATATAAATATGTATGACTTAATGCTAACACAGAGAGAGTCCAGGGTCACCAAATGTCACGGAGGGTTTTTTGTGTATTATAATCTAAATAAATATATGTATAACTACTTATGGTGTATTGAATGAGTGTGTGGGTGTGGCTGTCTGACGCTCAGTATAAAGGAGTGTGTTCTATCTCTGTTTACTATACTCATACACTGCCACACACGTACTTACAGACAAAGACAAAGAATACACAGCTATTTCTCTTTGCCCTCTGTTATACTATTACTCATTCAATTATTCATATACACATTAAACCATTCATATACACTAAATTCACAGATACAATAAATCATACAATTATTTCCAGCATATAAATAGTTCACACAGATGATAAATGAGAGCACATAGTTAATGTAATTCTTTCATCCAGTCCAGTTAAGGAGTGCACACAATATAATCAAGAAGTCGTTGTCCCTTTCTGAGGACGTCACTCGACTTTACTCTTTTGCATTAGCATCGACACAATTATTTTCACTTCGATGACTTGTAAATTCCAGAATGCACAGTTTCAGTTTACTGACCTACTTCACGGATCAAACACTCCCGGCGCGGTATTCATAGCCGACGCTGGGGTCACAGCCACACACTGAAGACGCTGCAGATGTCTTCGTGGCGTAGGTCCGGAAGTTTACTTCGGCACCGTTGTTGCAATTCTGCACCAGTGATGGTATCCGAAGGAGAGGCAAGGCAAAGATGGTGTCCACATCCGGTCAAGCCAGTGATGTCATGGGGACCAGATCCATCCGCCGCACATCAGGGGTTCTTTGCTCCGTAACCGCCCCGCTGTATACAACATGTACACAATCGTAAATTTTTGCTCTTATCCTTAAAGAGACTGTATATCTTTATAGCTCACATTGAGCAAGGATCATTTCCCTTTGTAGAATGTCTCTACACGCCACCACAATCACTACAATCACTACAATCACTATTATCAGCATTCCTGTGACAATACCTAGTATAGCCACTTTACACACATTGCATAGGCTACACACAATGGGCTATGAGACAAATATTACAAACACAGCTCACCTTCATTTTATAACATAGTTATACCCATTCATTCATCAATAGATATTCAAATTACACAACTGAAATACGTTCCTATTTCAGCCCATATCTTCACATATGAATGAATTTAAAAATGGCATCATAAATACAAACTGAGTCACACATACGTGTATACACATGATCAAATAAATATTGACACGAGTTATCGAACTTTGTTTTCAAACATGGGTTCTTCTGTACCCTAAACGTACTAATTTACAAAAAGCAATACTCTTCCTTTTTCGTAAAAATAGCTTAGCAGTTCATTATAAATACCACTAATAGTAATAATAATAGTAAATACCTGTATTCTTTATACAGCAAAAGTAATTCCCAAAGAATCAGGTCTTTCTAGAGCAACCACGTCCTGTCACTAAGGCTGATGTATAGTCTCTGAGCTAACACAGCTCAGAAAACTAATCGGAAATAACGCAGTGACGTCATACCGTCTTCCTACAGAAAAGTGTACGAACTGCGTCCGTTACACTACACCAACCCTCTCAAGGCTCGCTAAGCTGGGTTTTTTCATTGAACACCTTCCCCTTCAATGGTTTGAACTTTGCACCGATGAGTGATGTAGCCACGGGAAGAAAAAAGGGCCCTAGCTATGCGTGTTTGTTCATGGCCTACCTGGAGCACCAGATCTGACAGCAGTATACCAAACCTATGCCTGAGGTCTACATTAGGTTTATAGATGATGACATCGGAGCAAACTCACTGACTTCTGATAAACTCATGGAATTCATCGGCTTCACTCGGCCATCAAATTCGCCTATGAAATCTCTGGTGAATCTGTGACATTCCTTGATATAAAAACTGTCCTTAAAGAATGGCTACATCTTCGTATCAGCCCACTACCGACTAACCGACTCGCACTCGTACATGGATTACCGATCATCCCACAACCCATCAGTCAAGACCAGCATCCTGCACAGAGACTGCATGCTCAGATCTTCACAAGCCCACCTCTCATAGCCAACAAGCGTGACACAAACCTTCTGTACTTGCTTGTTTACTCCAGGATGAAAACCAGGAGCAACCAACTCCAAATTGCTGGCTCTTTCCCTTGTGGCAAGAGGTGCTCAACTTGCTCATTTATCTGCTGTCATGCAGATATCTGTGACCCCAAATCAAACTTCTCAATACGAAGGGAACCTTCACATGCCAAACAGTGAATGTCATCTACATTCTTCACTGTACACGTTGCAGTACTTCCGTGTTGTTTTTGTACACAAGAGAAGCAGGCCGTTCATTGTCGGAGCGATTTGACGAACATTTGCCAGGCATTAGGCCTATACCAACAGAGACAAGACGTTATCCCGTCACTTCAACCACCCCGGTTACAATCTCCAGCATTTACGTGTCGGAGGTCTTTGGCGCATAAAAACCAATGATGAGAAAGCAAGGAAGGACACTGCGTCCTACTTCATCGATAGATTGTGTACCAGACAATCAACTAGTCTTAATGAGAAAGTCTGAGCTTTGTGCACTTCTAAAATCACCCCATTCTTGTAAATGGTATGGAATACATAGCACTGATTTCTCATCACAAATACCCAACTGTTCGGTGCCGGCTCTGCGATTGGCGATGCAGTTGGAAACTGGTTGGTGTCTTGCCTGCTGAACTCTTTGGTGTGAACACCTCTGTGTGGCGCTGGTTTTGGTGTTTGGCCTGATGGGGTTGATTTGGTCATTGGCGGTGATCGTCAGAAAGGTTGGCTTGTCCTTGAGGTCGGCTTCACTCCTACTGGTGTGTGTGTAGAGGTTGGGTGTGTTGTTGAAGGTTTGTGTGTGTGACCGTGCGTGTGTGTGTACTTTAAAATGAGTCTGTTTTGCTCCAGCACACATTTCTCTCTTTCTCTCCCCCCCCCCCTATTTCCATCTCATCCCCCATATCTCCATGTACCCTTCTCTTCCCATGCGTTTAACTCATCTTTCACGGTTTCAGAATTTTTTTCTTCTTATATTTATTACCTTGTACACTATCCATCTCCATCTTCCTATATGCTTGCGAAACACGGACCCTCACAGCAGATCTCCAACGAAGAATACAAAGCATGGAGATGAGGTGCTACAGAAGACTTCTGGGCATTTCCTATACCCAGCACATCACCAACGACGAAGTCCGACAGACCATCACACAAGCCATTGGACAACACGATGACCTGCTCACAGTGGTGAAAAAACGTAAACTCCGATGGTATGGCCACGACACCAGATCATCAGGTCTTGCAAAGACCATCCTGTAAGGCTCAGTGCAAGGAGGTAGAAGAAGAGGGAGACCAAAAAAGAGGTGGGAGGACAACATTCGAGAATGGACTGGTTTGACACTGAGCGAAACAATCAGGGTTGCTGAGGACCAGGGAAAGATGGAGTACGCTGGTTAAACGATCATCTGTGGTGCCCCTACGACCTCCGAGTTATGGGATAGGATAGGATAGGATAGGACACTCTCTGTTGCATTTGCATAAATTACTTTTAATCTTAAACTCTACTTTGGTTATTTTAAAACTTCCCGTGCTTTGAATATTTTGACTATCGCTCATCTATTATTATACTGTAACTATCCTATCCTATCCTATCCTGTCCCATAACCCGAAGGTCGTAGGGGCACCACAGATGATCGTTTAACCAGCATACTCCATCTTTCTCTGTCCTCAGCAGCCCTCATGGCTTCGCTCAGTGTCAAACCAGTCCATTCTCGAATGTTGTCCTCCCACCTCTTTTTCGGTCTCCCCCTTCTTCTACCTCCTTGCACTGTGCCTTGCAGAATGGTCTTTGCAAGGCCTGATGATCTGGTGACGTGGCCATACCATCGGAGTTTCCGTTTCTTCACCACTGTGAGCAGGTCATCGTGTTGTCCAATGGCTTGTGTGATGGTCTGTCGGACTTCGTCGTTGGTGATGTGTTGGGTATAGGAAATGCACAGAAGTCTTCTGTAGCACCTCATCTCCATGCTTTGTATTCTTCGTTGGAGATCTGCTGTGAGGGTCCATGCTTCGCAAGCATATAGGAAGATGGAGATGACCAGAGAGCGCAGCAGTCTTACTTTGGAATGTAGACTGATGGTTCTGTCTTTCCAAATGGGCTTCAACCTTGTCAGGGCAGCAGTTGTTTGTGCGATCCTGGAGAGGACTTCCTGTCAAGACCCATTGTCTGACACAATGGCTCCTAAATATTTGAAGCTGTGCACTGTGTTGAGGGATTGGCCTTGTACATTGATGTCCGTGTTGATGCCATTGGTGTTGTTGGTCATCATTTTGGTCTTCTCTGCACTTATTTCCATTCCATAAGCTCTGGAGGTGGTGTCAAGCCTCTGTACAAGCTGTTCAAGTTCTTGTTCCTCTCCAGCCAATCCATCAATATCATCCGCAAAACGAAGATTGGAGATTGCTCTGCCCCATATGCTGACTGTGCCTTCGTGATCTGCAAGAGCATCTGACATGATGCGCTCTAGGAAGATGTTGAAGAGTGTTGGAGAGAGTAGGCATCCTTGACGCACACCGATTGTTGTTCTGAACCAGTTCCCGATGACGCTGTTATGGAGGACTGCACTGGTAGCCTTGTCATACAGGCATTTGATGACTTCTATAATTTTAGGGCTGATGTTGTACACTTTCATGGTTGCCCATAGAGCTGCATGCCAGACTCGGTCAAATGCCTTCTTGAAGTCTATGAACACATGATATAGATGTCGTTGGTGCTGTAGGTATTTCTCACAGATTATTCTGAGGTTGAAAATCTGTTCAGTGGTACTTCGCCCTGCCCTGAATCCTGCTTGTTCTTCAGCTATGATTTGTTCAGCTTGTGGTTTCAACCTGTTGAGTATTATTTTCAGGAGGACCTTGCTGGGATGGCTGATGAGGCTGATGGTGCGGTAATTTTCACACTCCTGTAGGTTACCTTTTTTTGGGAAGAGTGATGACAAGCGACTGGGTCCATGGTGTAGGCCATTCCCCACTCTGCCAGATCTTGTTACAGATAATGGTGAGAGCATCAGTCATCGCTTCTCCTCCTGCTTGTAGGAGTTCCGCTGGTATGTTGTCCACTCCCGCTGACTTCCCTTTCTTCAGCGATTGCACTGCTGCCTCAACTTCTTCCCGGAGAATTGGGAGGATTTCTTCTTCTTCTCTGCTCTCGGGACATGCTAGAACTGATGGGTCTCCATTTGGTGTATGGTTGTAAAGGTCAGAGCAGTACTCTGTCCATCTGTCCAAGACTTCTTGTTGTTCTGTAAGGCAAATGCCAGACTTGCTTTGGATAGTGGAGACTTTGGGCTGTTTAACACTTGTCAGCCGCTTCACAGTCTGGTAGGCCTTCTTGCTGTTGTTCTTGTTCAGATTGTTCTCTATTTCCTGGCGTTGATCTTCTATCCAGTTCTCCTTTGCTGTGCGCATGCCTTTTCGGATGTCATTGTTGATTTTTCGGTAGACATCAGCTCCCTGTGAGGTGTTCTTTTTCTTTTTTAACTCTCTTCGTTTATCACACAGATCCAAAAGTTCAGGTGTGATCCACGGCTTCTTCTTTGGTCTTACTGTAACTATTAATTCTTTTTCTTGCCTCCTTTCCAAGTATCATTTCTTCCTTTCTTGGAGTTCTGTTGAGAAGCATTGTTTTGTAGTCTCTTGTGTTTTGTCCGCCTGATGAAAAACTTGGCTGGCTCCAACATTTACGTTGTATCGTTTTGTCTCGCCTTTGTCAAAATTAGCATTCCTTGAATTTTATGTACACATTTGTTTCTCATTATTGTACATTTGGAATGTTATGTACACATTTGTTTCTCATTATTGTACATTTGGAATTTTATGTACACATTTGTTTCTCATTATTGTACATTTGGAATGTTATGTACACATTTGTTTCTCATTATTGTACATTTGGAATGCTAGCAGTCCTCTGTTTCTTTTCCCTCCATTTTCCCAAAAGATTTAAGGTACTGACTGAACTTTCTGAATAAAACGGCTCCGAGAAAGTTCAAAGGTTTGTTAAATGTTTCCCTCGAAGCTTTTGGGCCCAAACAAAGAAGAATAGGACAGAGAAGAGGAGGAGGAGGAGAAAAAGAAGAAGAAAAAGAAGACGAAGAAGAAAGAGGAGAAACGACAGTTTCTTTAGGACAAGTTCAGTTTTGTTCAGTTCAGTATTTTGTTTACTGACTATTCACACAACCTGGTCACGTCACTTGCGGGCCCTCAGGAACCGCTACATGCCAAGGTGGAAAAGGAGCATACTGGCGTAGTTTGGTCACCTCGCGGGGCACGAAACCCTTGCAAAAACCATTAATGCAAGGAACAGTGAAAGGAAACAGACGCAGAGGAAGGCGTAAAGAAAAACCTGAACAAATGATGTCAAAACATGGACGGCGCTGAACATGTCACGCTTCCTGACCATAGCAACAGACAGTCTGAAGTGACAAAAACTCTCTGCGACAGCATCCCTCAGACCCGCAGCTGCTTGACAGGCTGAGAGGTTAGATAGATAGATTCACACAATGGTGACATTAGATACCCTCACCACAACTCGCGATCAAACATATACATTTAAAAACTTCACTTATTTATCAAATAATTCAACAATAACGTTCAATAAAGCTTACAACAATTTTCCAAGTAGTGATCTTATAAGGCACAAACAAGGTTAGCTATTTGTGGATGCTATATTACATCTTCCTTTGTCCGGTCCTCAGTTTCTACTTCGTAACCGCACCCGATACACCTTGGTCGAAGGCTTCTAGAAGCATGCTGTAGTAGTCCCCTCAACAGGCCATAAAGCATGCTCTCATGCTTCAGAGCGCTGCTTCCTATACGCTTGAAGCCCTATGAGCATTGACCCATGAACTCATGAAAATAGAAAATGTAAGTTTCGTCTCCTCTAGGGGACGAATTAGGTCAAACTGTATTTGTTTCTAGGGGCAACTGTCTTTTATGAACCGTTTGAGAATGTTTTTGAGCCGTTTGTTGACGCCGGATAGTGTCCTCACTTGGTTTCATACAATATAAGAATCCAACACGGCAAATGGGTTTTTGAGACGGAAAGAGCGGAATGTTGTAGAGCAACATTCTGTATATATTTACAGTGAAATTGCGCTTTTTCCGTCACTATACAGCTTGAAGCGTATATAGGAAGCAGTGCTCTGAAGCATGAGAGCGTGCTTTATCGCCTGTTGAAATGTCAGTAAAACCACACAGGATTATACAGCCTTAGCAACGACGTGCATGGGCAAATGGCGTGAATAGGTTTTACACACACCTTCATATTCCACACAAAGTTGAACGGTCTGTCGGTCCGCTGGAAGCCATAATATCTCAAGAACCACTGAACAGATTTTGACCAAACTTCATACAAAACATTACCTATGTTAGTGTCCTGCTTCCAAGGCCATCGTATTTGCAAAGGTCAAAGTCATTAGAGTAATGCTGTTGCTAAACACGTTTTGTGGAATATCTCAAAGGTCAAAGTCATTAGAGTAATGCTGTTGCTAAACACGTTTTGTTGAATATCTCAAAGGTCAAAGTCATTACAGTAATGCTGTTGCTAAACACGTTTTGTTGAATATCTCAAAGGTCAAAGTCATTACAGTAATGCTGTTGCTAAACACGTTTTGTTGAATATCTCAAAGGTCAAAGTCATTACAGTAATGCTGTTGCTAAACATGTTTTGTTGAATATCTCAAAGGTCAAAGTCATCAGAGTAATGCTGTTGCTAAACATGTTTTGTTGAATATCTCAAAGGTCAAAGTCATTACAGTAATGCTGTTGCTAAACATGTTTTGTTGAATATCTCAAAGGTCAAAGTCATTAGAGCAATGCTGTTGCTAAACATGTTTTGTTGAAGATCTCAAAGGTCAAAGTCATTACAGTAATGCTGTTGCTAAACATGTTTTGTGGAATATCTCAAAGGTCAAAGTCATTAGAGTAATGCTGTTGCTAAACATGTTTTGTTGAATATCTCAAAGGTCAAAGTCATTACAGTAATGCTGTTGCTAAACATGTTTTGTTGAATATCTCAAAGGTCAAAGTCATTACAGTAATGCTGTTGCTAAACATGTTTTGTTGAATATCTCAAAGGTCAAAGTCTTCAGAGTAATGCTGTTGCTAAACATGTTTTGTTGAATATCTCAAAGGTCAAAGTCATTACAGTAATGCTGTTGCTAAACATGTTTTGTTGAATATCTCAAAGGTCAAAGTCATTACAGTAATGCTGTTGCTAAACATGTTTTGTTGAATATCTCAAAGGTCAAAGTCATCAGAGTAATGCTGTTGCTAAACATGTTTTGTTGAATATCTCAAAAACGTCTAAAGCGAGTTTTTTTAGTTTTGGTATACAGGTACTTCAAACCATGGGCCATCCTTTAGCAACAATCCGTTTGTGGGTCAGTCGTTCGGTCCGTCGCCCTAAATGTCACTTTTTTTTAATAATGTAGAAAACACGCTGTGTCGGATAGTGCAGTGGTTGGAGCACTCGCTACTGTGTCATAAGTTAAGCATCGTCCAGTGCGGTTAGCACTTGGATGGGTGACCGCAAAACGTGAAGCGGCAAATAACAACGCCCCCAGTTGACTCAACTGTGACTGAGTACCTACTCTCTTAAGGGTGGGGAAGGTAAAGCAGCGAGGGAGAGAGATGGGCATCATCCTCATTACGCTGGCCCAAGATAAGTGTGATCTCCAACATCACGCTCCCCTACGGCCACAAGGCTATGGGACTACCTTTACAACCTTTTTTTTACCTCATGTTCAGAATAACCCGAACCCAAATTCCTCATTTTTACTTTACGGATATTTTTCCTATTGCTAAGCTTGTTAGTTCATTCGTATTTGTATTTTCTCAAAGGTCGAGGTAATTGCGCTTCGCCATTTTCTAAACTAGTTCCTAATAATTTTTCGCCCATCATGTTTCCATTTTGTTTGGTTAGGGTTAGGATAAACCGGTGTAACAGGCCGGAATATACACCTGGCTACTTTATACCCTGGGTATGATGTAGCCTAGGCGGGTTTAACCCCCTGGGTATAGATCAGCCTAGGCCAGATCATACCCCTCGCGCCCGGAATATATACCCAACCTAAAGAGATTTCACTCATGGGTTTGTTGTACATGACCGTTTGCGTGACCAACTCTCAAGTAACAGCCTTTTCTTGCGTGTAAAAAAAAAAAAAAAAAAAAAACTGAGTGAACTCAGCTAACAGCCTTTATCTTGCGTGTAAAAAAACACTAAAAAAAATAACCCTAACCCTATCTATCTATCTATCTATCTATCTATCTATCTATCTATCTATCTATCTATCTATCTATCTATCTATCTATCTATCTATCTATCTATCTATCTATCTAACTATCTATCTATCTATCTATCTATCTATCTATCTGAGTGCATCAGAACAATTACAACACATAAATTAAAGAGTAACGTGAAGGATAAGGTCTTCCGTAGTGGGGGGGAGGGGGGTTATAATGGGCAGGAGAGGGTTAAACGAGCCTAGGCCAGATAATACCCAGGGGTATAGTCTGGGCTAGGCCAGTTTATACGGGGGCATAGTCTGGGCTAGGCCAGTTTATACCCTGGGTATACTTGAGGCGGGGTATAATCTGGCCTGCTACAAAAAACTGAACACTTTTAATAAAGCTTATTTTTCGTATATGCGCGTGAGAATGGCTTGCCATCTTGTTTAAAGTCCAAATCTTTTGAACTGAGCGTCAGTTTACTATTAACTACAAACGTTTGTGAAACTGATCAAATTCGGCGACAGTATTTTACGACAAATTGTTTTGAGATCGATGAAAGATAGCTTCTGCTATTCGTGGGCCACTGGCAATAGATGGTACTATGCTAGCACCCTCATTGTTCTCTTGAATTATTGCATTGTCAAAACTTTGTAAAAATAATTACGATTGCTGCGCCATTGCACACAACAAATATGGTTGGTTACGCCGTCAAATCCCAAATAAAATACATTTTCTTGAAATATGGGTACTGCGATCATTGTCCGTGCAATATGTATGTGTTGCTGTGATTGAATTTCCTGTGAGCAAAGCCGATGTGTTTTTTGTTCATTTTTTTCTTCTTCATATTTTGACTGCGGCAAAACAAAATGTTCTATGATTATTTGTCCCTGGTTTGAAGTGTGAACGTGCATGCCTCAAGTAGCGACCCAGACTATCAGTGTCAGTTCGTTACACACGTACACCTAATTAGCGCGAGTTCAGCTCTTAAGCTTGGTTGGAAGTTTGCCGACCTGTTGAGAAAACTACACTGATATACTGAAAGTTATCGATTTTGGCGTGACAAGAATGTGTGTTCTCCCTATCTAGGAGCGGGCTTTCTAATACGATTATATAAAATGTCGCCTCAGCTGCAAGTTCAGAATCCCGATCTTTCAGTCAACGGGTACAGACGACAGGCCCAAATAATAAACTGTACACCTGGCTTAAAGAGTAGATGTGGAAGTGGGGGGAGGAGGAGGGGGTAGGGAGGGAGGCATGGTTGCAGATAGGACGCATAATACGTAGAAAATGTAGGCGTCTTGCACGGCTTTTCTTCAAATCTGAACTTCAGCCGACGCCTTGACCAGCTCTTTGAACGAGTATTGGCTATATATATTATATATATATCTCAAGAAACGTTGGAGAACGAGTGTTTCTTTCTTTTTCTCTTCTTTATTTTTGGAAATAACGGATTTTCTTCACCAGCACAAAAGATGTTACAAACCTGTTTGCTTGTCAATCATAAGGAGACAGGATGAAATGAAGGCATTTGTTATTTATTTACTTAGTTCAACCTCGTTATAGCGCGTTTTCCCGCTCAAGAGTTGCTCAAGGTGCTGTGACTTAAGCCTCCAGAAGCGCCAACTTGCTGCCGTAGACGCATGGCCTAACACCTCAGACCACTGGGCTCAGGCCTGGGCGATCGGGAGTTGGGTTGCCAGGGGAGGGACCTAGTGCCGTTGGTGTAACTGCCACTCAACCCTCTACAACATGAGCGTCAGAATCTTTCAAATCCGTATGAAAGAATACATTCGTGCACAGACCAGACCTTGGTTTACACTCCTAATCCGGCGGACTTTGGCATAGATACAGAACCTCTGAGAGGGTAAGATAACGAATAATAGAACAGATTTACCTCCCCCTTCTTCCGCTGCTGCTGATAGTTTTGGATTGTTTTGCACAGCTGCAGGCCAGTGTCAGTGACTGTGTTCTCATCTTTTCAGTATTCCAACTGGACTTATTGACGACGATCGAGCGCGTGGGTTTCGAGCAACATATCCAGGAATTGGCTGCTTGGCTGCGGAAGTAGGAAGGAACTTAACCTTGTGAAAGTGAATTATTAACGGAGAACACTTCTAAAACAACTCTAGAGTGCCAGTATTGGCAGTTGAATAACCACGTCGATATCACTCTGTCACATTCTGTATTGGTTATCAAATGTGAAATACTGGCGTTATAGAGGATAGATTCTATTACGTATCATACAGGAAATAAGAAGAAAATATATTTGTATGTGTGCGTGTGTAGTTCACCGAATATTATCATAGCAATTTCTCTCATATTATGTGCCTAATTTCGGAACGGTCATTCAAATCCATAATTTTACTTCAAAAAGAGATGTTTGATGTCTATACATCGAAACGTCGTTCTGTTATTTTCATCCGAGTGTTACAGTTTTTGACTTCAGTTTAGTTATTACACATCAGGGAATAGTCCTTAACAGGTAATCATTGATTAAGTGATTTCAGTTACGGTAAGTTTATACAAGAACACAAGCTGGGTTTTTTAAATTTATTTATGCGTTTTTTCTTTTATTCTTTCCTTTTTCTTTCTCTTTCTTTCTTTTTTTCTGTCGTTCTTTCTTTCTGTTATATAGTAATTTATTATATTACTCATTTACTATTTTAAAGGTATTTTTGATTTAGTAGCTATTCCTTTATTTATTTATTTATTCATCTGTTGTAACACGATACACTATAAATGTGTGTTGTGTGTGTTCGTGTGTGTGGGTAAAAAAATAAAATAAACCGAAGTTCTAATTGTTTTTTTTCTGTAAATATACTGGAGTTACATGTTTTAGTCTTTTTTCTTTTATTTATTTATTTATTTATTTATATATTCATTTATTTATAGTTTTGTCATACACGGAATGTCTCCAGTAGCGTCAGTTCTTATGCTAAAGGAGGTAGTCAAACGAACACCAAAAAAAAACCTTATTCAAAAATTTAACAGCACAATGTGTTTGTCCAGAGCGAGAGACAAGTGTAATTTTCTATCATTAAAAAAGTAAATGTACAATAACAAACAAATGTTATTCCATATACAGAGACACATACTGAAAACGTAATCTAATAAATAAAAAAATGGACACGAAAGTAACATCAAAGCAGCGGTTGATTAGTATTGTACAAACCAGGGTGACGTCCTGATGGACACAGCGCTCCCTGAACACAGCGAGTGCCTCTTGATGTTATTTGTTTGAAATTCGTTTCTACAGAGTTCCATTTTATCTCCGAGCAGTTCTGGAGGATGTGTTTTAAAACTGAGATTACAAGTCCGGAAACGGGGGGAAAAACTCCCGATTTTCGTTTCTACAGCATTTCGTTTATTTGGCGAGTAACTGAGGATTTGAAAAATATGATCAAATTACAAATCCAGTTTGGTTGTGCCGGTTGTTGTTAGTTCTTGCTGTAGACTACCAACATTCAAGCGTCAATAGTGTTTTGTGCCAGGAAAAAAACAAACACATCAGGGGTGCATGGATTTATAAACTATAACCCGTTTATAACCCGTTTATACACACGTTAATCAATATAACTATATATATATATATATATATATATATATATATATATATATATATATATATATATATATATATATATATATATATATATATATATATATATATATATATATATATATGTGTGTGTATATATATATATATATATATATATATATATATATATATATATATATATATATATATATATATATATATATATATATATATAACTAGAGAGAGAGAGAGAGAGAGAGAGAGAAAGATAGATAGATAGATAGATAGATAGATAGAAAGATAGATAGATAGATAGATAGATAGATAGATAGATAGATAGATAGATAGATAGATAGATAGATAGATAGATAGATAGATAGATAGATAGATAGATAGATAGATAGATAGATAGATAGATAGATAGATAGATAGATAGATAGATAGATAGATAGATAGATAGATAGATAGATAGATAGATAGATAGATAGATAGATAGATAGATAGATAGATAGATAGATAGATAGATAGATAGATAGATAGATAGATAGATAGATAGATAGATAGATAGATAGATAGATAGATAGATAGATAGATAGATAGATAGATAGATAGATCACTTTCAGGGGGTGAAATGACCTATAATTCTTACACTGTCAGTATTCACGCCATTCGCCCATGCACGTCGTTGCTAAGGCTGTATAATCCTGTGTAGGTTTAACTGACATTTCGCGACGACGGGCGAGAGTTCGCTTACACAGATTTCTACCAGGAACCTATAGCAGTGACAATTGATTGATTGATTGATTGATGCTTTAGGTCCAGCGGACTCTTCCGAGCCAAATCAGGACCGGGCAGTGACAATTAACGTTGCCAAACAGTACCAACACACACTTCAACATTTTGTGAAGCTATCTGAACTTAAACCAAACCATGGCGAACGGGAGCATCTTTAGAACAATGTCAAGCAAGCCAGAATGTATTCTGTCAGTCTGCTCCATCTTCTTCGTCTTGGTGTTGTCGTCGTCGTTGAGTGGAGTGTGCCGCGGTGTGCAACCCAGCCTTAGACAATCACGTGGCGCTAAAGTCTCGGAACTGGCAGACTACCACTACTTTCGCCAGTACGGAATGTGGTTCAACACCTCTGATCACGTGACCCACTGTCATCTCAACTGTTCCCGAGACGACTATTGCGCGGCCTTTACCTTCGCCAGGGGGTTATCGGGTCAAGGTCATTAAACAAACAAAAAAATCAGATTTATTTATGTATTCCTTTATTGATTGTTTCTTTGTATTTTGTTTTCTTTGTTTCCTTGCATGACCGATTCACTGCGGCAACAGTACCCCCGTTGGAGTGCCGGGGGTTTCAGTATAAATAGTATCCCCACTTTCTGGAAATTTAGTGCTTTAAATTCCCACTGTCGCTGTCTTCCTCATTTGCTCTTTCCCATTCCTGCTCTGTCCTATCACTCTGCTATACTATCTTCTTCTTCGCTAGATCAATGACCTACCTTTTTTCTTGAAAACTCTTCCGGGACAAGACTCCTTGTTTGTGTATGAGGTCTGTTGGATCAGCTTAGGAGTATTGGACGCTTTCTGCCGGGTTTCCTATGATGTTATTATTTAACAATATAGGCATTTTATATGTATGTGTTTTGTTGATAATTTATAATGATGTTTGTATTCTATTTTGTTTTTGTAACCGGGGGTTCGATTAGTTGGGGTAAAGCCTCAGCCGTCCCCTGCGTGGGATGTTTTATTGTAAAGTGACTGGCCGGTGGAGGGCATTCAGTTTTCCCACTAGGGTTATTTCAGCAGATCTTTTATGCGGATCGGGGGTTGTCCGGTCCTGATTTGGCTCGGAAGAGTCCGCTGGACATAAATCAACAATCAATCAATCAATCAAATTCTTTGTTTCCTTGTTTTATTGAAGACTGAGGTTTTTCCAACAAAATCATACCCATTGATGATACAGATTGGGGCAAAATAATTTTTTTTTTAAAGAACCTTTGAGACTGTGCCTCTACTCCTTCGGATGAGGGTATAAAGCGAGACCTTGTCTATACACGCACTCAACCCATCGCACGCAGCTCAGACGCTGCGCCCAAGGTTGCATGTGGGCGCCTCGGGCGGCTTGAGTTAGATCCTGTATCGGCCTGCGCCTTGAGCAGCTTTGACCTGGAAGAGCGCTATATAAGAATGGTTAAATACATTTAAAAAAATAAACTGCAGCCCTGATGATGATGATGATGATGATGATGATGATGATGATGATGATGATGATGATGATGATGATGATGATGATGATGATGATGATGATGATGATGTATTTACAGGTTTCTGCATAGCCTATAGAGCTGTCCCGCTGTCCACAGACACAGGCATCTTTATCGTGGGAGCTCGGACATACACGTTGACCAGAAGCTGGACAGTGTACACCACCACCACCCCGTCCACCACCTCCACAACGACCATGACTGCATCACCAACCACCACAGCGGCAACGATGACGACGATGACGACTGCGTCAGGGACTGCGACGACTTCGTTGACGACCACAAAAGCGACGACCACGGCAACCACTGGCAATGGAGGTTAGTCTTTAATAAAGCCTTTCTAACCTCGTGGTAGTCCCTTTCCCGATCAGTACGCAGGAAGGACATGAGCATTACAGCCTGCTGCATACTTGTAAAAGAACATGACGTTATTTAGCACAGCTACTGAAGATTGCTTTTGCTGATGTTGAGGAGGAGGAAGTTGTTGTTGTTGACGGACGATGACGATCACCTCACCATCATCACCACGATGATGTTTATGATATTGATGATGATGATGATGATGATGATGATGATGATGATGATGATGATGATGATGATGATGATGATGATGATGATGATGATGATGATGATGGCAGTGCTTCTGCTGCTGATGATGATGATAGATTTAACATGTGGACCTGCCTGTTGCTCTCGACCTACGTAGTTGTTGTTTGTAGATTATAGTCACACGACACTTTCGCATATAGGTGACTACTGGACCGATTTATACTGACACCAGCGGGCCAGTTGTTGGTAAAGGGGAAAATAATATGATCACACGTTGACCAATCCGGGATTCGAACCAGCGACCTTTCGGTTACTAGCAAGACGCTCTTACCAACTGAGCTACCCGGCCCCGACTCGACCTACGTACTTAGAATATTTGCTTTAAGTAGTGGCCACAGTTGGTTTACGTTTTACGGCTTATGCATTGGGTCGGAGTTAATGCGCCATATTTATCACGGCTCAGTTCGAATTTATAAACGTGTGTAGCTGTAATTTTACTACACCGGAGCACACCTTCTTGACGAATTAATGTACTCGTTCACGGTTTGATTATAATATGAAACAACTTTTACTAAGATCGACACGCAACAAGTGAGTTCAACCAAAGAGCTTATTACGGAACGAGGGGGAACTTCCATTAAGTCAAGTCAAGTGAAGTCAAAGCGCTTTATTCCATAAAACCCCTTGGGGCACGTGGATACAACGAAAATAAATAAAAATAAACATACATGTAAAATATCCATAAAAATCATAAAATACAATATAAAATACATATGTACATATATTAAATAATAATAATAATAACGGATTTTTATATAGCGGGTACTCCAGCCTATGACCAGACTCACCACGCTTTACATAGTCATAACATATAAATACGTGCACTCGATGAAACATTACTTTTGCTACAATACACCAAAAGACGGGACAGTAAAGGTACAGACTATTTACAATTATGTACATAAATTAAAAAAAGACAAAGATATACTATTTACAACTATGTACACAAATGACAAAAAAGACAGAAAATAGAATAGCAAAAACCTATTTACAGCTATTTATATGCCCGGTTAGGCCCAGGAAGGAAAACAGTTAAATATTTACAGCCGTGTATACACTTACGGAACAGACATACTCACATAGACAAGAGATGAGAGAATGGCAGCGGGATACAAATCAATCTGAATAATGCAGTTTGAAGAGGTGGGTTTTGAGGGCCTTTTTGAATGCTTGTGTTGATTGTATGTTGCGGATATGGGAGGGAAGGGAATTCCACTGCTTAGGTGCGGAGTAGGCGAATGCACGTTGGCCGTATGTCTTAGTGCGGGTGACAGGAACCTTGAGTGTGCGAGTGTCAGCAGAAGATCTTAAAGTGCGTGAAGGGGAGTAGACAGACAATAGATCAGCAAGGTAGGAAGGACAAGAATCTGTGAAGAAGTTGTGACAGAGAGCAGAGAGTTTGTACTCTATGCGTGCTTGCACAGGAAGCCAGTGAAGGGAATGTAGTAGAGGTGTGATGTGATCACGTTTCTTAGCTCGGAATACTAGTCTAGCTGCTGAGTTCTGAACCTTTTGTAGTTTGTCAATGATGTGTTTTGGGGAGCCAACAAGGAGAGAGTTGCAATAGTCAAGACGAGAAAGGACGAGAGCGCAGACTAGGGTTTTGGTGGCCGGGACTGTAAGATAGTGGCGAAAGGAGCTGATTTGGCGTATGGCCGTGTATGCAGAGCGACAGACGTTGGAGATGTGGTTGTTGAGGGACAGGTCATCGGAGAGAATGTAGCCGAGATTTCTTGCTGAGGATGAGAACTGAGTGTTTGTTGTCCCTACTGTAAGCGATGTTGGGAGAGGCGAGAGTGAGGAGGAGGTGTTGTGCTTGTGAATGAGGAGGGCTTCGGTTTTATCGTCATTAAGCTTAAGCTTGTTGAGTGTCATCCATGACTTAATGTCTGTGATGCAGTTCTCCAAGGTCTGAACAGTGGAATTAATGAGAGAGTGGATTTATACAGTTGTGTGTCGTCTGCAAATGACTGACTCTCAACAGCATGCTTTCTAAGCAGGAGAAGCAGTGGCTTGGTGTACAGAGTGAATAACACCGGCCCTAAAACGGAACCCTGAGGCACGCCGCACACCAAGTCTGCTGTGCTGGAGAAACAGCCATCGACAGTGACTGCTTGTGATCTGTCAGAAAGATATGAGTGGAACCAAGCCAGGACCGAGCCAGAGAATCCAAAATAGTGTTGAAGAGTGTTAAGGAGAATGTGATGGTCAACTGTGTCAAAGGCGGCTGAGAGGTCTAATAAGGTGAGAACGGAGACGTTGCCATTATCTAAGGCAAGCAACAGATCATTGGTTACCTTTAGGAGGGCTGTCTCAGTGCTGTGGAATGGTCGGTAGGCAGACTGGTTGGGGCAAAGTAAAGCGTTATCATATAGGTAGGCAAACAGTTGTTTGAGAACAATTTTTTCTATGACTTTGGACAGGAAGGAGAGGTTTGAAACAGGTCTATAGTTCTTTAGATTATTTTTGTCTAAACTTGGCTTTTTAAGGAGGGGTTTGATGACAGCCGCTTTGAGCACAGACGGAACAACACCAGAGGACAGACTCTCGTTGATAATGTGGGTAATGGTCGGGAGTAGAGGGTCAAGATTCTCTATCAACATGGGGGTAGGAATGGGGTCGAGAGAGCAAGATGTTGGTTTTGAGCTTAAGATGACTTTTTTTACCTCTTGCTCTGTTATTGTTTGAAAAACTTCCATCTTTGCGGTGGTGAGGGAAGGTGAGAATGGGTTAGTGATTGTGATCTCATGGCTATCAAGAGCGGCCCTTATGTCAGCTACTTTCTGTGTGAAATAATTACAAAATATATCTGGGAGCTGACATGCTGGATGTGTGGATGGGAGTGATGTTGCATTGCTCTTACCCCTTAGTTGATTGCAAATGTCAAACAACTGTTTACAAGTTTCACTGCTGCTAATTCTGTCGCTAAAGTACCGGGTTTTGGCAGTCTGGACTATTTTAGTGACCCGTTTTTTTGCAGCGGTGAAAATCTGCTTGCTGACTTCTAAACCCGATTTGAGCCACTTTTTCTCAGCTTTGCGTCGGTGTTTCTTCGCCTCAGAGAGCTCGTCCGTAATAGACTCGTACCAGGGTGCAAAAATAAAAGTTAATCTTTCACACTCGCGTTCTAAGAGACATAATAAACATTTACAAAATACACATTCATTATTATCACACAACACAAGCATACTACATAAAACTTATGTCCACACAGACTGATCACAAATCGCACGCACTCTCTCGCAAGATTGGGTGATAAAGAAGGGGAGAAGGGAGGGGGTACACACTGGTATTTAGTATTCATATTGTCATTATTGAAAAAAAAATCCCTATTATTACTATCATTAATATTACAAATCATTATATTACGTTCTAAAGCTATCCATTATTATTTTCATAAACCTAGCCAGTTTCAGCAAAATAGTCTTATTTTTCGTTGAAAATAAATTAGCAAATTTAATAGCATTGGGTCGCACATAGAAAAACCTTTTAAGCAGCTCATTTCTATCATCGTCGAAATGTGGACATATAAAAATAAAATGAAATTCATCTCCTAACTCATTAAAAGTACATTTATTACATATTCTGTCACATCTCTGGATTCCAAGAAACCGTCCCCTTTGCACTGGTAGCTTATGGTTTAAGGTTCTAAATTTTATGACAACAGCAGCTAGGCTGGCGGGCAAAATTGTCAAATATTCTTCAAATTCAAAATTTTCTTTAAACATTCTATAAGTATAATATAAATCCTTTGTGTTAATTTCTGATTGCCAGTTTTGTACATGTTGATCCTGCAGCCTTTTCTTTATCTCTTCTTTAAACCCTTCGGCAGAAAAATTCGAGCCTTGAGACTGATCATACCAGACATTTCCTAACCCTAGTTTTTCCAGAGAATTCCTGACACAGTCTAAATAATCATGTTTGTACAAGTTTAGTTCGTACATCTTCAGCAGAAACCTGTAAACCACACACGATAATTTAGTACTATTTCTGTCAAAAGCAAGCTTGTACCAAAAATTTAACATACGGCATTTTGCTAAGATATCTAATTGGGAACTGACCTACTTCTCCTAAAACCATACATGTCGGTGTACTTTTACCAAGCTTTAAGATAAACTTATAAAAACGTAGTTGCAATTTGTTTACCAGGTCATTATGTCATATACAAAAATGCGAGACTCTCTCACGGATTATTTCCCTTTGCTCGGGCTGGCTATATTTCATCATCTGCTATATGAATGATCTGTGCGTGGTAACTTATTGAGCCTATGCCATTGCAAAAGAACATTTTTATGGCAACGTTTGCAAAAACCAAACTTTTAACCATCATTATTATTAACATTCCGCTACTGCTGTCTTTTTTTAATGTTTACTTATTGACATTTATTAGGTGCTTTTATGCTGCTTATGTGTGTATGTCATAGGTTCGTTTTCTGCCCTGGAATTTATTATTTATAAAATCAACGACATATATTTTAAAATTAAAATATAAATGACAGACTGTTTCATTTATCCGAAACTGTGTAAATCCGTAATCGTGAGAGAGAGAGAGAGAGAGAGAGAGAGAGAGAGAGAGAGTGAGTGAGAGAGAGGGGGTTGGGGGAAGAGAGAGCTCTGTCATTCAATCAATTAATCACAATAAAACACAATAACAAAATGTTTCACTAATAGTGTGAATTTAATTTATATCAGGTGTCCCCCTACCCCCCAACCCTCTCATCTCCCACATCACTGGCTTAATAACATCAGTCACTTCATGGAAAATAATTAATTAATCAGACAGAACAATCAGAACCTAGACTACAACATTCCACGCAATATAGATCTAATGCACAGAAATTCACAGATCAGAACAAGGACTGAGTTTCTACATTACTTTTTTTTTCCCGTTTACACTCAAACAAAAAGGTATTACAACAGATCAAGGACCATTTTTGTGCCTAGGTAAGGGGTTATCTTGCACAGTATTTGATCACGAGGAGAAAACAGACTTAGTCTAATTTAACTTGTTAACATAAGCAGTTTGACGAAGCCAAACTGCCAATCTGACATCTACTTTTGAAATATAAGCACAAATATAGTCAAACAACCTAGCAATAACGTAAACAGTGAGTGACCGGTTGAACGTAAACTGTCAGCAAGCAAACTGTTTTGGATTTAGCACATAGGTATAACATGAATCATTCAAGCCGCTCTCCGATTGTTTTAACACTAACAACACTGCAGCGGTCTTAGTTTAGGCCTACATAAACACAAAAAAATGAAGTTTTTTAATTGCAATTTACCTTTCTTTGTCTCTTGGAAATTTGAAAAAGGACTTGCCAACACAACTTTTCTTGTATCTGGCATTATGGCAATTGATGGCTGTGCAAAAGTCACCGTCCTGTTTCACTCTGTCGCCTTTTGACTTTCTGCCACGAGCCATTTTCAGCATGTCGACAAGGGAGCATAACTCGTACCTTTCGTCTCGCGGTTCTGTATCAAGTTCCCCCTCTTTCTTGGTTCAACTGCCTTTAGCTCGCCAAGTCGTGTGTAGCAAACAACATTTTAAAGTGTAACCAAGCGTGTGGGAGGAGTTTAGGTTGACCCCTAAACTCGTGACGTCACATTCTCACTTCTGATTGGTCCTCGTATGTATATTATGTATTTTTGCAGAAAAAAATCAAACATACGCTATCCTTGTAAAATTTGACCTTAGCCAGTACGCAAGGAAATACATCAGGAATTGATAAGTGTAACACAAGTGTGGCAGGTCCTTTGATTTGTTATCATCATCAAAATAATAATATTGGATGCAGTCGATCTAACTTTCAGAATTCAAAACCCAGTTCCTTTTAGCCTTCTAATAACGGTCTCTATGCCTTTACACCAACTGTTTCAATCTGATTAATTTAAGTGGAAAGCGCTTATATAGCAGCTTGTATAATTATACTTCGTCTTCTTCTTCTTCTTCCTCTGATTCCTATCTGTCTTTGTCTTTGTGTGCAGGTTGTGATGTTCTGAATTGCCTCGTTGGCGTTGTTGATGGCATCGGTGGTCTCCTTGGATAATAGAAAAATCAATCAGTTAACTGCAAACAAGCACATTGAGCGACGCCATGGGGATTGTTGAGGACAGAGAAAGATGGAATACGCTGGTCAAGCGATCAACTGTGGTGCCTCAACGACTTTCGAGTAATGGGTTAGGATAGGACAGGATAGGATAGGATAGGATAGGACAGGACAAGCAAGCAACAACACCATGCAGTCATATTTTTTACACTACCTAATCACCATCTCCCTCCCATACACCTTTTTGAAAGCAGTCGACACAATTAAATAAACATTCAATCTTTTATTTACTTCTCTTTTTTCACTTCGAAGTGATTTTAGGCTGGCAGTCGACAGTATTCACGTTGTGTTCATTAGTTACATGGGGCATAACTCGCCCCGACATAAAATGGCGGCGAATTTGGAACCTGTCGAAAGAAAATGTCGCTTTTAAACTAAAGGTATTCGTGAACAGTTGACAGAAACCAACCCACCAACCATCTTAGACATATCCAGCCATCAGCCTATCCACCAATCTATCCCTTTATCTTCCTACAACCCATTCTACCGATCTACCAACATACCAAGCTACCAACCAGTCTACCTACCAATTCAACCTAAAATCCAGCTACCCATACATAGTTAGTTATCCATTGCTTACAGGGTCCAGCGGACTGCAAAGAGCCGAATCAGGACCACAACTTCGCTGAAAGAGTACTCGCCCCTGATCCCAATATAAGATCTGCCGAAACAACCCTAGTGGTAACACTGAAGGCACTCCACTAGCCGGTCACTATAATAACATCATAGGAAGCCCCAGTGACCATTAAAAGCGTCCAATATTCCCAAGCTGATCCAACAGACCTCACACACAAATGAGGAGTTTCGTCCCGGAAGAGTTTTCAAGAAAAAAAAGCAGGTGACTGGTATAGCGAAGAAGAATATAGTATAGCAGATTGATAGAAAAGAGTTGGAATGAGAAAGAACAAAGGAGAAAGACAGCGACAGTAGGAATTTAAAGCACTAAATTTCCAGAAAGTGGGGATATTATTTATACCCCGGTACCCCCACGGGGGAAAGCTACCTATACATGTACCCCTTGGGGTCATGAGCAATCTTGTCACTGTAGATTGTTCTAACCTATAAAGGGAACAGTGAAAGCCCCAGTTGAAAACCTGTCTTGCCTTTGTAGGCATGACTAATTCACTGCGGCAACAGTTCCCCCCGTTGGAGTGCCGGGGGTTTCAGTATAAATAGTATCCCCACTTTATGGAAATTTAGTGCTTTAAATTCCCACTGTCGCTGTCTTCATCATTTGCTCTTTCCCATTCCTGATCTGTCCTATCACTCTGCTATACTTTCTTCTTCTTCGCTAGATCAATGACCTACCTTTTTTCTTGAAAACTCTTCCTGGACAAGACTCCTTGTTTGTGTATGAGGTCTGTTGGATCAGCTTGGGAGTGTTGGACGCTTTCTGCCGGGTGGTCACTAGGGCTTCCTATGATTGTATTATTTCGCACTATAGGCATTTTATATGTATGTGTTTTGTTGATGATTTATAATGATGGTTGTATTCTATTTTGTTTTTGTAACCGGGGTGTTCGCGTAGTTGAGGTCAACCCTCAGCCGTCCCCCGCGTGGGATGTCTTTATTGTAAAGTGACTGGCCGGTGGAGGGCATTCAATTTTCCCACTAGGGTTGTTTCGGCAGATCTTTTATGCGGATCGGGGGTTGTCCGGTCCTGATTTGGCTCGGAAGAGTCCGCTGGACCTAAAGCAACAATAAATCAATCAATCAAACCTATACATGCATGTTCGCATATACAGACGTACACTAGCATACACAAATGTATAGTCTCCTGACTGTCAGTATTCGGTTTAACCAATTGCTGTATTCCACTGAGCAAATACCACAAAAGAAACCACGTGATACAGGGGTGATAATAATGCACTGTGAGTGATGGATGTCGTGAGGAGTTAAACCCATCAACTAACGTTTGTCCTTCGAAATGGGTGCCCAAAAGATAGTTGTTTCTACAGTGTGAACAGCAAAATGTGCTCACTCTGGGAGATGGAATACGTGTGAGCTTCAAACTGGACATGACGGTGAAGACGATAGAGAGCACATAAGTCTGTGTGTCCTTGTGCATTATTATTTGTGTTTGTGTACATTTTCCTAGTTACATCTGTAGTGTTCTTTGAGCCGAGGTAGTTTTTTGATGTAAGGGAAGCAATCACAATTTGTGTACGCATATGATGTACGCGGTTACGACCCATATTTGCTAACTGCTGTCATTTTTATCTGTATCATGTACAGACTGCAAACATAAGAAATGCACTTTTGGCGTAGTTTTGCATCTTGCTTAGTTCTCTTGACACTTATCTTTGCATTTTGAGTTCAAATTTAGATTGACATTTTGTTTTAGATTTTTCATGTATTATTGGCCGGATTTATTTATTTATTGATTTTTTTATTTACTTACTTACTTCTTTTTTATTTATTTATTTAATCACATAATAATAATAATAATAAAATAATAATAATAATAATAATAATAATAATAATAATAATAATAATAATAATAATAATTATTATTATTATTATTATTATTATCATTATTATTATTATTATTATTATTATTATTATTATTATTATTATTATTATTATTATTATTATTATTATTATAATCATACTGGATGCTATATACACGCCTTTCCCCAGATCAACAATCGGGCTCAAAGCTCGGCAATATGTACCAACATACACGCTCACATGTTTAATCCACTCTCACACAGACGGAGAGAAAATCGCTTTTTTTTTTTTTTTTTTTTTTGGGGGGGGGGGGGAGGGGTAGGGGTGACGGGAAGGGGTGTGTAAGAGGCGGGGAGAGGAGGGGAATTTAGATTGACTGCATTCAATACCAATATTGAAGGGAGGGAGGAAAACCGGAGTACCCGGAGAAAACCCTCGGTGTCTTCAAACAGTCTGGTACCTAAGTCACATAAGCTCGCCCCTTGCGGGAATGGAACCCGCCACCTTCGGCCTAGGAAAGCAGTGACTGGTCCTGATTGGACTCTTTGCAGTCCGCTGGGCCATACAGAGCTACAACGATCAATACAAGGCATGGAGTTGAGGTGCTACAGAAGACTTCTGGGCATTTTCTATGCTCAGCACATCACCAACGATGAAGTCCGACAGACCATCACATAAGCCATTGGACAACATGATGACATGCTCACAGTGGTGAAGAAACGGAAACTCCGATGCAAAGACCATCCTGCAAGGCACGGTGTAAGGAGGCAGAAGAAGGGGGAGACAGAAAAAGAGGTGGGAGGACAACATTCGAGAATGGACTGGCTTGACACTGAGCGATGCCATGAGCATTGCAGAGGACAGAGAAAGATGGAGTACGCTGGTAAAACGATCTTCTGTGATTCCCCAATGACCTTTGAGTTACGGGATAGGATAAGATAGGATAGGATCCTATCCTATCCTATTCCTATCCTATCCTGGTCCGTAACCCGGAGGTCGTAGGGGCACCACAGATGATCGCTTAACCAGCATACTCCATCTTTCTCTGTCCTCAGCAGCCCTGATGGCTTCGCTCAGTGTCAAACCAGTCCATTCTCGAATGTTGTCCTTCCATCTCTTTTTCGGTCTCCCTCTTCTTCTACCTCCTTGCACTGTGCTTTGCAGAATAGTCTTTGCAAGGCCTGCTGATCTGACCTGACGTCACCAGATCATCAGGATAGGATAGGGCCATATAGACAATGACTAACTAACTAACTAACTAATTAACTAACTAACTAATTAATTAACTAGCTAGCTAACCCACTGCGCCACCCCCATATGGTTTAGGTAAATCTCTGTGACATTGCAACTGTATATTGTGTGTAATTGTATGGTACCATTGTGTGTGATGCGCAACGTAGTTACAGCCATTTCAAAATAGACTACCTGATGTTTAAGTGGTTCTGATTCGGCTCCTTGCAGTCCGCTGGACCCTATAAATAATGACTAACTAACTAACTCACTAACTTGATGTTTAATGGTAGTTAGTGATCCTTTTCATTTCCGTTTTATTTATTTCTTTATTTATTTACTTAGTTATGTTAACATATTTCATGTATTTATGTACACATTATTTTTTTATTTCATTATTGCTGAGCGTTTTAATAAAACGTATTTAAAGTTTATGAGTGGCTCCAAGTTTCTTTTCTTCTTGTGTATGATGAGATGTGTAGCCTCATTTGACCAGATGTGTAGCGTCATTTGACCAGATGTGTAGCGTCATTTGACCAGATGTGTAGTGTCTTTATTGTAAAGTGACTGGCTGGTGGAGAGCTTTCAGTTTTACCACTAGGGTTGTTTTTGGTAGGTCTTTTATGCGGATCGGGGGTTGTCCGGTCCTGATTTGGCTCGGAAGAGTCCGCTGGACCTAAAGCAATAATCATGTAATGTAATGTAATGTAATGTGTAGCGTCATTTGACCAGATATGTAGTGTCATTTTCTCTATCCAGTGTGTTACAAGATGTGTAGCGTGGTTTTCTCTATCCTATGTGTCACAAGATGTGTAGCGTCATTTCACACGACGTATAGCGTCATTTTCTCTACATGTGTGTCACAAGATGTGTGGAGTCATGTTCTCTTTCTCGGTTGGCCCACTGCCCTAGCTCAAGTGGTAGAGCGTTCCCCTGGCACACCGAAATTCTAGGTTCAAATTCCGTGGTGGGCGAAATAAAAAGTGGCCGTTTTTCAAGGTTTATTTTAGCAGTATGATTGCTCTGGTGGTTCAGTGTTGATTTAGGCTCCTACCCCCTTGTTCCCTGGGATGATTATCCCCGTCTGCCATATCGCCAATGGTGGGTGTAGACGTTACGCCTCAATGTTCATTCTATCCCTAATACTGACGGCTAGTTTTGGGACGGTACGGAAAATAGGCTTACTGTACCAGTTTTATAATAATAATAATAATAATAATAATAATAATAATAATAATAATAATAATAATAATAATAATGGTTGCCTTACTAGGTCGATGGCTGCTGGCACCCAAGGTTTGAATTCTCCTAGGGCGGGTTTACATGTAATTTCTCCTATCCCCCTCGCTGCAATAAAACCGCCCAACAAAACTGCATCAATCTAATGACTCAATAGCAATCGAATAACACCTTGACCTTGCCCCTTGGCCTTGATGACGGTATAGCCTCCACGTGGTGTGAATCGGCGGCTGATTGCTACTATAATAGTCTTGTTAATAGCACTTGACGCTGCTTAACAATGCTGGTTTTTTTTTGTTTTTTTTTTAACTGTACATTACTGTTGTTTATTGCACTAACGACGTAAATACAAAGCGGTGTGACTGTCAGTAGTGGTTGGAGAGACGAAGGGGGAGGGAGGAAGGAAAGGAGGAGAGTGAAAGACAGAAGGGACTGCAGTCCATCATTAGGCTCATGATCATCATCATCATCAGCAGCAGCAGCAGCAGCAGCAGCATCTTCATCAGCATCATATTTAATTAATTAAGTTAGTAAGTAAGTAAATAAAGTTTTTTTTAAATTTAAATAATTTAATTAACTAAATTAATTAATTATTAACTTCATGCATGTCCCTCGCAAGAAGCTCCAGGCGCGTTACATGAAAACAAAATTTGGCTCACCCCAGAATGCGCGCACGGAGATCTTGATACAGCCAGTTCATCGGACAATTAAAACATCGCACTATAGATCTTGATACAGCAAGTACATCGGACAATTAAACCATCGTAAATCTTGATACAGCAAGTACATCGGACGATTAAAACATCGCACTATAGAACTTGATACAGCCAGTACATCGGACAATTAAAACATCGCACTATAGATCTTGATACAGCAATTAAAACATCGCACTATAGATCTTGATACAGCCAGTACATCGGACAATTAAAACATCGTAGATCTTGATACAGCCAGTACATCGGACAATTAAAACATCGCACTATAGATCTTGATACATCGTAGATCTTGATACAGCAAGTACATCGGTCAATTAAAATATCCTAGGTCTTAATACAGCAAGTATATCGGACAATTAAACAAATCATAGGTCTTGATACAGCAAGTACATCGGACAATTAAAACATCCTAAAACGCCTCCTAAAAGACAAACTATTGCACTGTGGACCTACAGTTGTAAAGATGGCCGCTGCTTGTAAAAGGCACCGTGGGAAACGTCATCTGCTGATCAATGACGTGTGGTGTCACCTGTTAGTGGATGACGTGGAGGTGGCGAGGTTTATTAACGCGGAAACTGAGAGGGACTGTAGCTGTTATATCTGTGTCTGCATCCGTGTGCACACACACTCTTCCAGCCCGCAGAGAGATCGTCATCACTGAACTTCAAACATGCTTTGTGTTGCTATCCTGCTTACACTTTGCCTCGTGGCACGTAAGTACTAGGAGTTGTATTTATTTCATGCTGCAGAGTAAGTTATAATCGTATAGCTATAATTATATCTTTTAATGTTGTGTATGTATTTTTAATCATAGAAGCATTTCTGTCTCTTTTCCCTTGAATTTTGTTTTTCATGTACAATTGCATATATTTCCTCTTTATACTTTGCATGTGTGACTAGATTGGCTTGATGGTTGAACAACCTGTGCACCTGTAGAATGTAAGAAAGTTTAACTTTTAATACAATGAGTGATTTGTGTGTGTGTGTTTGTGTGTGTGGTATGAGAGTATGTGTGTGCGCAGCGGGCGCGCGAGGTATGCGTAAGAGGACACCTCTTTAGTATATGCTGTATGTGTTTGTTTTCTTTTTTTAAATTAATTTTTTGCTAGTGACTTGTAAGTTTAACTTTTACTTCTTTATTTGAGTTATAAACTCTGCGTCTGTCCAAATTCCTTGATGAGGTAGAACAGATTAGTTGAATTCAATTGAGTTGATTTATAATATGCTAATTACTACGGCGAAGGTCAATATTGTCCAATCCAGCACCAACTTGTAAATGAGAAAAATATGGGTTTTATTCCAAAAATGTAAAAAAGTAGGAATGTCTTTGATTTGGCAATACTTCCAAGTGTGATTAACAATATAAATTTATTATAGACCGGCTATACCTATTGCTTGTGGCCAACAGCACTGGTTAGCATGCGCTATTATATGTACAGATTGTGGCCAACAGCACTGGTTATCATGCGCTATCCTATGTACAGACAAAGCAAAGGAAGAAGATTTATAATAGACCTCCTATACCTATTGCTTGTGGCCAACAGCACTAGTTATCATGCGCTATCCTATGTACAGACAAAGCAAAGGAAGAAGATTTATAATAGACCTCCTATACCTATTGCTTGTGGCCAACAGCACTGGTTATCATGCACTATCATATGCACAGACAAAGCAAAGGAAGAATTATAATAGGCCTCCTATACCTATTGCTTGTGGCCAACAGCACTGGTTATCATGCGCTATCATGTGTACAGACAAAGCAAAGGAAGAAGAAGACGCAGGGGAGGACGAGAGGAGTAGAATCAACAAGAGGATGACAACCGATTAAATAAACAAAAACAACATATAGGCTTACCTGCAAAGTTGATACTCAAAGGTAAAAGGTCACGAACTTCATCGAGCATGGTCGTTGTGGTTTCGTTAAAAATGGCGTACCCACGAAGAGGAAGTTCGTGACCTTTTATCTTTGCATACCAATGAGCTGCATCAACTGCATCAACGTCACCGACAGAAAATAGTCCCCCCACCGGACAACAACAAAAAAAGTCACTTTCAAAATTGTGAAACTATCTGTTATCACAGCCCTTTACTGTTCTTTGACATTCTTCCCTTACTGTTCTTTGACATCATCTTCTATCTGTTATCACAGCCCTTTACTGTTCTTTGACATCATCTTCTATCTGTTATCACAGCCCTTTACTGTTCTTTGACATCATCTTCTATCTGTTATCACAGCCCTTTACTGTTCTTTGACATCATCTTCTATCTGTTATCACAGCCCTTTACTGTTCTTTGACATCATCTTCTATCTGTTATCACAGCCCTTTACTCTTCTTTGACATCATCTTCTATCTGTTATCACAGCCCTTTACTCTTCTTTGACATCATCTTCTATCTGTTATCACAGCCGCCATCCCTCTGGAGACCCCGACCAATGCTGACCTTGGCATTGAGCTCGTCCCTCTGTCAGACATCCCGTCAAACAGGCGCCGGTCCCAATGCTGATCCCCCTCAGCAACATTCCAGTCGTGGACGAACCTGAGGAGCCCCACGCACGTCTCATTCCTCTCGGTTGGATCCCTGTCAGCGTAAGTACCTGGAGACGATGAGGAATAGGAGGACGACGACGATGAGGATGATTAAGATGTTGGTGATGATCACGATGGTGGTGGTAATGGTGTAATAATGATGATTATGAAGTTCTTAACGATGATGTTGTTGCTGTTGCAGTTTCTTGTTGTTGTTGTTGTTGATGATGATGATGATGATGATGATGATGATGATGATGATGATGATGATGATGATGATGATGATGATGATGATGCAAAGTGGAAAAAGCACCATTTCATCGTTGGTTAAGTACTATGCATTGCTGTAGGACAGTAATCACTCGCTGTATTGTGCGAAGAGTGCAGGCGGGTCTTATTGTGTTAATATGTTTGTCCTGTTGAGTTAGTTAGTTAGTTAATCCTTGCTTACAGGGTCCTATCCTATCCTATCCTGTCCCCATAACCCGAAGGTCGTAGGGGCACCAAGATGATCGCTTAACCAGCATACTCCATCTTTCTCTGTCCTCAGCAGCCCTCATGGCTTCGCTCAGTGTCAAACCAGTCCATTCTCGAATGTTGTCCTCCCACCTCTTTTTCGGTCTCCCCCTTCTTCTACCTCCTTGCACTGTGCCTTGCAGAATGGTCTTTGCAAGGCCTGATGATCTGGTGACGTGGCCATACCATCGGAGTTTCCGTTTCTTCACCACTGTGAGCAGGTCATCGTGTTGTCCAATGGCTTGTGTGATGGTCTGTCGGACTTCAACGTTGGTGATGTGTTGGGTATAGGAAATGCACAGAAGTCTTCTGTAGCACCTCATCTCCATGCTTTGTATTCTTCGTTGGAGATCTGCTGTGAGGGTCCATGCTTCGCAAGCATATAGGAAGATGGAGATGACCAGAGAGCGCAGCAGTCTTACTTTGGAATGTAGACTGATGGTTCTGTCTTTCCAAATGGGCTTCAACCTTGTCAGGGCAGCAGTTGTTTGTGCGATCCTGGAGAGGACTTCCTGTCGAGACCCATTGTCTGACACAATGGCTCCTAAATATTTGAAGCTGTGCACTGTGTTGAGGGATTGGCCTTGTACTTTGATGTCCGTGTTGATGCCATTGGTGTTGTTGGTCATCATTTTGGTCTTCTCTGCACTTATTTCCATTCCATAAGCTCTGGAGGTGGTGTCAAGCCTCTGTACAAGCTGTTCAAGTTCTTGTTCCTCTCCAGCCAATCCATCAATATCATCCGCAAAACGAAGATTGGAGATTGCTCTGCCCCTATGCTGACTGTGCCTTCGTGATCTGCAAGAGCATCTGACATGATGCGCTCTAGGAAGATGTTGAAGAGTGTTGGAGAGAGTAGGCATCCTTGACGCACACCGATTGTTGTTCTGAACCAGTTCCCGATGACGCTGTTATGGAGGACTGCACTGGTAGCCTTGTCATACAGGCTTTTGATGACTTCTATAATTTTAGGGCTGATGTTGTACACTTTCATGGTTGCCATAGAGCTGCATGCCAGACTCGGTCAAATGCCTTCTTGAAGTCTATGAACACATGATATAGATGTTGTTGGTGCTGTAGGTATTTCTCACAGATTATTCTGAGGTTGAAAATCTGTTCAGTGGTACTTCGCCCTGCCATGAATCCTGCTTGTTCTTCAGCTATGATTTGTTCAGCTTGTGGTTTCAACCTGTTGAGTATTATTTTCAGGAGGACCTTGCTGGGATGGCTGATGAGGCTGATGGTGCGGTAATTTTCACACTCCTGAAGGTTACCTTTTTTGGGAAGAGTGATGACAAGCGACTGGGTCCATGGTGTAGGCCATTCCCCACTCTGCCAGATCTTGTTACAGATAATGGTGAGAGCATCAGTCATCGCTTCTCCTCCTGCTTGTAGCAGTTCCGCTGGTATGTTGTCCACTCCCGCTGACTTCCCTTTCTTCAGCGATTGCACTGCTGCCTCAACTTCTTCCCGGAGAATTGGGAGGATTTCTTCTTCTTCTCTGCTCTCGGGACATGCTAGAACTGATGGGTCTCCATTTGGTGTATGGTTGTAAAGGTCAGAGCAGTACTCTGTCCATCTGTCCAAGACTTCTTGTTCTTCTGTAAGGCAAATGCCAGACTTGCTTTGGATAGTGGAGACTTTGGGCTGTTTAACACTTGTCAGCCGCTTCACAGTCTGGTAGGCCTTCTTGCTGTTGTTCTTGTTCAGATTGTTCTCTATTTCCTGGCATTGATCTTCTATCCAGTTCTCCTTTGCTGTGCGCATGCCTTTTCGGATGTCATTGTTGATTTTTCGGTAGACATCAGCTCCCTGTGAGGTGTTCTTTTTCTTTTTTAACTCTCTTCGTTTATCACACAGATCCAAAAGTTCAGGTGTGATCCACGGCTTCTTCTTTGGTCGGTGCTTGCCAAGGATCTCAGTGGCGGCATCTGTTACAGCTGAGTTGAAGGTATTGGTCATGGTGTTGACATCTACTTCGCCTGCCCCCAAAATAAGCAGTGGTGGTGCAAATTTCCCTCCAATTGTGGCCTGAAATATTTTTGCCACCTCCGGGTCTTGCAGTTTGTCCAGGTCGAACTTCAGCCTAGTGCACTTTGCTGTATTTACTCTCTTCAAATGGAGCCGGAAAGACATCATCACGAGATCGTGGTCACTTCCAATGTCTGCTCCTGGAAAAGTGCGTGTCCTGCCAATGTTGATGCTTGATCTGAAGCGTTTCTTGACCATGATGTAGTCGATCTGGTTGTGATGTTCCCCGCCGGGACTGTGCCATGTCCATCGTCTGGATTTTTTGTGGAGACCAAGCGTGTTTGCCAGTACCAGATTGTTGTATCTGGCAAACTCCAATAGCCTCAGACCCCTGTCATTTGTCTCGTTGTTGCAGTGGGGTCCGCATGTGTCTCCCCAGTTGCGGTGCGCATCTTGGCCAACCTTGGCATTCCAGTCGCCTTGCCTATGACTATGTCTTC